>CM077116.1:370376293-370976293 GCA_039619475.1 Icerya purchasi | reverse complement strand
GTAATTGGCCTACAGAAGGCGGAAACGTATTATCTACGTAGAGAACGTATAGAAAGACATCCGCACGGTATTTCGATAAGGATGAGCCCCATCATCGAACTCCCCCGATCACCTAAATGGATGAGGAATTTTAAATGAGTGTAATAACCGCGAGCACAGCGGTAGAACTCTCGAACAACTAACAACGTCTTAAAAATATGATAACGAAAAAAGAGTATATTCGCAAAGCAGATTTTATCCACATTTCATACATATTTTTCTATCGACAGTGTTGCATATAGTCTATCAAACAATGTTACTTAAATGTAAAAATTTGCACGATTTCATTGAAAATATAAAAACAAAACAAAAAAAAAAGCGTAAAACTGGACTACAAGTAAAAGTTATTGCAAAAAAAAATGAAAAAAGAGTTTTTTTTTTAAAAACTTTCAACAAAGAAATATAGAGCATTTCTTAAAATATCCATTGAAATTAAAGTATAAATTGTTTAACATTTCTAACATGTTTTGAAAGGTGTATTCGGTATTAATGTAAATGTTGCCTAGTCTGTAAAATAATTATTCTGATAACTGAATTTAATTTAACACAAAACTAAACAGAATCATCGTGTTCCGTTACATTGAAACGATATGGGTATTTCGGTTATTTTTTAAAAGTTCACATAGTATAAAAAGTGTGAAATATTTAAAAAAAAATCCGTCGTCAAGAATTAGAATCGGATTTTAATTTTCGTTTCGCGTCACAGCTATCAATTTTTTCTAAATAAACACGTACTTTGTTTCTCTTTTTCTATAACTGCTAAATGTTTTGAAAATGTTTAGCAAAAGAATTTGAACAATATTTTTTTAACAATTTTGCTTGAACCGTAGCATTTAATAAATACCGTTCAACTTCTTCATATTATGATTTCATCGTTAGAAACCTATCTGAACATATCCGCTTTCTGACCAGAATTGAGTTTGTCTAACCAATAATACGGTATAGTTTGCAAAATAAAAATTTCGGATCGCGCGCTGAGGTAAAAAATCACATAAAATACTAACGCTTACTTATCAAACTAGCAGAATAATTACCTCGCCCACCGCCACTATATTTGTGTTAAACACCCAGTTCGAAAGTAGTAAATTTAAAAGATCATCATTCTGTTTGTACATTGATATCTTTTTTTTAACCAGTTTTATTTAGCTCCGTTGCTAATGCTAAATCAGTCAAATTTGACAATTGAAATTTAAGCCACTTGTGTTGGTGAGATAAATACTGTTTTTTTTTTTTGTTTTTTTTTTAATCCGTCCGTCTATCTTGACATGATAAGAATATGTAATGAGTTTTTAATTTTCGTAATTTTTTTTTTTTTATATTAATGTATATTTTTTTAGTATCGTTGCACAAGTCGGTCTAAATCAATTAAAGATAATTTTCCGATAAGATAAAAGACAAATTTATTTTTAAATCGATCCCCTTGCTTCGATAGTGCAAAACACGAAATTAGTTTTTAAATTTTCGATAAATAAATAGTGGCCTTTTTTTTATCATTCTTTTGTGTCACGATGCCAATTTGCACCGATAGATAGCGCTCGATAAAGTCATGTAAAGAATATTCTGTCATAGTGGCATATGTGGACATTTTTTTTTTATATATAAAATTAACCTTTTTGACGATAATATTAAAAAGTCGAACATAAAACAATTTTTTTTTTTTTTTTTTTTTTTTTTTTTTTTTTTTTTTAATAAAACGCTTTTATTCAATATTTACAATATTCCTTTACTTAAAAAAAGAACAACTCCATATTTTTTTTTTTAATAAGCTATAGGGGGGTTTCGATCTCTTCGCTTACCTATACGGATGTTCCCCCCTGCTTACTTCGATTGTTTTCCGCAGTATTGTGTTAATTGTTAAACTATCAAAATATTAAAAATGTTTATATCCTGTAAACTATAATGAGGGGGGGGGTACTGCTGTAAATGTGATTTACAGATAGTTTCGTGCAATTATTTCTTTATAAAACAAATTCCTTCTGATGTTCAACTGTCAGCTGAGGTCACTAAGTCCTGATGCGAAAGAAACGAACAGGAATTTTCAAGTGCTATTCGAGTACTCTTAATTTTTGCGTATATATCTGGGGATGTTTGTTTATTAATTGAAATATTTTTCAAATTTTTAAATAAGACGTAAAGGAAAAAAAGAGAAAACATCAAATAGTCGATTAAACACTTTTTTTTATTAGTATAGAAAACGAAACAATTTTTTTTTAGAAAGAGAAAGATGGATCTTATTTTAAATCCACCGGGAAAATAAAAATTGGAAATTTATTTTCTTGAACGATAATTTTAAAAAATTTACTAAACTATATACTATAAAAGCGTCGTCGCAGGACGCTGTAAGTATAAAATCAAAAACCCCGAAACATTTTAATACCATAGCTCGACAAAATTTTAAAAATTATCATTCGAGAAAAATTACCGATTTTTTAAATTTAATATATACATATTTTTTTTACGAAAAAAAAAAAAGTTTGGTTATATAATTTGTTGTAGAAAATTGTGTGAATTGTTTTTTTGTAGGTAAATTTGAGTACTGTAAATCTTAAAAGTAAACCCGTTTTGCAGGGGAAAAAATGTATATTTATTTCATTTGAATTTTTTTTATTAACGTTATGATAAATAATCGCGTGTATTTAATGTTTTAATTTCATTTATAATACTCCGATATTGAAGAAGCGACCTCTGTACAATGGCCCCCACGTTCCTCTGAAACGTTTATGGAGCACAGTATATGCCAACAACTTCATTTTATTTACCGACTTCCGAATAAAATTCACCGATAGTAATGTTTTGATAGCGGTGAAGGCAATGAAAATTTATCTTGTAAAAATTACACAAAAATAAACACACCTCCTATTGTTTTATCTTTCGATAACGGCGAATTTATTTACATAATGTTGCAGTTTTCCATATTCACAGAAGCGTTCTTCTAAAAACACAGGTGTGTGTTTATTCGGGGAGTGTAAAATTTATGAATTCAGATTTAATTGATTTTTTCTTTATATTTGCTGACTCGGTATTATTATAAAATTTTTGTTACACTTAAATTCGGTTTACGTTTCAGTCCGAAGAATTATAATAACCGAAATTTCATATCTTGAACGTGTTTCATCCGAAATTGAGATTTCGACGAAAGTCGTAAGTAGCAAACCCTGAACTGATTCGAAACTTTGATCAAAAATTAAATCTGTATTCCAAAATTTTCTGAAAATGTTGACCGAAAAAAAAAAAAACGTTTTAGCCCCCTCACCCATTATTGGCGTTCGTTTGTCTGTATTCCTTCGTGCTTTTAATTCTTTTGGACATCGTTACGCTCTTGCGAGAGGAGGCACTGTTGGTCGTGAATGGATTGCTGCGATTTTTAGATTTGACAATACGTTACTAACGGCAATGTTCTGATGTAGACCAATTTTTCAGAATAACCATAATATTTACGTGTGGCAAAATTCGATGAACGAGAATTATTTGTTGCTTCCAGAAAGAAAGAAAAAAAAATAGACGTTGCGCGCATGGTATGGTAGTGTGAAAAAGGAAATTGTTTAACAACAAATGTTTTCGCGATCCGTTATTAATGTAAAGCCGGAAAGTCCGGTAGAATGTTTTTTGCTTTTGAATTATTTCCGCCTCATGGAGACAAATTCTCGCGTACTTATACGGGGGGTGGTGCAAAGGAAAACTCCAAGGTAGTTGAAAATTTACGCGATATTTCTATAGGTAATGTACGCGGCGTTTGAGAGAATTGTTACATAGGCATCATGATGGAATATGAATGCAGCTGCGAATGAATATTAATCGTTCCGTGTTCTCTCATTAATGAATTGTAAATTTATTTCAATAGGTGCTGGCCGCGGTCGATAATATGTTAGTTCGCAAGGTGCACAATGAAGCTAACGCAGTAATATACGGGAGCGAGTCTGATTAATGTATCTGAAAGAAAGTTCGAAAGAGTTGGCGCGCGTGTGTATACACATTTCCATAAGATAATGCCACAGTTCCTTTTCTTCGGCCACACGGTTAACACATAAATTAAGATTGAATTACATTTACATAAAGCGGAATAATTATTATGACGTAAATAATTGCCCACGATCTAAATCGTTTCAATGAATAAATCTGGGCCGATTAATTCATTAGAAAATTCGAGCACCGCAGATGTCCGAAATAGTGTTTAAAGTGAACATTTTTTTTTTTTTTTTGTAATTCAACATAAGCGCTCTCCGTATTCATCTGATGTGTGTGTGTATGGCCGGCATTTCAACAGAACCGTTTTCGATATTTCATTTGTAGCATACTTTTCTCTTTAATAATGCGAAATATTTAGTATTTAAATAAAATCCGATATCTCTCGAATTGTAAAGTTGATGGTTCGATCTTTGGCTTTCCCGCTTTCAATTGTGCTTCTCGTTTTTTGCTGTGTTTCCACTACTCTTTATTCCAGTTAATTTTTTTCAATTCTCATTAATGATATCCCATAGGATTAAAGGTTCCCGGTTGACGAACTCAGTAGGGGAAAAAAAAATACAGTTGATGGTGCTGAGCGCGCAGTGTTTTCCACTGTACAATATGTTCACTTCCAAAGTCGCTTTCATAGGCGCGCAATGGATTGTTCTGTAAAAGTACGATGACGTAGTAAATTTGTCGCAGATTGTCGCTATATTTCTATAAGCGCACCGTCTTTATTGATATAATATACTAGCCGTAAAAAGAACGAAAGGAAAAATTGAAAATGAATATTAAGTGTCCGGTAGAACGCGGCACACCTGGAATGTTGTTTACTGCGTTAATAAAATAAAATTGTTTTCTTACGTAAAATAATACGAACATCATTACCGTGACAACTTTCAGACCGTTACCTATTTTTTTTTTTCGCGCCTTTGCCAACGCCGAATTTCTGTAAACGCTGTGCTATAGTGTGCCGTTGAGTTTAGTACATTGTGAGCTTACACAGCTCGCGAAGCCCTGTTTCGGACATCATGGGGGTCTTGCTTTTAACTCCGTATATTTCGGAAATATCTCTAACGAAATTCGTACATTCAGCGTTTTTTTTTAGATAATATCGATTAGTCTAGCAAATGGAGGCAAACAGTGTTCGTGTTTGCAATTAAACCGCTGCTTAGGGTTTAATAATAATAATGATATAATAAAAATAATGAATAATAATTTGCTTGTTTACCGTGTTAAATTTGAAATTTCGCGATGAAGCGGAATTTGTTTACAATATACTTCTAGACTTAGTTGGTGCACACGGCACGTTTAATTTCATTTAATAATTATAATAATACCCGGCGCAATTTTAAACGTAAACTAAAATACACGTTTAAAATTGAAAAATAGAGTTATGCAATTGTAAGCTTCGTACTAGGCGCATATTTTTATTTTTTTTTAAGTGTTTTGAAACTTACACTTCGATCAGTCTGCCAGTTCGAAATAAATATGAGTGAAGCTCGTCACCAGGATATCATCTCCTACATCGCATTTTGTTTAAATTGGATAATGAAGTCGCAGGTATAAAAGCGGTTTTTATCGACGCCAGCGATTTTCAATGGCAACCGTGTAGTAGTGTTCACCAGGTGGCCATGAAAAATTAAAATTAAAAGGGATTCCCCAAAAAGCTATGGTGTGTCTAGTAAATCACTTCGTGAAGTAAAAATTTTTTAAGATTTTTTTCATCATATGACGTTTTCGACGTATCGCGATTTTTCTAATCGTTCTCCCTTCGTAAGAAACAATATGAAAGGCAGATTTGAAAATAATTCTCTAGCATCTTCGGACGGAAATCTTAGAAGAAAACAATATTTACCAGACGAGAGGACACATTTTATATAGCTACACGTTTAAATTGACGTCTAATGACACTTATCTGAAATGAAAAATAGTAACAATAATAATGAAAAGTAACGGTAATATATCCAAAAACCAAATAACAAAGAAAAAAAAAATCGTAATGTCAAGTGTTAAAATATTGTTACACTTCGGGAGAGAAGACATTGCCAAGTTATAAAACGCGACAGTTCAACTCGAATTGTATTTTTAAAAATGATAAAGAAAAAAGTTTTTGAATTAAATTTCTAACACCGAATATTTAAAACGGCTTAATTATATGTTCAAAGATTTTCCAACATCGTGTTTAGTTAAAACCGCGTTTTAGTAAATTTCGATGTTTAACTAAATAGAAAAAAAAAAAAAAAAAAAAAAAGGTAAAAGATATTGTTCACAGAAAAAATGCTTAAAGTTCGCTTGAATCTAACATTGAAATCACTAAATTTCACCAATGAAAATGATATCTTCATATTGTTGGAGAAAAAATTTTTTTATTATTTAAAATTGTCTAATTTTGCATTTGTAATATATTTGGAGTAAAAGTTATGCGCTTTTTTCTCTTAATGAAACGCATCGAGAGTGCTTGTTTATAGAAAAAGACTTTGCGAGTTTAATAATAAATTTAAGTGGTACAGGTTTTACTTTTGACACGGAGGGGGGGGGGGTGAAGAAACGGAGGCAATATAAGAAATGTGAGAACTTTTAGCGCTTTATAAATCGGATTCGTCGCGTTACTTTACGCGTGTATTAATAAAAGGTGATTTTTTTCCGTTTCAGAGGCAATGAGCGATTTGGAACGTCGTTTAACCGGTTCTTTTAATATCGAACTTGTTGTCGATCCGATGAGCGTAAAAATTTCGGAAGGCATTATGAACTTTCAAGAAAACTCGGTACAGGTTTCAGAAAAGGTAATTATTATTTCGTTTTAAATTAGTCTAAAAGATTAAAAACTGCGTGTAGCATCGTTATTTACCGGTACTATGTGACGGTATATGGTTGAAATTCGACCGACACTTACGTTAATTTACGCTTAATAAAATTATATTTCGTTGCTTAAATAAAGAATTTGGAGGATTTTATTTATTTCTCTTCCGTCACATTGATGCCGATAGCTAAATATCGTATAAATTTACGTGAGCGGATTTTTAAGGCGCGGTCGATGGTGTGTAGGTTGAAGCGAATATGCAGAGTCAGCGCGTCAGTTTGACCGAGTTTGTAATTGCGGTTAAATTTTAAGTCTGAAAAATGAATTAGTCTTGCTGCTTTTTAACTTGCGGCTTATTAGATGGTATTATTGAAAAAGTGGATAATTACGAGTCCACAGTGTTAGGTGACAAAGTTTCGGTAAATATTCTGCCGGGATAGCCTGATTTCTCAAGTTCATGTTACACAAAAGTTTGCTGTCGTTAAGTTGTAAATTTTTATGCGGCATACTGTGTAATATTTAGAAACGATACAGTTTGGTATAAATCTATTTCTTATGGTTCTCTAGTTGTGCTTTGTACATCGTTTTTTATAGTGAAAAATTAAAGTTATTACTGATACTTAAGAGTCACGGAATGGAGTATAGTTTTTTTCAAAGTCTCATAATTCACGTTTTATTTTAAAGTGAAGATTAACGGTATATAATAATACCCGCGCAATTTTACACCTTATTTTTTGAGAGGAGATTTATAAGTAGGCATATAAACGGAACCGAGTTTAACGATATTATCGGTATAGTGATTATCAATATCGTTATGCGAATATTAAAAATTTACTTACGAAATAGGAGCCCTTTATTTATCATCTCCGACGGGTCCCGGATCCGACAAAAATATATTAAACACAGAGAAGTATATTTCCTTTATAATAATTAATGAATGAGCGAGTTAGTAACGAAACAGTTATTATGCCACTGTTTAAAATTTTAATTTTCTTTAAAAGTTATTTTGTTTTTCTTGAGATTTCAAAGAACATATTTAGTATTAAAACGTAGACACAGGATATGTTAATTGGTTTTCTCTGAACGTGAATTCTATGTACGTCGTTTTGTCGAGATTGTGACATGTAACGTTGTATTGATTTTCCCCCCTCTCTTTTTTTAATGTTTTTTTTAATGTTTTTTTTTCCACATGTATGTGTGTTTGCGTTGTTGTATACATGTTATAATAATTTGCAAATTCCATTATATCGCTTAATTTTTAATTCGTCCGTCTAAATTCAGCGGCAGAGTGGAGAAAAAAGAATACGTGTGTAAAGGAGAAAAAAAAAACCTCGCAATAAGAAAGAAAAAAAATTAAAGTTCGCCTAATGGATTTGCCTAATATCCGTAATTACGAACTTCTAGAAAAATGTTGAACTTTAAAAAATTAATATTTAATCCTGTGCTGTAAATTTCACCGGAGGAATTCGCGCGTCGATCTTTTGCGTGTAGATGTTAATTGCAGAAAAATCACGATCTCCGCAGATTTACGAGATGGAATGTACGTATTGGGTAGACGGTTAAAAAGAAATAGAGGCAGATTATCATCACACTGATTCTATGATGACCACTCGAAGTTTGTCCGTGAGTCGTGCTCGCGCCCTTTTAAACAATAGATCGTTAACGGGTTTTTTGTTTGTTTTTTTGCAGTTTGTTTTCATTAACACTTCCGCGTTAACATGTTTATTACACTGTATAGTGATCATATTACATTTCCGGGCCAGTTGTAGTAACGTTGTTTCTTAGCGATAGAAAACAGTCTTATAGCCCCATTGTCTTCGTCACTTGAAACACCGGTACACCGTTTTCGATTGTAAACTCTACACTTTTTAAAAATCTCCCCCCCCCCCCCCCTATATTCATCTTGTATCTTACATCTTCTTCCTGTATCTTTCATTCAGTTTCGTAAAGTTATGTGCAACAGCTTTAACGACTGCTATCATGCGTGTTTTTCTAATTCTCTTCGATTGTATCATTAAATTTGTCGAATTCTTCGTACATTCGGTTTATTTTGATTTTTTGTTCCCCAATTCAGACTGATATACATATATATATATATATATATATATATATATATATATATATTGAAACGGTACTACGCTGTAAAGCGTAGTCTCGCGTCCAGGGATGCCACCACGGATTTAGTCCGCGGAATTATTAATTATTATTTTATTAATTATTATTATGATAGTTATGATTATTATTAATTATTAGATTAGCCAAGAAATGGGTTTCGTTTTAACGGTTTGTATTTTAAAATTTATCTACACCTATTTTACTGGGACGGTCGACCGCTAAAAACACACGTTAATTAAACTAGATACGAACATAATATTACGACGATTAATAAATATAAAATAATTCAATACGTATCTCTGTTGTCGGCCGGGTGGTGCAAGATCCTGAATGACGGTGTCTCGTTGGTCCTTTAAATCGGTTGGTATGCAGAGGAAATTCGGTCCGCGGTATTTTAAGAACAATTAACGAATGATACTCCGTACACTTTTTTAATTATAACAATCGGAATTACGAGCGTTCGCGTTTTTAACAGTCGAATTACAGCCAGTGGCCAACTTGAGCGGATTCTTCACTTTTTTACTGGTCCGATGACCAAGACCGAAAACTATAACGTGCCAACTTCGACCGTGACAAAAATTAGAGTCACTTCGACCTTTTTTAGACGGTTCTGCTTGCCCTCGACTCCGGCTCATTCCAGTCGTTATTTCTCGTCGGCATGTTTTTTACAACCTGACCGCCGGACTCGTCGGAATTGCGACAAACGAAGCCAATGGTCGCGGAGATCCTTTGACGCATTCAAAAAGGTCGTGCCTTCCCGGAATCTTTACAACCTGCGATGTTTTCGGGCTTTATTTTTTATGATTCGTAATTCTCATTTTTTCCGAATAGTCCTCCGTGGGTGGCGATGCAAAATTCCTTTCTCCCTTGCCGACAACAGGATTACACACATACGCATACTTACGCTCACACCATTTGCCCGATAGTCTATTAAATTACATTTTTAATATTTTATTTACTTGTTTAATAATTTTGGTTTTATTTTGTTAATTTTTTGTCGAACCATGTAATGGTCACATTACATATCCCCGCCGCTACGAAATAAAAATTTCCCTGAAATTTTTATTCAATTTGTTCAATTTTTTTTTTTTTTGCAATTTACAATTAATTTCTCATCTTCTGGTCAACCCTCAACCTACAGATTGTTATTTACACTAGAATATGCATGCGTTACCAATCATCGTGATATCCCTCTATCTTATACTTATATATTTACATATTTATAGAACTCGCTCTCACTTAGCCTACATCTGTCTTTAATTTTTATTTTGAAGAACTGAAAGTCTTCTCTTTTATTTAAAGTTCTGTTATCGAACCTTTTTTACTTATTCTGCCGCGATTGACATTATCTAACGGCCATTTCCACATTCGGTTACCCTATCCCCGGGTACTGTTTTTTCCGAACCATACTACTACTTATTCCTTCGCTTCCTTTTTATACTCGGTTACCCGGTCCCCGGGTACTGTTTTTCCGAACACAATTAATTATTCTTGCGCTTTATTTCTTTATTCGGTTACCCTGTTCCCGGGTACTGTTTTTTCCGAACACAATTAATTATTCTTGCGCTTTATTTCTTTATTCGGTTACCCTGTTCCCGGGTACTGTTTTTTCCGAACACAATTAATTATTCTTGCGCTTTATTTCTTTATTCGGTTACCCTGTTCCCGGGTACTGTTTTTTCCGAACACAATTAATTATTCTTGCGCTTTATTTCTTTATTCGGTTACCCTGTTCCCGGGTACTGTTTTTTCCGAACACAATTAATTATTCTTCCGTAATTAGACGCAGTCTAACGGTCTCTTACTTTTAATTTCCCCTTCTACAGGTACTATTTTCAAAACATACAATTATTTACGAAACCTTTTTTTTTTTTTTTTTTTTATTATTATTATTTACAACCTTATTACCCAAAATGGTGCGGTCATTATCCGCCGTACAAATTAACTATTTACATTATTTACGCTTAAATTTAAGGCTAACGAATTTGATTATTCTTATTGCGGTACTTTAAGTTATCATCACATACAGCCTAGCTTCCCATGGCTTTCATTTTTTAATTTCTTCTTTTTGTTTCTCTTGGTACTTAATACCTCTGTAATTTTTATACTCTCTGATTTTCTGTTCTCGGCCATTGGTTTCTCCTTCCATAACTCCTCTTCTATTCGCCCTTTCCTTAATATTTTTACGCCTCGAGTCATTTGACGTAGTGACATATTATAAAATTTACTTTCATTTAATTTCTTTTGCAACCTTTGTAACAGCATCATCCATTTGTCTCTTTGTTTCTCTTCTTTATAGGTAATGGTTTCTTTTCGGTTTTTCTTCGTGCCGCTTTCTTCTCCCGTTTTTCTTACACCAACTTTTGTATTCGTAATTTTCTTTAATGTTCCTTTATGATTTAAGGTAGTTTTCACCTCGGCAATACTATTTTTAATTTTTAATATTATTTCTTCAGTGACTCTATTTATCACTTTGTTCACGTCCTTTTCCTTAATGCTTTTATCAGACGTCACGTAATTATGTACGTCGTCAACATTCACGATAAATTTTACATCGATTTCTAATTTGACGATGCTACTTTCCTTACTTCTTGTAGGACTTGTTCCTTTTACATTTTCGTATTTCTCGTTTTCATCCACTTTTTTCTTTCCATTCCTACATTCTTTCTCCCTAGCCGCGCTTTCCTTCTTTCTATCTTCTTTTTCTTTCTCGATCTCCTTCATAACCTTCTTCATTTCGGCTCGGTCAGTTTTTCTTTCCTTCTCTATAGACTTTTTCTCTTCCTCTATGTGGTCTTCTAACTCCGCTACCTTTTCTTCGACCATCAGGGTTATTTCTGTTTTAAAACTATTAACTTCTTCGTTAGTCTTGTTATTAATATTATTTATATTTTGATTAAGTTCTTCTATTTTTGTATTAAAATATGTCTTTTGTTCGTCGAATTTTTGATTAAATTTATTTTCTTGTTCGTCAAATTTAGCGTTTATCTTATCGAACTGCGATTTTAAGAATTCCATAACATTAGGGTCCATGATTAATTTTTTATCTAATTTATTTTATATATTTCAAAATTTAAAGTTAAGCTTATTTTAGTTCGTTCCCACGAAGGATAAATTTCTAAGTTTATCCCCGCCAGGGATGCCAAATGAAACGGTACTACGCTGTAAAGCGTAGTCTCCCCACCAGGGATGCCAAATGAAACGGTACTACGCTGTAAAGCGTAGTCTCGCGTCCAGGGATGCCACCACGGATTTAGTCCGCGGAATTATTAATTATTATTTTATTAATTATTATTATGATAGTTATGATTATTATTAATTATTAGATTAGCCAAGAAATGGGTTTCGTTTTAACGGTTTGTATTTTAAAATTTATCTACACCTATTTTACTGGGACGGTCGACCGCTAAAAACACACGTTAATTAAACTAGATACGAACATAATATTACGACGATTAATAAATATAAAATAATTCAATACGTATCTCTGTTGTCGGCCGGGTGGTGCAAGATCCTGAATGACGGTGTCTCGTTGGTCCTTTAAATCGGTTGGTATGCAGAGGAAATTCGGTCCGCGGTATTTTAAGAACAATTAACGAATGATACTCCGTACACTTTTTTAATTATAACAATCGGAATTACGAGCGTTCGCGTTTTTAACAGTCGAATTACAGCCAGTGGCCAACTTGAGCGGATTCTTCACTTTTTTACTGGTCCGATGACCAAGACCGAAAACTATAACGTGCCAACTTCGACCGTGACAAAAATTAGAGTCACTTCGACCTTTTTTAGACGGTTCTGCTTGCCCTCGACTCCGGCTCATTCCAGTCGTTATTTCTCGTCGGCATGTTTTTTACAACCTGACCGCCGGACTCGTCGGAATTGCGACAAACGAAGCCAATGGTCGCGGAGATCCTTTGACGCATTCAAAAAGGTCGTGCCTTCCCGGAATCTTTACAACCTGCGATGTTTTCGGGCTTTATTTTTTATGATTCGTAATTCTCATTTTTTCCGAATAGTCCTCCGTGGGTGGCGATGCAAAATTCCTTTCTCCCTTGCCGACAACAGGATTACACACATACGCATACTTACGCTCACACCATTTGCCCGATAGTCTATTAAATTACATTTTTAATATTTTATTTACTTGTTTAATAATTTTGGTTTTATTTTGTTAATTTTTTGTCGAACCATGTAATGGTCACATTACAATATATGGGGTGTAAATGTATTTGATCGACTGCGTAAATATGTAGAAGTGCATATTATTAATACCGCATTAAGTTTATCGTTCTTAAAGTATGTTTAACTGTCGCAAAAGTAAATTTAAGTCCGCTGAAAATAATACGACCTATTCTAAGAGTACACATGTGCACCGTAATGTAATGTTTGCATTAGTGGTCTGCGTTTTGTTATTCATCTTGTTATTATTTTCACTTTCGTTACCACAATTCTGTTAGCATTGCGTGTCGTGATTTAATTATGTGTTCTCTTCCGCGGATGTTCTCTTGAAAATCATTCAGGCCCGTTAGCGCAATTTTGTTAGTTTGCTTTTAAATTATTACTGTGTATTGGGGCAGTGTGTATTCGTTTGTTGTTGACCATATTCAGCTCATTGTTCTTGTTTTATTAGCCGGTTTATTACAAATTCTTTTCTCGTATGTTCAAATTTCAGTTCAAGTGATCGTGATGCGCGCGAACTATACTTTGTCATTTATGAAATTGTGTCTTTTGTCTAAGTAACTTTTTTAAATATTTCAGAACTTTACATGCTCGTTAAGAACCGCATTTTTGATTTTTTTTGTTCTTTACCACGAGCAGTGTTAACAAAGGCTCCAGAGTATTTGCTTTTTAATTTGCGTTGCCTTTTTTAACCTTTCCCCAGTGGTCAAAAATTTACCTTATAGTTCTTTTCAGTCAGATTTTTATTTTATGCTGCTTTTTTCAAAATCATTACGAGTTCTAGATGGGTTTTTTTTTTCTTTTTTTATCAATCCATAATAATTTTTCTCTAAATCCTGAAATCAAAAATGTGCATAAATTATATTATCAAGATATTACAATCTAGTATTTGGTGATATTTTATTTTATTTATCGATTTACAATATTTCGAGTCAGCATAATAAATAGAATTACATGTTTTCTAATAAAGAAAGTAAAGTAATAAATATTTAGTTTAGATAAAATTGCATTCTAGATTTAAATTTAGCCTGAATTATAACTTTTTTTTTTCTTTTTTGCATATATATATATATATAATTAAATAACACTAAAACAGTATTGTTTTTTTGTTTTTCTATTTGGAATGTACAAAAATGCGCGACTTTATATAGCTGAATAAAAAAATAAACCATTTTGCTAATTTGCTTCAACTTCCCGTTTAAAAGCAGGCAGAGGAATTATTAAAAGTGGGAAAAAATTCGCATAATGGGGGACTATCGAAAATATTAATTTTTCAAAAATTCTAATCATCTTTCAAATTTTAACACGTCAAAAATTGCAGTTCATCAGGAGCAGGCCTTGCGAGTTTAAGTCTAAATTTAGTGCCGCACAATGCCGATGTTCGAAATTATAAATAACATTAAAAGCATATAACTGATCACAAATGGAGCGATTTTTTCGTAACACACAACGATATAAATAATACAGATATCCTTCTGTTCTCTGCCATCTGAATTATTAAGTACGTGTTTTAGCCGGATATTTAAAGCTTTCGACAATAATGCGAGGTATATTTAATTCTTTAACAACGCGTTGTTTAAAAATTAATTTCGTTCATTTTTCAGTAAATTAATTTCTTCCAATTCATCTGTAATAACTAACAACCCCTACAGTAAACTAACGGTATTTTAATTCTCCGTTTAACTATGTTTTGGCAAAATAATTTCGAAACAACCTACGAACTATTAATATACCACGGTAGAGGAATGTTTTGAAAAATTCTTGTCCATGTCTATTCTCGAGGCAATTGTCTACGCGTATCTGTCCAAATTTTCTGAACATCGCGTTGTTCGCGATTTCTCAGTAGGAACGGATAATATAAAAAGGAAAAAAAAAACAAACAGTTTTTCCTTCTAACTGCACCTTTTTATACGGAAATCCGTCATTTTAAATAAAAATATAATTTTTGGAAAGTACCTAATTGTTACGTCGATAATTATTATTCCATACATATATCCTACCCGTTTATTAATTAATAGCTTTAATTTCTTACTTTTAATAGATGCGCGGAATGTGTACACATTAGCATAGCTAAGAACTAATGAACCGGTTTTCAGCAATATTCTAACCTATCGAACACTGAGAATTTATTTAATATATATATATATATTATAATTTTACATTTAATCGGTTTCTCTGAAACGGTTCTAATAATTTTGATGAAATTCACGAATTAGGAGTTTTTTTAGGGGCTTAATGAATCGATTAGTCGAGGTTTTATCTCGGCAAAAATGATCTTAAAAGAGAGGAAACCAATGTTCGCTTAAGTTTGATCATTACATGGTTTATTGACACTAACAAGCATTTTGTCAAAAACACAATATTCTTCCAACGTTTTTTAATATTTATTGCGCAGAAATTATAATAAGTCTATTTCTTATTTCTTTGTTTAGCTGTTAAAAGGTTGCGGTACACCGCCGTTCCAGCCAGCGAGACGAAGAAGAGAAATAAATAGCGGTGACGACGACGCCAGCGACTCTGCCGATTCTCCAGTCGCGCCGGTAACGCGATTTGACGATTCTTATGATGATAACGATGACGACAACGACGACGATGACGACGATGACGACGACGAAGATGTGGAAGAGGAAGAAGAGGAAGGAAAAAATGAAAAAAAATCGCCGGCCATTTTAAACACGAAACGAGCGGACAGTAAAACGGCCCAACGAACTGCTGGCAGTGCAAGTGGCGGCAGCGGCCTAAGCAAGAGCGACTCGCGAAACGGCAACAGTAACGGAAATGGAAATAACAAGAACAGGGGCAAAAAGCAACGAGCAGACTACAATCTGGTCGAGTACAGTTCGAGCCCAGTGCACGGATTTTTCAAGTTGACCAAAGAGATCGGCGCCGAAATTTCCGCTACCAAGAATTTCTGGAAGAAGTTACCGTCGCTAATCTGTACAGAGCGTCTTCCGGTGGAAAGTAATCGAAATTCGACCAATTGCTGGAACGGTACTACGGTCGCCAGGTAAGCAAAAAAGTCTCGTTCTGTTTTCCATTTGCTGCGCGCACCGTAATTCGTTGGCCGCTAGTTGATGTGAACATATCGGCTGGAATATTTAAAAGCGAGAGCCGTCGTCTCGACGTTTTCAAATGTTTAAATACATCGAGTGGTGCGACGTCTTCGAAGTACGCAGAGAATTCGTTGTAATCTTTATCAACAGCCCCCTCGCGTAAAACGCTGCTTGTATCGCCCCCCCTCTTAACTTATTAATAGGGCAAGTGCGTCTTCGAGAATTTTGATATCAAAGCGCATTCTAGTTGTCGATAATTATTACAACTGTTGCATATAATTTCAGTCAAAGTTACTCCGATGAGGAGGAGGAAAATTTTGGCGTTTACGTTGAGCGTAATGTTAGTTATATGAGACGCGGTACAGAGGCTGTAACGGAATGCAGCTGTGAAAAGTTGAATTTCACATTTCGGTATCGATGTTCTCACACCGGGTGCAACGTTGAGCTTCTGCTGTTCTTGATTTTTGATACTCGTTCATTTTCTGATATTGGCTATTTTCCGACTGCAAATTCTGTTTATGAACTCCAATTCGGACAGAGTTCCGTAACTCACGTCTAGTATGTATAATCCATAATCTTAGACCGTGCACTCAGCCCTAACTCTGCGTGTTGTGCCAGTCGAGACATACAAAAGAACATTCTCGGCAAACTTTTAAACAGTTGCGCGCGCAAATAAAGGTTCTTCCGAGTTGAGATATATTAAATCACGCTACAACAGATAAATATTCGACGACTGCGTCCGGTGTGCGACGTTTTCTGTAGGTGAAATTAAATCACGTATCGCGTTGATGTCTGAAAGGATATCATCCGGACTTAGCCATATAATAGTATGTGCTTTTAACATTTATATAACGTCCGTTGTGAATGTGTGACAGACGTGTATAAAATTTTAGATCGATGGCTCAATTATATGTGATGATTGCTGAGAAAGGAGATCTTAGGGTGAAAATTTTCAAAATTGGCTTATAGGAAATTTTACGCTGAATCCAATGGTACGGTATCTCGAAAATTCGTGAAGTTATATTTGAAGATTATTATTGTGAAAAAGTTAGTTTTAAGAATAACTAAAAAACCTACGATTTTCCACTCATTTTTCTCATTTCTAGGCAAAGTTATTCGTTGTTTTTTTTATTAACCTTATACTTTTAAAATTTTTTTTTTTTAATTTTTAAAATTTAAAATTGAGCATTGTTCTTAAATTAGACACTTTACTAACAGCAATGCAGAACCGTTGCGTGTAAACCGCGTACCGTTTCGTTTACATTGCTTGTACATCCAGTGTTCTAACATGCGTACAGTCACTGCCAATGATTATCGTAAAATGTTGTTTAATGTGTGCACAAAAATCTTCCATTTTCATTTTTTCAGCTATATTTTTGTACCTCTGGCAAAAAATGAATTATTTAATCCTAAGGTGTGGTCCCTTTTCTCAGCACTCACCGTCGTATATTATAAAATTAACGTTTATTTCACACAGTTTCGTTTCTTCTCGCTAACACACCCACTATTTCACTTCGTTGTCATTCATGCCTACGCCTATTCTCTGTCTAGCACATCTGGGGGGATCCTCTCACATTTATCCTATTTATTATACATCGCGGTTTGTTTTTCGCTCGTAAACAGACCACTGAGGCGCGCTCGATTTGCAGTGTCAAGAACTGCCGTTTTCCCTTGTTCGCTTTATTGTTAATTTGCCGGCGGCCAGTGCACGGTCGAATGTTTCGTTGGTACTTTTATAATTCACGTAATAACAGTGTGCTACTTCGGGGCGCCGTAGCAGTTTAACGATGTGTACTCTCTATAGGGGTTAGTTGATGTAATATTATTTAATTTAAGGTAAATGCAGGTGTGCTCGTATTATATTATGGTTTTTTGGTTGTGAATTTAAAAGTTGTTAAAATATATTATTCTCGTTACAGTTACACACTGGGCTCAGTCAGCGACGGAAAAAAGTACCAACAGTGGAACCCGGAAGTGCCGGTTAATGTGAAAAAGAAAAGTAGCCTATTGAATGAGCAGGTGTTCACGTTGAAAATGATCACCAGCCATCTACGGAACGCGTACAACGGCATGGATGTGTACTGGACAGACACGGACGATCAGGAGGAGAACGTTAGCAGCGGTTCCGGGGACTCGGCCGGAACGGATCAAGACGCCGTCGGTCGAAGTGGCGACAAAGACAGCGACAGCGATTACGACGACGAAGACGGAAACGCGGAGGTCGGATCCGGCGATCGCCCGATTCTGAAGATTTCACCGCCCGAAGTGAACAACGGAAATTGGACCATTGTACCGGTACTGTACACTCCGATGCCGGATTTCGCCGGCACCGCCAGTACTACCGCCGCAACTGTCACCGTTTCCACGTCGTCAACGAATAATCGCTCTCTATCGCCGTCCTCCGGTAACGAGCAGATTACTCGTTCGACTGCCGCTTCGCCGCCAGCCGCGGCCAATAATAGTCATCCGTCGATTGTCTCAAATGGTAGTAAAGACTTTAACAGTTTCGAAAATCCCGTTCGAAAAGTTAGTGCCGACGTTGGCACTAGCACTGTTCCGACTACCACCGGTGGTAGTCCATCGAGCAACACGATTAATCAAATGTCATTGGCCAGAGCGATAGCTTCCTACCTGTTACCAGCAGTTGTTATGTGGATCGGCGGATCCTTTAACGACTGGTTTAACTCTTTAGTAGTATTGTAATCCGATTTTCCTTTTCCCCGTTACACGTTATTATGTCCACCCGATGTTGATCAATCAAACTCTCTTTCGAAATTGTTGTTGACCGTTTTTATAATATACATATATACATATATAGTATTATTATTGTTCTAGACTTTCTACTGTTTTTCTTTTTTTTTTTGTTTTTTTTATTATTTTTATTTAATTTTTTTGTACGACGATAATTGATTATGTAATTAATTTTTAAGACTACCGAAATTGACAACCCTTTTTTTTTTATTATTTTTTTTTTCTTAATGTTTTAGACAATAATTTAATTTATGTGTGTGTGTGTGTGTGTGCGTGTATCCAATTATTGACCATGATTTTTTTTTTTTGTATTTTATAAAGAAAAACAAAAAAAGTTAGAAAAAAAAAGGAAACATCAGAACTGATAGTGATAAAAAATATAACGCGCTTGCGTACGGAATCGATTTTTCGTTATATATATATATAGAATAATTTGATGTATTATTAAGCTTTCAAATGTGTACATAATCCTGAATAAGTTATAATTCAGTAGAAATACCATGTCCGAAGTGGAGCAACACGAAATGACCTGAGTCGATACTTTTTTATGCTTCGCAGTCGTCAATGCAATCGTTTACATAGAATGTATCTTTTTTCCTGCAGCAAAATTTGTCTTCACTTTTTTTTTTTCGATGTGGACCACTTTCACATCATTTTATTTCTCCCTCACCTCTCTCTCGATATTAGAACATATAAAAAAACTGCTTAAGAATCTTAAAAACCACCATTTTACTTTGGAAAATTTTATTCACAAATATCGGGCAAATTAATCACGGAATGTATGAGCTTTAACGGGCGCTATTTAATGTGCCAGTAATGTTATTAGGTTCTTGGGGCGATACGATTTTTTTAAAAGGGTGTCGAGTTTCATAGTTTATAAATTTAAATATAGCTAAAATTTCGTGGGGGGGGGGGCAAAAACCAAATATTATCACGGTAGACGGCGCATCGTGTAATAAGTTGGATGCGCTCGCAAAGTGGCCGTGTTTACTGAATGGCTGAGCTACTCTAGTCTGCGATACTGTCCAATCGATCGACTCGGACTAACGGTATTCTACTGAATGCGACGACTGACGGTGCCATAGTTTGCATACGCGTTACTATTTACTCCACTGATTACTACTACTATTACTACTACTACAAGAGCATACGACAGAAGAGGGTATTGCGGAATTTGTGTCTAGTCGATTTGTGTAAAAATAATTTTTTCTTTTCGAATAATTTTCTCCTTCTCTCTGTATTATTTTATAATTTATTATCACGTGTACAGGATTTTAAAGATTAAGTATTATCGTAAGCGCCAGACGCATTTTTATATTTATTCTCGCTTAGAACGTCTGCTAATCGAAATCGACCTCTTTACGAAGAATATTAACATACTAACAACTCGCATAATGTGCTCTATAGCCTGTGTAGACACGTCTAAGAGAGCACTGGACGCTCCGAATCGCGTCCTTTTCGCTCCGCGATTTATTTAATACGGAATCCCGCAGATTTCTTTAAATGCAAAACATTCGTCCGAATTTCTATTATAACGATTTCCGTTAAGCACACCGCGACGAATAATAATTAATGGTCGTAATGTGTATTATTCGCAACGTTTTCGAATATGTAAAAATATTTTAATCGCTCGAAAAGAAACGAGTGCCGGTAATATTTCGGATTCGCAATTGTTACACGATGACGATAAAAATTAATAGTCATTTTGTCAGGTCGCCAACTTTGATGTTTTACTAAAGCGGATGTATTATTATAAGTACGAAATGTATCGATGTTATTTTGAATTTTTGTTACCAAGCTAACAAGCCCGCTGTCGATTCAAAAGTGAAAATTCACAATGAGTGTAAAATTACCTCGACTATTATTTTTCATTTGATCTGCGCGAACTTTTCGGTATTTCGTTCCATCCGGAATATCGCTCAGCGTGAGAGAGTGCCATTGTTTTCTTTTCAATTACATGACATTACGTAAACGCTATGATCGCATAATGCACAACATATCTTCTCATTTTTGTTATATTCTTCCATGTTATTGTGATATTTAATCGTCTAATATGTAATTTTTTATAAATTAATTCTACATACATAATACAATTTGTAATGTAAATAAATGTTTAAGTCCCGACATGTAATTATTTCTCTTCCGCGCGGTGCGAACACTCGGAAAATTTGTACGATCTTTTATTAATACGGAATGAAATTCAACAGATTTTGCTTTTCGACCTTGTCGATGAAAGGTCCCGTATTTTTAACCGACTTCAAAAAAGGAGGAGGTATTCAATTCGACTGTATTTTTATTTTATTTTATTTTTTTTATGTGTGTTACCTCAGAACTTTCTTCTACGTGAGCCGATTTTGATGATTCTTCTTTTATTTGAAAGGTGGTATTTCTCATGTGGTCCCATTTAAATTTGATCAAGATCTGACCGGTAGTTTTTGAGTTATCCCTAATAATGCGGGAGATTGAAGCTTTTTGGATGCTTTTCATTCATGATTGGTTTCACCGTCAAGTTAGATTTATTGACTTAAAATACTATAGATTTACCAAATTACCATGGAAATATAGCTTTTGATATTTTTACCGTGGAAATGCAGTTCAAAATAAAGAAATCGATTTTGTTTAAATATAAAGTATGGAGAATAATGCGAAAAAAATTGATTTTTAACAAAAAAAAAAATCAAGTATAACGCTAAAAATTCTAAAATAAAATGCTTTTTTAAAAAAAAGATACCGATATTTAAAGATTTATTATAAAAATTTAATAAAAACGCACTAAAAAACGTAAAAAATAATTACTCTCGATCAGAAAATATATATCAGAGTGATATAGCTTAAGTGGTGATATCGTAATTCTTATACAACATTAAAACCTTAATTAGAGTCGGCATCAAATTCATATTAAAATAATAATTAAAAACTGGATTAAATGTTCATTAAATTGTTCCTAGATATTGTAACATGAACTTGATGTCGACTCTAATTAAGGTTTTAATGTTGTATAAGAATTACGATATCACCACTTAAGGTATATCACACTCTGATATATATTTTCTTATCGGGAGTAATTATTTTTTACTTTTTAGTGCATTTTTAAATTTGTATAATAAACCTCGAAGTTGGTATTTATTTTTTGTAAAAAAGAATTTTTTAGTGATTCTTTTAGAAGAAAATTTTCGAAAATTGATATTACTCTTGCGTAGAATTAAACAAATATATACGAAATTCAAACGCTTCGATTATTTTTTTTTTTTTTTTTTTTTGTTACCGAAATTAAATTACCGCGAAACGTATGATGCGCAATTGAACATTTTGCAAGCAAATTTAAAAAAAAAGAAAAAAGAAAAGGCGATTTAAAAAAGTAATCCGATGTGTAAATTAGATTAGAGGTTTTTTTTTTGTTTTTTCTCAAAGACGAGTGTTCAAAAATTTTAATCCTTATAATTCTTGCTTTATCCTTTCCTAAGCTCTATCTCTAATCGTCTCTTGATTTAACCTCTTAATTTAACTTTTGTAGTTGTTCGGTCAAAACCTCTGGTGCGCCCAAAAAATATAAAATAATATTATTTTATTATATATATATATTAAAAAAAAAAAAAAGAACGGCGCAGATGGAAGCGGCTAGAAAAACATGATCGTTTTTGCTGCAAGAGAAAAATCGAAATCAAAAAATGATTATTTTTTAATTCATTTGCATCGTCTTTTTCTAAAATTTAATTAAATTTATTTATTTTAAAATCGCTCGGCAGCCGGGGACATTTGCGACGCCGAGAAGTTACATCTTATTAGAAACTTACAAATGAAGAGTACAAAAGAGAAAATTAAAATAACAAAAGAAATGGGAAAAAGAAAAAAAAAGAAACGAAACGCTGATATACATCAAAACTATATACATAAGAGGGGAAAAGTCGGGTAAGCTTAAAAAATTTAAGAAATGTTTCCACACGCCGTTTTATTGTCCGCCGGAATTTCGGCCAAATCAGCATCCTCCTCGAAACACGCGACTCTCTCTTAAAGAAATTTGCGGCACGAGGTGAGAAGATGCTCCACCGTAACCGGCACTCCACCAATTTCACGTGTAAGTTTAGGTTGTTTTTGATACAGCTATGTATGTAGAAGCAGTGGCCTATGCGCAGGCGAGCTAATATCGTTTCCTCATGACGGTCCTGTCTGTGTGAAGTGCTCCATCGCCGAAGGTTTTCCTTGACTTTGTACAGCTTTTGCCCCAAGTTAGTTAGTAGTTATTATAACGGTAAAATATTTAAAATGTGAATAAAACAAGTTTAAAAAACTAAAAAATTTAATTTGCAATTTTTTTGTTTCTACTGATATTTTGTCTTCGCTTCAATTTGTTGTTGGGTTTATTATTATATAAACGGAAGAACGTTCGTGTAAACTCTGTACAATCCTAGTGACCAGAAAATCGGGAGAATTTGGACTGGGAATTTAAAAATTATATTTGAGTGGCTACCATGATATTACTTGGTATAACGTTATTTGTTAATTTCCTTAATTGTTGATGCACCCAAAGATATATAGAAAAAAAAAAAAATATATATATATATATATATATATATATATTACTTGGCATAACGTTATTTGATATGTTTAATGTGTTGAGTGTTACCTATAGTAAACGTAGCGCGGATTTTTTTTTGATTGCATTAATGATGCTTATACTTAATCACTATACGCAAAAATACCAAATTTCTGAAGTTAGTTGCTTATTTAACGTAGTTATGTTAATTATTTTTGCGAATTATAATAGTATAGAGAAATAGTAACATTAATGATTATGCACATTTCTGAGATTGCTTAACAATTATTTTATAATTTTCTACCACTATTAGTTTACCAAGTCGTTACGATAGCCTAGATATCAATGCACTAGACTTCCGACACGGAGGTCCTGAATTGGATCTCAGGCGATAACAGAAATTATTAAAAATCACTAATGGAATCATACGAAAGCCAATGGCAAACATGCATACCATCATATGTACGCGTGTTGGTGCATGAACGGACACACTTAAAGGAATAATGTTCCAAGTGGAGGTTTGCATGTACACTCTCGCATTATATATAACAATGTTTTACCTGTCTGTATAACTAGAATGTGCAAGTAGGTAGTCACGACGCTCGGCATCGAGTTTTAATGATCAGTCAATTATAGTTTACTATCTTATCTTGATATTAAACCTAATATTTAGTGTAGTTGGTCACACAAGGCTTAAAGATGGATGTTTTCTTTGTTGCGTCATGAAAATACCATAGAGATAGCTATTTGCATTTATTTCGTTAATGGTCGGGGGTGATTTAGTGTAATTTACACTTATATATTTTCGAATAAATCACCATTGAGTGCCGCATGTAGGGCAGCTATTTGCTGTGCAATTTTTACAACGAAAGGAATCTATCAGCTTAAAAATCGGTGTAAATATTTGCCGAGGTTACCAATGAAAATTTCAGCATTATAAAAGGTAATATTTAAATTCTGAAATTTTAGTCTGTTTCTTATTCTTGGAAAGAATGTGTATGTTTTGCGCCATGTATTGTCATAACCCCACCGGGTGGTTTGCCAGATGTTGATGAGTTGTTCATATATGTATTTTTCAATAGTTTCGCTGAAGATGTGTCATCAAGTTGGCTATAGAAAGTAATGGATAAACTTCAACCCGCAAGATGTGTAGCAAGTAAAGAGAAAATTTCTCAGAGGGAAGATATATTTAGTATAATAATTTTTCTCTGACATTAGTATTTCTTTATTTAGGTATATACATGTACCATATCCAAAAATCGCTTGTGCAAGCCTTTTACACAGAATCATTCTCTATTTGCGTCATAATTCGTATGTAGTAATATACTCTGTAGTTTAATTTCCTTGCACTTATTACTAGAGTAGCTTGTAGGTGGCAGGTCAATTTTAATTACCGATCAATAACAGCCCCGAGATATTTAACGTTTGAATTAGTTTTGAATAAGTAATATTTAATTGTTTAATTTCTTAATCTTCAAAGATAATCGCGCAACACTTCCCTATAGCGGATACTAATAATAATTGTAGTTCTGCAATTGTGCTCTCTAATTTTTTAATTCAATTTTTTCCAAGTTGGCGCGTTTTATTATTTTAAACGAGATTCGAAAATCGTCGGCATCAGAAGTAAAAGGAATTATTTCGCCGTACAGTTTTCTGAATCGCGGTGTACTTTGGAGTGAAAAGTGTTTCGAAACGTCAGTTCAAGGACTAGATCCCTATGGAACCACGCACATTATCTTTTTGGTGTCGGAAGAATTCTTAATTTGAATTCGCGATATCTGTTATTCAAAAAGTTGGTAATAATATTTATCAGTGAAGAGTTAGTTTTTTAGTGTTTTTCTTCTAGAATTTACAGTCGATCGTTTGCAGATGTCACAAATGCTCCTCAGATATCGAAAGAAACTACAAAAGCAGAATTTCGATCTCAAATTGTGTCTTTAATTGTAAATGTAATCTATAAATATACCTTCTGTGGAATGGAATGCCTTAAAACCCAATTGGTTTTTGTTTAGGACTTCTTTTTGTGTAATTTCATTTATTTGGTCCGCTTGTAAAAATTATAGACATATTAAATTAGTACACTGATCGTCATGTATCCTTGAATGCCCCATGCTGCGCGCACTATTCGAACAGATATTTTATCTTCTGGCCGAATCGGATACGGCTACTACAGAGCACATGTATGCCCGAAAAAAACTATATCGTTCCTGAATATCGGGATTTTTTATTAGATTTTAACAGGCAGTCCGAAGACCCAATTGAAAAGCTGATGTATTTATTCGAGAAATCGCCAACCCTACTTTCCGTATATTTTTGATGGATATGTAAGATCTGTTCGATATATTTACAAGTGTACAACGCGATTCGTTCGTAATTATCTGAAAAAGTAATATCGAGTATTCGCGATAATATAATTTCGAATAAATTCGTCCGGCAGCGTGATCTTTTTGCGGTGTTCGAATTATAAAAATATTTTCTTCGGTAAAGACATTAATTCGCGATCTCTATCGGGCACCGTTTTTTTTTTTAACATTCGCGGGCTGTAGGTATTGAAGATGCTTTTCGGCTAAAACCAAAATTCCCCTGTGCGGTCGAACGAACGAATGTGTCGGAACTGAGACTATGTGCGCGTATCTGGTCGGTAGCGGCCGATAGCGGACATCACTACATGAGTCCGGGGCGAGTGCGCGTTGCTTAAAGATTGTGCCGAACAGCATTGAGCCGAGGAAAGTTTTATAAATCGCGTTACAGTCTGGCAGGGTAGCTGGTGCGGGGTATCGCTTGGAAAGGTTATTCGGAGATGTTCTGGAAACATCGAAGTATTGTTATTAGTACATTAATTAATTGTTCTCTTTCGATAATTGAGAGCCGATTGAATTACATTGTTCTAGTCATCGTTGCAACGTTAATCTAGTGTCGCTGTACCGCCGTTTTTACGTCATTGCAACCGCCGTGTCATTTACGTGAGCCGTTAAGGCAACATTTCGTTAAAATTCTTATTTTTCGTTTTAATTTAGGCGAGCGAAGCGAGACTACTTATAGATCATAATGAGCATTTCTTGTTCCAGTCATTATAAAAAAACTACTAAACATATGGACATAAAATTGAACATAATTATTCATATTCATGTCTAGATGCACATCAATCGTTATTTTAAAAACAAAAAACAAACTTGTATAAATAAAAAATATTTTTTATTTTCATGCCTATATACTTGTAACTGGAAATCCGAAAATAATGGTAGAACATATTCCGTAAATTGCGATGTTGCAATTAGAAAAAATAGTTATTTATTAAAAAACTTACAATCACCACATTATTATTGTTATACCTAAATAATTGAAATACAACTCTGCACTGTGCTAACTTTTTGTCATAGCTATTTACATTATACTATTTTTAATAAATAATTATTCTTTCAAATTGCAACATCGCAATTTACGGAATATGTTCTATCACTTTTGAATTTTGAAAAATTACTCCGTCTGTGAAATACATTACTTACGTATACTTTTTAATCTTATTAATATCTCCAGCAATTAATCGGTAACTTTTATTTTTCAATTTTAAAAATATTTATGCAAATAATGAAACTATTTTTATTAAGAGCAGATTAATGGTCTATTAAAAGCAGTAACCCGATTATTTAAAAACAAAACTATCACTTTCTTTACTAATATATTTTCTATTAGATCGTTGGTAATAAAATCAATTATTTTTCTCTTAATTATTCCATGCTATACTTAGTTCTTGTATGTATCATATTTTTCTGTTTTATATTATTTTGGAGATTTTCAAAGGTATTGTATGTCTGATAGTTGGCGGGATTCTTTTTATGTTATTTGAGCTAAAGTAATAAATTCACCTATTTTACACATATTAACATTATATAACAACACTAAAATTCCATTTTCTTCTATTTTTACTATTTCTCCAGAAGAGTGCATGTTAAATTTTCATAAAAAAATAGCAGTATTTCTTAACATATTACACTAATTAAGACAATTGTAAAATATTCTTACTTAAACTATTCTTCTACACTGTGCGTTGGTATTATTTCATAATTATTGCATAAATGTAGTATGCATAGAGATGATTTATATGATCATAAAATCGTACATCCCATTTACAATGTTATGTTTCGGACAAGTCTTTTGTAATATTATTTTTATGCCAATTTAGCTCATATTTAGTGAGGTTATGGTTTATATGACAAGAACCTTAATGTTGTAATATAGTTAAAATTATGTTCAAGAATATATATAGGGGAGAAGTGGGATGAATCGGACACTCGCTTTTTCTCGGCTGTGTAAGGCATTGGAAAGTTAAAATTTAGTACGAAGGCAAGCTATTGATGATAACTACCAAGCATTTCATCGACTGCGATATTTGTTTTCGTATAACCGAGATAATGCAAAAAAAAAAAAATATTGTTGATTTTTGAAAAAATTTCGTATATTGCGTGAAAATTTTGAAGACATATCGGGTAAGTTCTTTTTATTGAAGTATTATGAACAACCTGTCACAATTTGGAGCCGTTTTTTTAAGAGGTTTCTGAAATAGACCAAATTTTTGAAAAAATGAGCCATAGGGATGAATCGGACAGATTGATTAACCCTACAGATCGCGATGTGCATTTAAAGATACACACATTTCCGAACTCTATTTTACGTCTCATAATGCTAATACAGGTTATTGGTCACAATGTGCCATTTGAAGTTGTTTTTGTTCCAGTAAAAATCGAAAATTCATTCAAATGTACTGGTTTATGGCCAGTAAACCGTTTGTCTTTTGAAACAAATAAAAAACTCTCTGGACAACGAGACGGTTCCATCTCCAGAGAATGAGGTCCAAACAGCAACTTTGAATTCATCTGCAGATCATGCAACTGAACCAGAAACTTTGAAGTCATCTCAAGAGAATGAGGCCAAAACAGGAACATTGAATTCAAGCTTGAGCGGATCTTCGAATAAATCTTCTCCCCAGTCCTTCTTGAAAACAAAACGACCTCTCCGAGATGTCATAACAGGAACAAGAAAAATTCGCCTGAAACCAGGAAAAAATGCAGAGTTTACTTCAACTCCTGAGATGGAGAAGGCTGCGAAACGCGCTCAAACAGCTGCAGAACGTGCATAAGCCGAAATTGATTCGAAACCAAAAAATAAACCAAAAGCAAAGAGAAACCTCAATTTTCAATCCTAACCTAAAAAGAATTCAAATATATCAAACCAAGGCTTCACTAAAGATTTTAGTGACGTTCAAATTCGTGACTGGGTCGTGGTGAATTTTCAAATGAAACAACAGAAGAAATCTCGCCGCTACATTGCCCAAAAAAGGCAAATTTATTGGGAACTTTCTTCATTAGCGTTCACTAAAAAACACACTGGATACATCTTTCAGTATCCCAATATTCGTGACAAGTATGCATTCTTTTACGATCAAATTGTAAAAAAATTAGTGCCCCCAAAAAATACTCGAGGGGTATGTTTATGTTTAAAATCCACGCGACTCATTTATAATTTTTCATCGTTTTTTGTTCAAAATGCAAATAAAATATGATTTTTCAAGTTTTTTTTTTGTTTTTTTTTTTTTTTTTGTAGAACATGTTGACTTTTCATCTTATAGGATTTGTATAAGCATTTATTGCAGATTCTTGAAGAAAAATACATTTTAAATGAAAAAAAACACGTCCGAAGTATCCCCCAGGTTGGGGGATACTTCGGACAAAATGGATGAAGTTTAAAATTAAGCTCATCAAGTTGTACTTATCCGAAAGGTGAAAGTTTTGCAGCCAAAATGTAGCGCATTGTTCACACTACACAATGGTGCAAAAAAGAAAGTTGATACGATTTACCATTACAGAGAAAATCGCTCAAAACTAAAAAGTGTCCGATTCATCCCACTTCTCCCCTGCATCTCAAATGTTACCTAATTTAATTTTGTTTGTAATCATTATAACTTAAGATGTTATATAGTTCAAACTGTAACGATTGTAACTTCAATAACATTAGTTCAGAATTGATTTATTATGTATTTCTAACTTATTTGTACCAGGGAAAGTCCAACTTTGCATGACTCACACGTTGCACAGATTTGACCACGTTTTCCGGCTTGTCATCGCTGCGTTCCAATATTAATGTGACGGGCAAATTCATACTTTCTGTGTGCATTGTGCAGCGGCTGTGTTTCTTTTTTTTTTTTTTCTGTTTTTTTCCCCCACATATATTATAAGAGACGGTGTTTATTTTTCATGTTTTTGAATAAATTTTGAATTAAAAGCTTTTCCCTCCTTTTTTTTTGACAAGTCTTAATTTCAAACCTACCGTTCCAATATTAATGTGGCTCACTGTATATCCGCCATAGTGGAATTTTAACATATTAAAACAAATCAGATCGATCCAGTCATTTAAACTTTATGAATTGCCGTATACCGTAATGACCTATGCAGTTATACACAGCTCATGGTAAGAAAAAAAAAAAATTGTTATATATGATAATATTAGTAATATGTGTAAAATAAGTGAATTTTATATTACTTCAGTCTGAATGACATAAAAAGAATCACACGAACTATCAGACGTACAATAATACCTTTGAAACACCTCAAAATAATATAAAACAGAAAAATAAAATACATACAAGAACTAAGTATAGCACGGATTAAATAAGCGAGAAATAATTGATTTTATTACCAACGGTCCAATAGGAAATATATTAGTAAAGGAGGTGACAGTATTGTTTTTAAATAGTCGGGTTATTGATACTATTAATCTGCTCTTTAAGATAAAAATATTTTCATTATTCGTATGAATATTTTTAAAATTGAAAAATAAAAAAAGTTACCAATTAATTGCTGGAGATATTTCATTTTGGAACTGCTGAAAATAATAGATTATGTTTATTATGCTTCACATTTTTACTTATGATTTTTCGATGTAATTTTTTTAGTGATTTTTATATTTGTTTTTATAAATATTTTTTGACGTATAAAATATAATTATTTTCCTTTTAGAAATATATGTATTTCACGGAATACAATTTGCGAGCCGTCACAAAGTTGTGCTTTTAGCTAGTTTAATCTAGTCTCAGATGAATTATTTGTTGTTTGAACTCGTTTCTGCGGTTGTTTTCGCTGTCATTTGTGCTACTATTTTGATGGAATATACGCGTTTTCTCCTCGCAAAAGTCATTCAATTGAACACGTGGTGTGCGGTGCCCTATGAAGTCACCGGCGTTCGTGAGAAAGTCACGACCGGTATGAAAAAGTGGGTTCGTGAATTTATTGTTTTCGTCCACGTCGGGTCAAACAAGTGTTTAGATTATTTTTTTATTGATACGATATAAGCCGGTCCGCCCTTTCAGATGAGAATTATCTATCTGCCGACTGCCTGTTACAGATAGATAAGAGTGTGTGAGTAGCGCAGCGAGCAGAGAAGAACAGTTGGTAACTAATATATCGGTTAATTGTTTAGTTTTTACCGTCGCTACTGCTTTCATTATTAATCGTTGTGTTATCGTTTACCGTCTGGTCGCACGTTGTTTGAGTTTTATCACGGCGCATGTGTAAGTTTTTCAGCTGGCACGCATACAGCCTTTTCTCCGTATTTTTTCGTACAGTCATTTTTTGCGTTATAATCGTATTTCTTTGTTTCTAATGTCCGTCGCGAGAATCTAAGTGTCACTGGCGCCCGTTGAATTGAAAGAGCTATTTTTTTTTTTTTTTATTTATTTACTCTGTTTCAAAATCGAGCATCCGTAATTTTTTGTGAGATCAGTGCGTTTCGGAGAAAAGTCAAACTTTGCTGCGCGAAAAGTAACGCCCGGAATCAGAGAGTCCCGATTCGTTCCAATATTAAGACATAAATTTAAAAATTAACACGTCCGCAGTAATATTTACGCGAAAGAAATTCATTTCAATTCTCGATGGACCCCATTGACATTTTACACGGGGCTTTTGAATTACTTCTTGGCAATTTACAGCTAGCCGAGTTATAAATTTGCGGTCAGTAGGTTGTTTTTTTGATGAAACACTTGCTAATCGAGACTTCCCTTATAAGACGAAATAACGTACAGTTTGTTTAAAGGACAATTATTGCCTTTATTTGCAGCAACGCATCATCTCGGGAAATTTAACAGCGACCACAATTAGCCAGAAATCAGCTTAGTAGAAGAATAACGTCGAAACATACGGATTATTAAACTGTATTCTGGTCGAGAAATATCATGTCACAGATCTGTTCGAAGAATTTAACAGCGATGCCAATTACACAATGAACCTTTTCGTTAGCGTGTAATCCAAACTGCAGATAATCTCCGATTGATAATTCGCAAGTCTTGCAGGAAAAATAAAAAAATCGATTAAAATTTAAAATTCGTAGGAAAATACTTTCAGCGTCGCGCGTTCAATGTAGGCACCGATAGAGTAAGATATTTCTAAGATATTCGCTCTATCCTCTTTATATGAAGACTTATCCAAAGGTCCTTGTGGACAAAGGCGTTGTGATCGATTTATTTTATACCTAGTAAGTTTCTCTTCGCGTTAACCGTCCTTCCCCTTTAAAACTACGTCGATCCCGCTACTTGAAGCGGCTCTCAAAATGTTGTAGACACGCACCTGAAGGCGGTTTTTTTTTTTTTTTCGATAATTGAAAAAAAGATTTAAAGAAACACGTATTTTTTACCGGAAAAAAAATTATACCTTTTTATCCTAAAATTGCACAGGCGTGACACCACACTTTTTTTTCCGATAATTTCTTTATCTCCATCGATCAATTCGTTTTTGGAAGTATTAAGCTCTATCTTCGTTTTGGTGATGTTACGCATTTGGTTTCTTTGAGTATCTTCTCTGCACATACGCTGTCGAATCATTCTCCTTTCAGCATGAAAATTTGCGGAACAACGAAATATCGCATGGGATTAAATCGAGAGAGTAGGGAAATTTTGGTAATCTTATCTTTAGGCAAGCATTACCTAGTCGGGGAAGAGATGTGCGACACACGGAGCATTGCCATGATGAAGTAACTAACCGTTTTTTTTTGTTTTTTTTTTGACTTGTCCGATCTTTTTAAACGAATCTTTTCATACAAAGGCCGCAGCATATCGCGCTAAAATATAACATATTACCTACGACTCTGGTACAAATTGGTCATGAACACCATCGATATTGAACAACATTTTCACTCTCGATTGTTCCATTTTTGTACTTTTTTCTTTTTTTTTTGTTTCGGCGAATTTTTTTAAGTAATAAGTTGCGAAGATTACACATTATTTCCGGATCGTAGACACACACCAGCAGCTTCCGTCCTCAATAACAATTTTGCCAAGAAGAAACGGGTCATTTTCGACAATGACCAGCAATTCTTGAGAAATTTTCATTCGAATGCACTTTTCCCGGTCTGTTAACAGCCGCGGTGCAAGTTTCGCGCAAGTATTCGCCAATTCCAAGTCTTCCGGTGAAATTATTCAAACTGTTCCGTAACTTTGAGAATGAGGGAAGAACTCATTTCTCGAACTAAACCAAGTGAACCCGAGAAAAGAGGGTACTAGCTAAAAAATGGGTAGGTTTTTTAGTTTTTCAAGAAACCATTTTAAATTTCCAGTCGCCGTTCACAAAGAACACACGATCGTAGAGTTGTCTTTTTTTGCACATTTCATTTTTCAATTTACCGAATGTAATATAAAATATATGAGAGTATCTAGAAGAGAAGACAACAATATGGATAAAATAACAATAGACGGGAAAGACATAATATTCCTGCCTTCAAATATCTAGGAAGTTGGCTAACAGAAAAGAGGAACTCATACAAAAAGATCGGGTGAAGGACAGAAATAGCACATTAAGCATTTCAGCAATTTAAGATTGTACTATGTTGTAATGATATTATCGATATGAAATTAAAACTGCGACTAGTTAGATGTTATATCTGGGCAACATTGCTCTATATGGGGTGGAAACGTGGACCGTCACAGTAGCAGCGTCAAAGAAAATTGCAGCATTCGAAATGTGGATGTATAGACGATTGTTGAAGGCCAGTTGGACGGACAAAATAGGTAATAAGAAGGTTCTATAACGCTTGCAGAAAGAATGTGAAAACTACTAACAATTATAAAAAAACGTAAAATAATGTACCTACGACATAATATTATGAGGCGGAAATAAATACGAAATACTCCAGCTGATACTTCAAGGAAAAATAGAAGACAAACGGAGACACGGTAAACTCCAAGGACATCATGGATACAGAATATAATGAAATGAGAAAACTAACGGATATGGCTAAAAATCTAGACACATGTGTAATCGTTTGGTCGCCGACGTCCGCTTAACATGGCAAAGGAAAAAGAAGAATTTCGATATTATCGAGCAGTTTTTTCTGTGTAAAATTTTACCAAATTTTCGTTAATTCGATGACACTGTTTTTTTTTTGTTTTATTCGCATTAAATAGGGCTTTCACTGTCGAATGTAAATTACGCGTTTCGAGAATATTACGCGATTAATTGCCGGTATACAGTGGAAAAACCCCGTTAATTCACGAGTTACATAATAAACGCGCCGACTGTTCAGTTTCCACTAGTAATTTTCATCTCAGTTTTCCGAGACGTGTACTATACACGATCGATAAAAGGTGTAACAATTGTCTCGAGTATTAAATAATAAATATTAATCGAATAAAACTGCGCATTTATTCGATTAATTTTTCAATACGTATCGACTTGTATTTGTAATCGACTGTTACGTTCGTTTTTACATTAGAAATAGTTTCTGTTGTTCCTTATCACACCATAAATATGGAGTTGTGCCCCGAAACATGTCGGTGTTTATAAAATACTGTTCATATTTATTATTTAATATATTTTTCGCGTTAAGTACTGATGCTTATGTTGCTCAGGATATATCATGACACAAAGGGCTTATGATTTGAATTTAAACTTAACCATTACCAAGTGTAATAATTAATCTGAATCGGCGATGGTGTTCGAACAGTCGTTGATTGCTTTGAATAATTATCGGTGGTACACAATTTTATTTCAACCATACGATTTAAAAAAAAAAATAAAATAAAAAAATAAAAAAAGTCTAGTATTCTGGCGGGACCGTCAACGAGTGTGTGTGTATATATCTTATGAGTGGTAGCTCTGCATGAGTCATAGATAGGTCAGTGTTTAATTAGATCGATGGCAGAAATGTTTAGACATTTTTTCGATCGATGTAATGTAATGCGGTAATTTTAAATGCGCGAATCTTTCTATATAAAGCGTACACTGAGGCAAAAAGAAGAATCGCGGTCACTAATTACACAATAGTCGCGCCGGAGAATATTATATAAATTCCGAGATGGGCGCAATTAGGCGAAAAACGAACTATCAGGCTGTCGGTTTCTTATCAGTAAAATGTTAATGAAATAATATTAAAATTGTAAAAAATCTCCCCGCCACTCTTGGATTTTAACATTTTATTATATTACGTACACACTACAACTATTTCGGATTTTTTTTAAATTTTACCGTAATTATCATTTCAATTTTTGCGTACATCGTTAATTATGTAAACGCTAGTAGATATCCGCGTCACTGTCAAACAATGGCACTCGTTTTAGAGCTGACGGGGAAACGTTGAAGCAGCTTATCCCCGGTCGCAACTGGGAACTAACGCGACTTTTAACTGGCGGCTGCAGATGCTGCATTTATCGATTAAATTCTAAAAACCGTATCATTACCCATTTCATCGTGAAATCGTTTTTTAACCATTACCCGATAGTTAATTGAGCCATCGATATTAATCGAGTAAGAAAAAAAAGGACAAAAAAGTTAGGGCCAAGTGAGGGCTAAAAACGACGATGCGAATTCGTAGTTTTAGCAGCACCGCCGCCGAGTAACTGACGATTTGGCTAAAGAACCGGTGTAAATTTGAATTTTTTAACCGATCTTAATCACGTTGGCTGACTTCCAAAAATGCATATATATATATTATATCGAGTCATTCGTCACTTTTGAGAACTCGTCTTGCCGGCCGTAGTAATTCTAGTTGAAAAGACATGCAAGATCTTCTTCATGGTAATTTTGAATATAAATCGTACGATAAATTACATTCTCGATTGAATAAAATTCGACTTCGACTTCGCACTTGACAGCATAATAATCATCTGGATACTAAGCAGATCGGTTAATAGCAAAAAGGAAGAATAACTGGGACTTTTTTAGATTTCCGTCTACCGCCGAGGTAATTTGTAACAGATATAAAAATATCACTTTTTTCAGTTTATGCATGAAAGGATGTAGTAATGTTTTTGCGGCAATTTTTAAATATATGATATATAACGCATGTGTTCGTTCAACGTTTCCTTAAAACGTTATTTTCTTTAAAACGAGAATTCTAAATTATGCGCAAATTTCTTCTTGAACTTGATCGCATTTAAAATTGCCGATCACTTTCTACGGCGACTGCGAATATATGCGAGATAAGAATTCCTAAAAAGCAAATAATTATAACTTTTTATAAATTATTTTTAATGGTATTAAAAAATATAAATAACGATAATGAAAAAACAGTCGTATTAATCTCATAAAAATTTTAAATGTTCACTTTTTTTTCAGCTAAATTTGGACTTGGTTTGTTTTTTTATTGTTAGTATTAAAAAAATATATTTAATAAGAATTTGAAAATACCAAAAAAAATATTTCGATTATAATGTAAAATAGTCGCGTATTTAACCCTTTCAAATACATATACATATATATAACTCGGCCATTTTGGCCTCTCAAGAGGCTGTGCCCCTCGACCCCTCTTGCTTTTATTTCTGTCTCTTTCTCTTCTATACTTTGTATAAAATGATCAAAATTTACAACGTAATTCTTACTAGCATCAACACAAAAAAAAAAATAACATAACCACAAAAATACTATTCTAACATTTAACTTTCATTATATAAAATTAAGACATTTTTTCGTTACATTTTTCATTATATATTTCATTACATAAAATTGTGACATTTTTTAAATAACAATAACAAAAATCCCATAAAATATAACAAACGTTACGTAAAATTGGGACATTTTTTCGAATGAGGGGTAGCCTAAGAATTACGTTGTAATTAATATACATATATACATATATACATATATACATATATACATATATATATATATATATATATATATTGTGATAAAGCCGAAATGGATATATTTTAACTTATAGAAAGTTTTATACGCGACAAAAGCTTTGTAAAATTTCTTAAATAAGATAAAAAATAAAAATAAAAAAAATCTGTATACAAATGTGTACGAGATATAGTAATGAGGATAGAATGAGATGAAATAAAAAAAAAAAAATAAAAAAAATGTCAATAAAAAAGGTGCGCTGTGGCCTGCGATAAAACCACAAAAACGTATTGAAGTATAAAACGCGCCCAAGAATTTACGTATATTACCGTTAACAAATCAACATTACAAATATGAGTTTTATCACAGCTAGTCAGAACGGGTAACAAATATTGTTATTAAAAGTAGAAAAAAAAATCACAGTTGTATCAGGAAGAATTGTTGACTTGCCATATTACAATTCGATTGTCTTCCCCTCCGGTCGCCACTAGTGTACCATCTTCTGACGCAGCGATAGTAACAATGCTCTCTGTAAATGTGTAATTGGTACACTTATTAGAAAATGTTCATAATGAAAATGTCACCGGTCTTTATCCTCCATTTTCGTTTTCAAAAATAAAAGTAAAAAATAAGCGTCCTCCACCGCGAAAACGTAACAGGATTTTCGTATTACCGGTAAAATTGGTGATAGTATACAGTATGATCGATAAGTACCGGGAATTTGTAAATAAAACAAGTTTGCGTTACCTTTCGGGCAAATTTATTTTATCTCCTTCAAAATAACTTCCATCTGAAGAAATACACGCTTAACCCAATCATCCACACATTTTTGGTAGGCCGAAACAAAAATGTCTTTCAGCACCTTCGTCGCATTCTGTTTTATGGTTTTCCGTTTAAGCCGATGGAAGAGAAAAAGGCCACACGGAGGAGCCATGGATCTGGCCAATACGTTGCCTGCCGGAAGATATTTACGCTATGTTTGGTCAAAAAATTCATCACAATCCGCGCTTTGTGTGACGGCGCATTATCGTGGTGGAAAATGCAACTGTTGTCGGCGGCTCATAAATCCGGCCGTTTGCGGCGCACAGCATCTCTCAAACGCTTCAAACCAGCAAGCTTTGCTCCTTATTGTCATCCGGTGGCAAGAACTCGTAATGGATAACACCTCGGTAATCGAAGAAAACTGTTAGCATAACCTTGATTTTCGAGCGACCTTGGCGCGATTTTTTCAGTTTCGGCTAGCCTTTGATTCGAATGATCGTTGGGCTGTTTGCATGTCGTATTCATAGAGATCCATGTCTCGTCTTCCGTAATTATCTATTTCATGAAGTTTGGATCACTCTCGGAAATCATCTGTTCAGCAACTTTCTATCGATAACCTTTTTGCAGGCAATTCAGTTCCTTTGGCACAGGCCGCGCGGCAACGCGTCGCATGCCTAAATTATCCACAACAATGTGCTGAACGGTTCCGTATGAGATGCTTAGATCTCTAGCCATCCATCTAAGGCTCGCATAACGATTTTCGAGCACAGTTTTCTTCACAATTTCAACGTTTTCGTCGGTATTCGATGTGGAAGGGTGTCCAGAACGAGGCAAGTCTTCAACCACTTCACGAGACCACTTTGAAACTCTTTATGCCATTCGTATGCTCTGGTTTCTGATAGACTAGACTCCCTAAAGGCTTTCTGCAAAACATTTTCAACGATTTGGCACAAGAAATTTCGTTGAAAACACAAAATTTCAAGCAAACTCTTTGCTCGATAAAATTATTCATGTTAAAATGCGACGAAACTCAAGAACTTGTCTGCTGTAAACAGCTGACAAACAAACACTAATCATCCGATCCTACGCAAATTTGACATAGATGTTAGTATAGGAGCCGCTAACTTACAAAAAAAACAAAACAAAACCGGATCGGTCCAGGGTCGTTCATTTAAATTGGGAATTCCCGGTACTTATTGATCATACTGTACATGAAAAATCTTTTTAAATATTTCTTACAAAGTAGACAAAACAAGACAAAATTGAAATATATATATATATGTATGTGTGTGTGTGTGTGTGTGGTACAAAAATCTGAAATCTAAACTTATTTTAAAACTAAAATTTCTTCTTAGACCCAAAAAAATTTGTATAAAATTTTCGCGATACTCGCCGCTCTCTAGAGTTATGTTCAAGTAGTGTGAAGAACATTTTAGAGCCCTTAGTATACACAACGCATTAGATATTACATAAGACACAAGTCGTTCGCAGTTTTTTTTTCCCGTTCGTCAACTATTGTACCGGATTAATTACGGAATAATGTATATTATCTAATTAATTGACTGTAAAACATTAATTAAAGTTCTGTACTTCCCATTATACTTTAATCAAGATATTTAATGTACAATTCTTTTACTCGCCTCTTAAATGGTATGGATTTCGTTCGTGTTAACTTTACAAATATACCCACTTGCGAAAAATTAAAAAAAAAAAAAACAATTTTAGAATATTTTAATTTGCATTACACATAGCCGAGTTTTAGCAAAGAAACATAAATGTTGGAAATGTTACAGCGACAAAAATTTTAAACGTGTCGCCGAAAAATTATTGATTGGGCCTGAAGATATTATGACGCAAGCGCATCCAACGGTCGCATTACAGTCTACTTACTAAATGACGACTCGTAAATTCAACCATCAAAGAATTAACTTTACACATACCACTGCGCCTAGAATTTTGAAATTATACGAACTATGTTGCATTTCGGAAATTACGCGAGGACACATAGAACATAATTTTACAGTATTAATAACTGTCGTTACGTGCGATTTCTTCGAATTTTCAAGATTATTACAAAAGAACTAAAAACCATCAAGTCTAACACGAATGCTTTTCTTTTCGAAAAAACAACTTAATCTTGCACAGTGAGACGGACTCGGTACCTGTAGCGCGATCTTTTAGCGGTGTTTGAATTATAAAAAAATTCTCTTTGGTAAAATCATTAATTCGTGGTCTATCAAATTTCATTCGGCATTATCACGGGTTGTAGGTATCGGGGAAGCTTATATCGGCTAAAACTAAGATTCCCGTACGCGATCGAACGGATAGTTGTATCGGAGTTGAGACTGTGTGTGTGTATGTGTGTATTGTTGGTAGCGGCCGCTAGCGGAGATAACTATACGCGCAAGAGCTATGCCGCGCAGCATCGAGCCGAGAGAAGTTTTATAAAATCCCGTAAAAGTCAGGCCTGGCGGTTAAAGCGGTACCATTCGGAAGATGTTCGAAAAACATCTGATATAATTATTACCATTATCGCGTTTATTAATCGTTCTTCGATTATTCGGTTAGAGAGATAGTCAAACATGCTCTAGTCGTCGTCGTCGTTCATTTACCGCGGCAGCAGTTTTATCTAGTCGCTGCGTTGCCGTTCTTGCAAAGTTTTACACGCCAAGCCGCAAGTTTAACCGGTTTCTCTGAATTTATCGTAAAATTTGTCATTTTGGATGTTGATTCTAGTTTTTTCCGTGTTTACGTGTACATACCGTCGTCCGATTTATGTTTTTGTAATTTTTTTTCTGAAGGTTATTTTGTTGTAAATCTGAGTGCTTTTTAAAAGATACTCTTAGAAATACAAAAAAAAAAAACAAACAATAGCGCAAAATGAATTCGCTATGCCGATTTTGGAGGGAAAAAAATTTTATTTATTTTTTTTACTTTTGTTCATTTGCTGTAAAAAGTTTGAATTATAAAAAATATATCGGCGGCATCTAAATTACACCATCGAAGAAATTCCCGATTCTTATATTTAATACTACGACACAGCTTTACCGTGATAATATTTTATAAACGAGTAAAAAAAATGCTGTTTCTGGCGTTTTGAAAGTGAATTACAGTATTACGCGGGTATACTAGTTTTTCTACGTTAATAATTAGGAAATACGTACACGTTTTAATAATATTATTCGTTAATTCGGAAATTTACGTGAATTCGTTTTTCTCGATAGAAATTTTTGATTATGTTCCGAATAAAAAAATCTTCGCAGTTTTAAAAAATTCAAATTAAAAAATGGCCACAAAAAAATCAAAAACAAATCGTGTCTTGTCTTATAATATAGTGTTAATTCTATAACAAGCGAAATAAGGTAAATAAAATGTACTTACCAGTATGAGCTTGTACATTTTTAATAAGATGATTTCGAATTAAGTCCCAAAAAAACAAAGTTCCATGACTACCGCCAATTAATAAATAGTAATCATCCCAACACAAGCAACTGTGCGATAAAATATTAATTTTTTACAAATATACTTTTTTTTTTTTTTTTTTTTTTTTTTTTAAATAATATTAGCAGAATAGTTTTATATTTTTGTCATATTTCGTAACAATTATTATCTTCTGATAAACACACTTGTAATTCTGCGCCGAGAATAGGAGAATGTAAATTAATATTTTTCTTTTTATCTACACTCGTAGTTCTAAAAAAATGTATTTCGTACCTGTTTACTTTATGAAGTTGCACTGAATAAAAAAAATATATATTTGGTATTTTATCAGATTTAATTTTAAAAGTTAAAAAGGAAACGAAACACGCCTCCGCAATTATAACGCGAATATTTTAGTTTAGTTTGTTTTTTTTTTTTTGTTTTTACAGTCACAGTATGATAGATTTTGTTTAGGTAGAAATAAAATTGCGCAATTAATTTAAACGGATTTAATTTTCTTAAGAAATAGCCAAACGATAGTTTTAATTTAAAAAAAAAAAAATCATTTGAAAGGAAAAATTATTTAAAAAGTGAATAAAACAGCTTCAAAAAAACTAAAAAATTTAACTTGCATTTTTTTTTCTACTGAAATTTTATTTGCCTTTGCTTAAATCCGTTGGATTTGTTACTCTGTACAAGCGGAAGAACGTTTGTGTAAACTCTTTTACATTTCTAGTAACCAGGAAATCGGGAGCATGTTCTAATTAAGCAGAATCGACCGCGTGTGCCAACAAAAACACATATACGTGTATTTATTATATTATAATAATTTGACTACAATTACATTATTGTCGCGTACTTTAATAATGTTAAATAAGAAAAAAACACTAAAAACTCACTTTAATTCTTGATTTAGCATTTTCATATACACCTGGGTACCAGTGGTCACATCGAAAACGCGAAAGGTTCGATCGGTACTGCACGAAATTATTCTTTCCGATTCTCGGCTGAAGTGAATATCTGTAACCTTGTTTTGATGCCCTTAATAAAAGTAAAACGTTTCAATATTATTGATTTTTTTATTTTTTGTTTCTTTTTACGCCTTTCGTCACACCGGGCGAGTAATTTGCGTCTAACTTGTCGAGCAAAAAAATTTGATAAAATTTCGTATTGGATTTTATGAATACATAAAATCTGAAATTACGAGTAATATACAAATTCAATATTGGTAAATAGTGATCCCTAATGTCAAGAATCTCACCCTCCGTGTCTGAAAGTTCTTATTTTTATTAAAGCATTCCAAAAGGCTTTTGTGTATAGTCCATAAAGCGCTGTATACCGATTACAATTCTGTGGCTTTTATAATCTAATAAAGTAAAAAATTCCGTGAACATATATTAATTTATATCAATTCATACCAATCTTTCACCCATTACATCCACTATTTCATCACATATTCGTAATATTTCCTCCCCTCCTATTACGTATTTTATTATTTTTGTCGGTATTCTACGACACCTAAATAATCGCGAATAACCGAAACCTAATAAAAGTTTTCTGTAAATTAGAGACACAGCAGTTATTACAGAATTTTTCTCGCGTTAATCTGTTCTTCCATCGGGAAAATTCATCTCGAGCGGCGAATTTTTAAGCAAATTAAATACTTGAAATAGTTCGCTTTTTTACACGTGTACATAGAATGTGCCCAGAGGTGATCTAAAGTAAAGTAAGTCCCATACCTTTGATACGGTATCATGGATTGCGAAGTTAAGCTTTTCATAATGAACTAAGCCTAATGGATCTAAGGAGAATACTAAGGCCAGTTCCATTCTACTTTTGGACTATCCGCCTTTACCTTCCACCAATTAATACTCTGGTATAACCAATATTCAACTTCAGATTAGGTATAAACTTGGGAGCGATTCGGATCTGGAACGAGACAAGTCTCGAACCCGTGTCTTCTGGTTTAGTAGCCAAGCGTCTTAACCACTAAGCTGCTGCGCTACTTAAGGGCGATCTACTACCTTAAAATGCCGATGTCGAATCTTTTAAGGAAAGGATTTTCTTTAAAATAACTTTTTGGCGCTCTTGTTTTTTTTGTTTTTTTTTTTTTTGAAAATTTTCTTAAATTCAGAGACAATTAAGAATTTCATATTTAAAATTTTCAAGTTGCTTGTATCTTGGAGTATTCAATCTCATTATTCGGGAGCGAAAGCGATACTATTGTTTTATAAAACGTGTTTATTTAATTTTTTTTCAATCGTTTATTTTACAGGATAAAGGAATTATCGTTAATAACATTATTAATACATTTTTTCCTCCATTTTGTGATAGCCAACAAAGTGTATAAAATATTTTTACAAAATTCGACAATTTGCAGAAAAAAAATTTACATCTTTTTCTATCGTCCTGCAAGCGAAAGCATTCGTATCATGTATATTTGTTTTTAAAAAAAATTAATATTAAAGTTTAACTGTACATAAATTGTATCGAATTAACTAGAAATTATATCAATTAGCCCGGTAAAAATGTCAAATTGTAAATTTAGTTTCCCGAATTAGTTTAACATATTAATTTGATTAGCAAATTTTCTACGGCATTTAATAAAATTCCTTGCCGTTATTGTTTAACGGAGATTAATATTTAATAATGGAAATTTTAAATTGATCCGTTTATTTTTAAAAATTCTCCTATAATTTTAAGTCCGCGTAACATTAAAATTAAAATTGAAAAATTGACTAATTTATACATGTAAATTATATCGAATCGCTTAGTAAAACTGGCATACCACGCAGTTTCTATGTGGTTTTTTTTTATCTCTAAATTTAATGTTAAAAATCGTCGGGAAAGGCGTTTTACGAAATTGTAAGATGTTAAGAGAATCATGAAAAAAGTATTTAAAGAAAAGACACGAGTACATTATGCGCGGCGTATAAATTCAATTTTATTATTTTTCTTAATGACGAGTGTAATATATTGTTGAAATAAGGTTAACCGCATTGCTAATTTGTTAAAAAAATATTGATATGTATTAAAAACACAATAAATTTCAGTTACCCGTTAATTTTAATACAACTTTATACGTGTTCAATGACCAAATAAATATATCACCGCTTTCTGTACCGGTAGCCATAGTATCTTCATCTCTGTAAACAATTAACGGATTATTGAATTGAAAGTTTTCCTGTTTTCGTGTGTTAAAAGAGTAACAAAAAAAAACAACAAACTATATTAAACTAAAACTTGTAATAATAATTTTCCGAAACAATAAACACTGCATATGTGTCATACGCTTTATATGCAATTTAATTCGCGTTACAATTTCACCTAGTCTTAGTGTTTTACTCTACATTTGTTCATAAGGACATGCGATCATCAGTAAAATTAAACGATAGCATAACGAACAGGTTTCTTATGATTTCCGTTAACGATACTGAAAGGAGAAAAAAACTATTTCTAACTAATTACATTGAACTGTCCCACAAAGGAGGATTATATTTAAAATATTACACTATATATTTTCTGTAAAATGTCTATTCATTAAAAAGTTAAGTTCAACTATTGCACATTACTATGGCACACCTACATGGAAATTAATTCATATTGTTACGGTATAACAGTTTTTTTGCTGCATGTTAATTTAACAAAACATGCAAAATGATATATTTAGCATTTTATGTTTCAAAAGGAACACGTCAATAAGCGACGGTCTATAATATGAGAAATATGATTGTGTAATTAAATAATTTATATGTCTTCCGCTAAATACACAATTCTCAAACGATTCTTTCATAAATTCTATAAACTGAACACAGCTTTACATGGCTTGAGGTCGACACTGAGATCACCAGAAAGCACCGCAGTATAGAATTACGGTTGTTGTAGCTCACCTTACGAGCATATTTTGCCTGTTTAACGATTTTCTTCTGCTTCCTTCTTCTTTCGTTTTCTCTCTTCACACTAACGTTCTCCTGATGAAACTTCGATATTAAATATTTTCCTTCCTCCGCAGTTGCGATGAACTGAGTAGTGGCGCATTAATTAAAAATTGTCGGAAATCACGACGTTCGGCTTCATCACGTTTTCGTGCGTTAGAAGAGATACTATTATTATCAGCGATTTTTTTAAAACACAAATAACATCATATTACTGGACGATGACGTAGCTACATACAGACCAACTACTATAGTAACAGTTTTATCTGATCTCTACTGTAATTTAAAAAATAACGCAAAAAAATAGGGTAAATTGTAATGTAGTTGGCAAAAATTTCTAGATAATTTAATGTGCAATAATGGTATTACGTCAACACGTTTTTTGTCGAGAAAGTTTTCCCCGTTGACGTAAATTTAATTTCGTATAAAAAGCAAAAACACATCCATGTTAAAATAAAAAGAAATATATTCGCAACCAAAAATAGTGTTCTTCCGAAATTGGTTTGTTTATGAAGTTGATTCTCTAACACTATAGTGAATATGAATGGAATCGTTATTAACGCGAAACGGAATAAGTTTGAGATTCTGTTTATTTATTTAACTTTTATTGTAACGGTACATACTATTAGTTTTAAGGAAAATTACTACTCGGTGAATTGCATTGGATGACAGCGAACTGGTTCGGTGTATTTCCGATGCAGGTTGCTTCTTTTATATCAGCGGAGAGACTACGACGTATCGAATGGTTCATACATTTACTTTCGCTATTCCGTTCTACCAAGCTGGGGTCGTTATTTTCAATTATCAAAAATTTTCGTTTGTTAATAAGAAATTTCTTTTTTTAATTTGCGTCAATTTCGAAAATACACGCGCCAACAATTTATTATTTAACGATCTTACTTCGTTATTCAGAATTTAGAAGCGTATATGTACGCATTTCACGTCCTATTAAATTTAAAATTAAATTGGGATCGCGTCATGCGCAAGAAGCGCTGCTGATCGGATTGGCGAAATTATTCCCAGTAGTCTACTGTCGATTACGATATTCGAGAAAAAATAGTCAAACATCTAGTGTGTTCATTAGCTATCAAATCGAGGAAAAAATCCAGGCTAAAGCCGGCTTACATGTATATACGATTAAAATTGTTGCTTTATTTTCGATATTAGCCCGTATTCTTTCGAATTTAAGACGCGCCCATTATTTTTAACCGAGTAAAAAATGTGCGTCTTAAATTCGGAGGAATACGGTACTATTTATTTTTGCGTATGTGAGTTAATTTGTTGAGAATTAGTAGTATCCGCGTAATATATGTGTACGTTAATTGGATCCAATTAGTTGTATTAAAAAATTCGCCGAGATGACGATAGTAGTATGAAGTTACCACAATTCAGTTTAAAAAATAAATAAATAAATAAATTAAATACGTTTTGTAATTCACAGTCATGAATATTAAACATTTCTTTCTAGAACGAAATTTAATTCGAGGCAATTATTATTAAGTTAGAATAAATTAGGTCAGAATTAAAAAATACAATAACTAAATAAATTGCTATTGTTGATACTCCGAAAACTAAAACACTATATATTTAAAATTGATCCGATTAAACATTCAACTTCATTCTATATTGTACATTACATATTAAAAAGTACACTTTTAAATTGATCGAAAATTATTCTATACAATCGAACATTAAATAAAAACAATTGAATAAAGTGGATTATTTAATTGCATAAAAAAACAAAAAAAAAAAAACAAAACAGGAGAAAGAGCACATTAATTGAACATCAAAAACCTAGAATTTTCATAGTCAAGAATAAACGGTGATGTAATTTATTTTAATAAATTAACAGTATATATATATATATATATAAAAACATTTTCTTAGTGGAAACGCACCGAATAGGAATTCGAGACATAATACGAAAGATACCCCCTTTTAATATGATGTTAATTATAAACTAAATATTGCAGAAAGAAAATACAATGTTTACTGCAAAAAAATAAATAAATAAATAATATATATGTGTATGTGCATGTATATATGTATGCATATAAATTACTTGGAAACGGTTAAACAAGGAATCTTCGTATCGTGATGAAGTTGAGCTAGAAGAGCACTAGTTGGCTTTATCGGCTTCCACGGTAAACTCGATTTCCAAATACGAACCGAACAGTCCCACGATCCAGAGATCAAATAATTTTTTTTACTGCACCATGCCAAACAACAGACGGCATCTTCGTGGCCGCTAAACGTATTTATTATCCTGCCGCATTCGATATCGTACGCTATTCTGCAACAGACGAAAGATTTTTCAACTTGTAGTTTATTTCCTAGTAATCAATATTCGTTGTTTCGCACAACTATATTGCTACGTTATAAGAAAGCGAATATTTTGGTAGTGTCTTATAAGTTTAACACCTTCTTCTGCGTCTCTTTTCGCTTGCGTGAGTTTGTCGTCCTCGCTTACCATGAGCCCAGATCGCGTCAGAATGTATTTTCACCATTTTTCACGTCGTTAAATAACGTACCGATTCAAACTTTTTTCGGTCCCGTACTGTCAATTTACAGTCGAGAACGATTCCAAGTATTCTGGCACGCGGAATATGTTACAACGAATCAAGTTAATTTTCGTGTACTGCCGGTGCACCGAATCTATTTCATACGTCAGTACGCCATATCTAGCTCTTCGAGACTAGTCAGCCTTAGCATTTTGATTTTTCAGAGCAACGACTCTGTACAGCCGATTTTTTAGACATTCGCGCTTCGTCGAGGTTTTCACTTCTCACTATGTCGATAATAATTCCCGTCCAATTATTCTTACTGCATCCGTATTTATAACTGTTTTCTCGATCCGTACACGGGTACAATCGATTATTCACATTCTCTAAACAATCGATCAGCGCAACAGTACGATTTGAAAATACCGCTATATTGTATTTACGTTAAAGTACCGTTCTCTAAAATCGTTTTCTCGCACGTTTCCACCGAAGAAGTGTATGAAAAGTCTAGTAGCCGAAATTTGTTGCTTTTCTCGACTTCATCCGCCCCCATTGGCGGACAACGAAAAAAATTCGATACAAAACTTCTGAATTTCTTTTCACTGGACCGTTTCGAGTGGTCGTCCATTAAACACCGTTCACTAGAGGTGTAAATGGCAAACAGGTAATTTCGAATAACGCACACACTTGATTGATGCAACAAACGATTACCGGTATCGAAGAATACGCAGCGTCGCAGTTCGCGGATCGCGTTTCCGAGAAATTTAGACGTGTTATATAAAGTCCTAGACTTTATCAAACGCTGCGCTTTTATCATTAATCATTTAATGATACTGTGATCGGCATACGACACTGCATATGTCATACGCTTTATATGCAATTTCATTCACGTTACAACTTCATCCGGTCTTAGTGTTTTACTCTGCACTTGTTCATAAGGACATGCGATCATCAGTAAAATTAAACTTTTTTTTTTTTTTATTTTTACTAATATATTCCGCCATTTAATAAAGAAATTAAACGATAGCATAACGAACAGGTTTCTTATGATTTCCGTTAACGATACTGAAAGGAGAAAAAAAACTATTTCCAACTAATTACATTGAACTATCCCACGAACCGATAATTGATGTTTTGTTATCGTTTAATAGGATAATGGAAGACAGAGCCATATTGGACAAGGCGACGCTTCTTTCTTGCTTGAAATTGTTTATGTTGTGCATTTTCAAAAATGTATCCTTTCCGACCGAGAATACTGTAGTGAGATCATCGGAAATGGCTACATCAGTCACGGAACCTTTGTGAGACTGGCAGCATAGGCTTGGCTTCAGATTTTCGACACTTCTATTCCAATTGTTAACGCGATTGTCTGCAAAATAATAAAAACTACATCTGAAACGAAATTCACCATTACTATTATCAATTATTAGATCTATAATTTTGAAGATAAATTTGAAAAAAAAATTAACGCGGCTGGCGGAGAAGTTAACGTAAAAGTCAACGAAATAGTCAAGAGCAACACCACCGGCAGGGGTCACTAGTAGCAGCAAGTCCTGGTTTCCTGACGTATATCTGGTTGTAACCGTGTTTTAGTGGCAATTGCTCGTGTTTAGGTTTTACGATATTTATCGCGCGCCAAAAACAATATCATTAAAATACTATTAATGATGAAGTATGATTTTTCGCCTATGGTAACTATTGCCATCGTTTATTTTCATTTCTTCGCCTTTAAATAATGAACATAATTTAAGTGTCAATGATTAATTTTACCGCTTGCTTTAACATGCCCAACTTAAATTTTAAGCTCTCTAGTTCTTTCTTGAGCATGCAGGGACATAAATTAGCGAAAAGTGGATACGAAAACCTCGATACTTAATAAGCGGAAAAAAGTTAATTAAAGGCCCCTGGAATTATTCGCGTCGCACACATTAGTCAAAGGACAAAATTTTTCATTCGAAGAAAAATTTTAAAATTATGCTGCAAGGTAGCGCGGTAACCTAGTAATTAAGGCTCTTGGCTACCAAACCATGGGTCACGGGTTCAAGACTTGTTTCGTTCCGGATCCAAGTCGCTCCCAGGTTTATATCTAATCTGAAATAATTTGGTACCAAAGAAATCTGGAAAAGTAAAGGCGCCCGAGAGAGAAAGGAACTGGCTCTAAAATTCTCTTTAGATCCATTAGGCTTAGTTCATTATGAAAAGCTTAACTTCACAATCCATGATACCTTATCAAGGGTATGGGACCTGCTTTGCATTGCTGCAGACGTCGAATTATATTTATTAATAGAATTCAACGAACGAAATCGTTTCATCTGTAACGTATTATTCGAATTTCTACGACAGTAAACATTAATTGCGAATAATAACTACTAATTACCTCGTTTTATTCTGCACGTATTGTCAGTGATTTTTCATAACGCCCGCAAAGGTGATTTTCACAGAATCACGTCAGTTCAATAACGCACTCCGAGGACGATCTATTGCAATCGTTTTAGAGGAAAGAACTTTTGATACTGCATATAATAAAATGGCTACGTAACACAAAACATTGTTGTTTTTTTTCTCTTGATATATATCGGAAGTCTTTTATGCAACGCACTGAGTTCTAAAGAAATCCGGTTCATTTAGTGAACTTGGAAAAATACAAACGGGATGCTGCATAACGCTTCGAGACTCCTGTTAAAAACCTGGGTGGGTGAATGAGTGGACGTGTGTGCGGGGAGGGTGTGCAAAGTATTAATAGGTAATTACTAGTCAAATTAAAAAAAACTAATAAAATGTTATTTATTTTATCGATTTATATCGACTTTTTTCATCGGCACATTTTCGTTGAATGGACTATAATAAATTATACGATTATGTTTAAATCACTTTCATGATTTCGAACCTCACATTTTGTTATCTCTTAGGTATTTCATTCACGTTATCACGTTATGCCTATTTCGATCCACGGCTGGATGCATGCAATTATTCCTTGGTGGAATGAGTTGGCCTAATCTCTCCTGTGCTGGCTGGGCAAATTGAGAAATGCATTTTTTACCTGCTGCCCCGTGTTTTCATAATATGCAACACTAATATACGCGAGACCACACTTGAAACTGATATCGTGATTGTTTGATTTTTACCGATATACAAATGCAAATGCCTACTGTACATCAACTAGCACACATACGCGACTATTAGCAATTAATTAACTATTTGTAAAATTAAATTTAACCAACCGAAGGTTAAATTGCTTACTGTGTCCGACAGTACACAGACAGAACACGTTCTTGAAGGATGCGGTTTAAAAAACACTTGCTTTGGTATCTGCCCGAATTCCATTATCTGAATTTCCAAGGCATGCCTCTGATTCCAATCTTTTATCGAATTCAAATCTACCGCTCCTTCGTAACACAAGTAGTAAAATTCTAAAAAAGCGAAAATCATTTAAAATCCTCAAAGCGAAAGTAGAATATCTTCGTTGACGATAAATATGTGAATTTAAAATAGGTTCGACGATAACCAAAAAAAAAAAAAAAAAAAAAAATATCAACTCCGATAATTTGTTATTATCGGAGTTGTTAGAACAAATAAATGTAAAACTAACTATTGTCCGCTTTTTCAGCTTGCTCTCCGGATTGTTTATATCCAAATATGAGATCGATCCAGTGATTTAGTTTGGAAGAGACGTAATCCGTTTCCAGTGCAGCCCGTAACTTTTGTACAAAATCTTTAGGACCTGTTGCGGTTACAGTGGCAAAGTACGTTTGTTAAAATTTTACTTCATCTTGTCGAGCAAAAAAATATCGTTCGAAAATGATTATCACGCTAGGCAAATTATTACTTAATTCGTTCGCTTAAAACGAATTTTAACGTAAAATATTTTATTCGTCTGTTTATAAAACTTTCTAATTTTCTCGGGGTTTGTTTTACTCCCGTAGAATAATTAAAAGATTATAAAATTGTGTAAATTTTTCTGTTATTTGTTGTGATTTACTTTTCTACCTTATTTTTAAACTGTTCTTTTAATGTTATTAAATTATTTTCATTACTGTCCTTATAATTTAACAAAAAATTAATTTATTCCGAGTTTCCAAGATAGTTTTGATATACCGAATTTGACTTTTGTTTTTAAAATGATGTCTCCCGCGTATTTAACGTTCTCTTTCATATAGAAATGCTCCATCAGGTATCGCATTTCCTTATCAAAAATTCCAATATCCGCCAAAGTCTCTCACTGAAGTGCAAAAAAAACAGATATCTCTATTGTTAACTGTTTCCAAACTTTATACATTATTTCCTTTATGTGAATTTATCAGAAAATGTCGTCTCAATAAAAATCTTAAAATATGCTCTGACCCTGCAGGTTTTTTTAATGCACGTGCGGGATTATTTTACGTGAGTGAATTTTTTTGGCATTTTTTTATTTTTATGGAAAATTTAATTGGTTACAAAATGGGCGCTTGGTGAAATCTGTAGGCCGGAAATTGAATGAGTTATGACGATTTTACTAAAGTGAAATGAAGATGAAAACTTGATTTTTTTACACCTTTTATTTCAAGAAGTACAAAATCACACCAAATCGGAAAAAAATCAATCGCTGTCGCTATTATCATCGCGTAAATCTAAACCACAATCGAAATAACGTCCTTCATTCCTGATACATTGGAGCATTCAATCCTGCCACTTTACAGTTATCACTTTTCTGAATTCTTCTTCGGGCGTTGCTCTAAAGTCGCGAGGAAGTGCTTATGCCACCTCAGAATTGTACTCCGGCCTAAAACATCATCTTTAAACACTTCCTTAAGTTCTCGGAGAGTTTCCGTGCCGGACAAACGACGCCGAACACAATACTTGATCACGTAACGTTGCTCCGTTTCAACACTTGTGTTACTCATATTCACATACGTAAAAAACCTGTACGGTTAGCGCGTACACGTCTTCTTTAAACTCGCACTACGCGACGACTACTGAACGGATTCCGTTACTACTTGTTGCTATAGTGAGAGAAGTGAATGCTCTACACGATGGTATAGGTGCCAAGTTGATTCGATGCGCGACAGCGTGACATCAGCGTTGGTCTGTCTTTATGAGACAAATTTTGTAGATACGATTTACTAAAATGGTTAATTGGCTATGTTGTTTCAACCACACGTAAGAAATACTCTAAAAATATATCATTTTTTACTAATTTAATAAGCTGTCCTACAGCAGTTCCTACTGTCCAGAACAAATTATCATACGAATGATATTGTTTGAATTCATCATCAAAACTAGAAAATAACAATTTACTATCGGATTACTGATAAGTTTTACAGTTATTAATATATGCTTCAAAGCAACTTGAGTTAGTTATTAGCTTTTTCATTATTTTCGAATATATATATATATATATATGTATGTGTGTATATATATATATATATATATGTGTGTGTGTGTGTATTATATATATACGTATGTGTGTGTGTGTGTGTGTATATATATATATGTTTGTGTGTATATACATATATTATGGCGTTATAGCCATAACTGGGCTGAGAGAAATTCAATAATAAATTATTTCGTAAAGCTGTAAAGTATTGCGTAATTCGGTGGGAATATTTAGAAAGTAAAAAAAAAAAAATTGATCGTAGTTTTATTGGGACAGTTCCTACGGAGCTGCGATAAATATTAGCGACCACGACGGGATGCACTAATTCGCAAGGAATTTAAAGAGTACTTTGGGATTGGTGAAACGAACAAGTATGTCTGAAAAAAGAGTGTTAAGAAGTGAAAAAAATAGTATGATGACACCACCAGTAGTAAGAAGAGGAAGCAAGGAAATACCAAATGACTCAGGTTTTGTTGGTTTGGATACGTCTGTGCTTGTGTCGGAAGGGAGTACAGCAGTGGTAAAGGCACCACAAGAGATAGAAGCAACCTCATTAATACAGATGCAAGCATGGTTAAAATCAGTATTTGAAAATCAAAATAAAAGTCTTAATGATTTCAGTAATAAATTCGAAAATCAAAATAAAAGTCTCAATGATATTAGTAATAAATTCGATAGTCAAAATAAAGTTTTGAATAACAAACTAGAAGAATTAAATAACAAATTTAATGATAAATTCAATAAGATTGAGGAACAAAATCGGAACTTGAACGTTTATTTAAAAAACATCGAGAATAAATTTTCGGAACAGAACAAAATTTTCAATGTGAGGTGGGAAGAGCATAAAACACATATTCAGAAAGAGATGGAAGGTAAGATAGAAGAAGTGGAAACCAAATTGGTTGAGAAAATAGAAGAAGTTAATGAGAATGTGGAGAAGCAAAGTAGGAATCTAAATAATTTAGAAGGTAACTTGAAAGAAACGGTCAATAGGAAAATCAGCGGTATTGAGGAGAAACTGGAAATGGAGCTTCATGGCTTGAAAAGGAGTCTAGACGCGAAGGAAAGTGAGATTGGGAACCTAAAGACCGATCTGAAAGAAAATGGTACGGGAGTGACGCCGATAAAATTTGCATATAGCTTAGAGGACCATGTAAGACGTTTTACCGAGAATAATACAGAGACACATATCAAGGAGTACATAACGGATTTGGAGTCTGTATTTAACAGATATCAGATGAGTGAAAAAGAGAAGATAGAAACTGCAATCAGAAAACTGGATATATCAATACAGCCGTGGGCTAAGAGTGTTTTAGGTAACAGTGGAAAGTGGGAGAAAGCTAAGGAAAAATTACTGAATAGATATTGGAGTCAAGAGATACAACGGAAAATAATTGCGGAATTCTATTCTGACGAGAATATTTTCAACAGAAATGGAAATTATGAGGAGTACATAATTAAATGGATGAATCGTTTAGAGCACCTAGATAGACCGTTGTCAGATGAAGAATTTGTGAGTTGCAATCTATTTAAGAACGGAACATATTTTACAAATAAAGCTTGGATACGTGTTTATCACTCTCCTATTAGTTAATCTAAGCATAATAGTGTTCATTGTATTATTTCGACTTCGACGTATATATATATCAGATGAGAGGTTTTCTCGTTTGGCAACTATGTTATTTTGATTTTAGATGGGATTTAAAATTGAAGTATTTTATTGTCGCGGTATGCATGGAATAATAATATGATTGTAATTTAGAAGTAAAAAAAAAAAAAATAAAAACAGAAAGTATGGCTGTACTCAGCGGTTACATGCAGCAATAAGAAATATCAAGTTGTTTATTCAATTGGTTTTGATGTAAAGTATGGTTAAATTTTATATTAAATATTTACGTAGTCTTGGATGGAAATAAATAAATTTAGAAATGTAATGTCAATGTTAAGAGTTAAACTTGGGTGATAGTAATAATAATTGTAAACTATCAGAAAAGTTAAATTTAGAATTGTCTCACTTGGCTCCATTTTGAAAACATGAATATATTTTTAGTTTTATAAATGGATCTCTTAAAGTTCAATGTAATTTGATAAATTTGAAGTAACTATGCACCACTTATATGAAATTTTGATTGATATTGAGAAAACAGAAGTAAAAATAAAAACGAAATAAATATATATAAAGGGATAAATTATTAGAATAATGCAATATGATTATGAAAAAATAACTATGAATGTGATCAAATGAGTGTGTGCGTAAAATTAATGAAAAATATGTAGAATAATAATAAAAAAAAAAAAAAATCTTTTACTAAAAGCATTTTGTCAATATTAATGAGAGTTAAGTTTCTAGTTGTATCATATTTAATCGCGTTTGTATTTATTAGATGCAATTTGTTAAATATATATATAAAAAGAGTAAATGAATTTTTTTTTTTTTTTTTTTTTTTTAATGTGTACTTGTCGTGGTGGTCAACGCTAATGTCTAGTTTCTTATCAGGATTTACCTTTAACATTGAATAATAATAACTGTTTCATGTAACAATGATTCAGCGGCGCTACAGCTTACCTGTCAACACTGATGACAAAATTAAAGTCACGTATTGTGATCGAATGATGTCATCTCGTTGTGTATGTTATCTCTAGACATTCTAGGCTGGAGAACACATGGTTTCTTCGGTAATACTCAGAAACGTTTCCGGGGGGTATTATGGCGTTATAGCCATAACTGGGTCTGAGAGAAATTCAATAATAAATTATTTCGTAAAGCCGTAAAGTATTGCGTAATTCGGTGGGAATATTTAGAAAGTAAAAAAAAAAAAAAAAAAATTTATCGTAGTTTTATTGGGACAGTTCCTACGGAGCTGCGATAATATATATATATATATATATATATTAATTACAACGTAATTCTTAGGCTACCCCCCATTAAAAAAAATATTCCAAATTTTATGAAACGTTTGTTATATTTTATAGGATTTTTGTTATTGTTATTTAAAAAATGTCACAATTTTATGTAACGAAAAATGTAACGAAACAGTGTCTTAATTTTATATAATGAAAATTAAGGATTTTTGTGATTATGTTATTTTTTTGTGTTGATGCCAATAAGAATTACATTGTAAATTTTGATCATTTTATACCAAGTATAGAAGAGAAAGGGACAGAAATAAAAGCAAGAGGGGTCAAGGGACACAGCGCCTTGCGAGGCTAAAATGGCCGAGTTTATATATATATATATATTGTGTGTGTGTGTGTATACTGATACGAACTGGCGCGGCTAGTTTTCTGAATTCTAAATTATTTATTTGGTTACGAGAAATCTATCTTTTGGTTAATTAAACGAAAGAATTAATGTGCACGTGCCGAATATCGGTGTCAGGCTTTATCAATTTTGTCACGTGTGAATGATTATGATCGAGATGTTCGGTAAAGCCTGGAACGACAGATTCGACTAAACAGTCGCGTATTGTTCGGCTAGCAGAAGTACATATTGGTTGGCGTAGTGCAAGTATCGGGCATGTAACAACCATCGTGCGAATGATAATAGGCAAAGTGGCATAGAAGTTTTGTAATTACTGGTAAAAGAGGAAATTTTTATTTTATAGAGATAGTTGTTAACTCGTCTCTCGTCGCTTTTCAGTCACAGTATTACAGCCGTTTGTCGGGCACGTCGATTCGATTCATATGTATATATCTTTTTGGGTAAACGCCTAGATGAATGTCTTGTTAAGACTTTACTTAACACATGTCAGTTCATTTTTTTTTTTCGTTCGTATTACATTATTGCCATCAGTTCATCTTCGTATTGTTTATAATTCATCGATAATGTATCGATTTGTCTTAGTAAATATTATATTACTAGTGGTTTGGTTTGTAGCTTGTTTTTTTAACTGATACTTTATTTTATGCTAAACGTATTTAATTATACATTTACATTTTTGTATAATTTTTCTTTCTGAAATAGCAAATTATTCACGAAAAGAAAGTAAAGTAACGGAAAGAGAAAATTTTAAAATAACGTTAAGGCGAGCAACAAAAAAAAAAAAAAATAACAGTCATATTGGAATTAGCGCGAAAAAAAAAGTAAAATAAGGTAAAGAGAGAAAATTTTAAAATACTAATTCAAAATGTGGAAAACAACGTTAAACGAACAAATTGAAATCGAAATAATCAAAAGACATACACCTACAAATGAAGAAGACAACATTTTAAAATTAACGGTAACATAGTGTAAAAAAATAAAAAAAAAAACAAACGGTAAGCGTTTACATTATTGTGGCTAGTTCATTTTTGCCAAGATTTAAAAAAAAAAAAAAAAAAAAAAAAAAATGAAAAGCAAAAAATAGATTAAAATAAATAAATTAAAAAAAAAAACGTAAATAAAAATAAACTTGAAATAAGGAAGAATTTTATGTCATATAAAAATTAAAAAGAAAATAAACGAGCCACCAAACTTGTAGATCAAAATATAAATAAAAAGAAAATAAACAAGCCACCAAACCAAACCTACCTATATCAACGAGTTAAAATAATATATTACTAGTCTCTATTTAATATTTCTAATATATTTCTATTAGACAAAATACTGAACTAGAAACGATGTGAGAACTAAAATTGTCGTACATATGAACGAGAAAAGCAGAATATAAACTAAAAAAAGCAATACGAACTGGAGGCATTCATCTAGGACTTTACTGAGTATTTGTTTATTACTTATAAATTTTTTAATAAATTTGCAAAATAAAAAAAAAGTTTGATGTCACTTTCTTTCATAATTAAATTGCATATCACGATAGACATTGCATTTGCCAGAAAGATAGTTTATTTTAACTAATTCAAAGTCAATAAAAGCCCAATGCTCCACATCAAATTATACATGATTTCGTTGACGGCCAGAAAATGGAAAATAATTTCGTCACTTTGCCAAACAGGAAGTAAGATAATTTATCATTGGCGCTGAAAAATAGGGACCATAGGAATTCATTGATGCATTTCAATGTGCCTATTTTCACAGTACAACCTGAATGCAGTTTTATTGTCCCGGATTCACAAAAGTTACAGTGAATATCATTACGGTATTTTGTATATAAATTATTATCATAATTATCAATTACGAATACAAATAATCATAAACCATATAAAAGTGGCTGAACGAGAAGTATGTCCAATTTTGCTTCATCTAAAAATGAACAAGAAAAAAATGTAAAAATGACAAAAACAATAAAACTGTACTTAACATAACTAGCTTTGTTACCTACTCTTTGCCCAAGGTGGTAGAGCTACATCCCCGACTCGTGTCCCATCATGCCTATAACCGAAATTTATTCCATATTTATTTACCAGAAAATCACCTTCATTGTCAGTGTCGTAAAATTCTGGTACCAGTTCTTTAAAATCGGACATATTTGTTAACACATTTCTCCATATATCCGGTACACTGAAAAAGAAATAACGTAGGAATTTTTAAAATTTTTTCAACATGCAGTTCACATATAATTAATAATAATTATAATAATAAGAATAAATAATAGTAAAATATAGTGTGGGGGCGGGTTAGAATTCCCCAATGATATCTCCTGCCTGTCGTAAGAGGCGACTAAAAGGAGAGCGAGTGTCCGGCGCTATGTCCCGCACAGCTGTCTTGCAGTTAGCATATTTATCCAAAGGCTAAAGGAGTAAATCCTGACAGAAAATCCTCCAGCAGGCAACGGAAACCACTAGAGTAATTTACCGTGTAAACACATGAAATGCTTAATAAAGTTGATGTTTTGCCATGTGATACTCAACGATGACAGCATTTCTGTGTCACGATATCCTTCCTAGGGATACACGACTCAAAGAGAGAGAAAGATAAATGCTACGGGAATTCGAGGTTTTTTTTTTTTTGCACAGGGGTTGCATAGGACTCCTTATATAGGATGGTATTGCGTAAAATGTTATCAGTAGATTTTCCGCGAAGCTATTTTTGAAGGTCAGCAGGAATTATCGTAAATTTTATAAAATTAATTACTCATTTATGCGAAGATATATTTTTATAACTTTATAATGTAAATTTGAAAAAAATTAATTTTCCCTCACGGATGTTGTATTTTTGGTTAAAAAAAAAAAAACAAAAAAAAACACGTATATTCTAAAAACGACAAAAGAAACACATTCATTCGTATACCGAAATTATATCGCTATGTATGTACAAAATAGTTTTTAAATATTTTAAAATGGCATTTAAAAAATCAAACCGACTTCTAAGAATTACAATAAAACTAACGAAATTTTAAAAAATTCGCACCAGTTTGTTCGATTTCATTATGTTTGATGCATTTCAATCGCTATTATTTTTGCTTAAAATGTGATTGTTATTTCGTGATCTTTAAAGCATTATTCTTTCAAGCCTAATGTTTTTTTTTTTTTTGTTTTTTTTTCAACTATTACATTTTTTTTTATAAATTTTTATAACTAAGGCGTTACAAGATTTTATTTTTGCGTTTAATTAAGGAGAATATTATAAATTTTTTGGACTATCTTAAAAAATCAGCCGTAGAAATTTAGTTAGTAATCTAGCAATTCGTGCAAGTAAGGATCCGCACAAACAATTTTAAGAAACCCTACATAGTAAAGGAATATATTTTATTTCTCTGAATTAATATAAACTGCTACAGGTCGAAGGCATAGGCAGAAACTAATAAAGTCACGACACTATCAATATGATCGTCGTACCTTCAAAGGATGAATAAGAGGATATATTTTTAATTTCGCAGTATCTCTCGAAATTTTTGTACATTTGTTTAGATTTTTAATTCTTTATGACCCCTTTATAATTTAAAACAATCGAAACAAAGTCTATCCTCATAATTTATATAATACACGGTAAGTCTTCGAGAAAAACATAATTTTAATCGAAAAGAAAAACAGTAGTAGATGAAAATTTTATAGAATACATTTTTTTATTCAAATAGAAACTTCTTTACACTCAATAAACTCTCCTTATTCGTATTTTTACTTTTCGTTCAATACTATTTCAGTCGATTCTTTACGTTTTTCCTATCGAAAATATTTTTATCCGTAATCTTAAACTTTCTGTAGTTACACAAGTTTGAGAAGTGCGTTGACAAATTTCATGCTTCGTTTAACACGCATTCATGGATTTGAATCAAAGTTATATTAACGTTATAGCAGCAGCACACCAATAAATCACAACATTAAAATGACCTTGATCTCCATTCAACTTGATTTCACGCCATTAGTAATAAGGGTGGGCTATTTTTATTATTTTCTCGGTTTTAGAAGAAAAGTTCCGGTTTATTCTAGATTTTTCAGTTGAATGCCTTCCTCGTGTAATCAGTACAATTCTTTGAGTTTGTTTCTTTTTTTTTCCCGGCACGAGATAGGTTGAAATTAGAATATAATACCAAATCACCTTAAATATCCGTAACGGTTAATTTGACGTGTGCCGTTTTATTCCATTACTTTCACCGATGTGCGTTTTTTCTTTCGAACCTTGTTAAATTTTTAAGTGTCGTTAACAATAGAAATGATAAATTCGCTTGTAAATTGATACCGCGGTCTTCTTCAGGAAAAAACATAACTCGGTGTTTTAATTTATAAAATAAATGGGCACCATACAACAGATATAAAAATTGCAGAACCTAACCTCAATTTGCTTACAGTTACAATGATGGAGGTAAATTTAACGTAAACAATAACAATTGCATTTAGAAAGATTAAAGAGTTTTAGTTCTATTGCATCATCCTAGAAACGACTACTGTTACCTTTTTTTGAAGTGAAAACTTCTTTAGGCGCGTTGGGAATTTTTGAGATGGGAAAAACCGTTGAACTCGCGACAATGTTGCCATAACCGACACCTCTGCATATAAGTATGTACATATATTGTGTAATAGTTCGGTATGGGGTAGGGCAGTGCGGGCGGGTCGCGCGCCGCATGCTTGCCTGTGCGCTATTGGTTCGTCAGTCGACCTTTGCTCTCCGCGTTGGGTTCACGCCAGTCTCGTTCCCGAAATACACGTACGAGAGTTAGAAAAACGGAATACTTTCAGTAGTGCTGCTATACAGTTCAACGCAATCAACTTTACGGATGATAAAAATCTACCATTAATTGAATTTTTAAATAGAGAATTTGATTTAACGATGACCAATGATCGCAATCTTAGCACAACGAGATATAAAACTACAATTGATGCAACCTTTAAAAGATATTTAAATAGATTCGAATCAAAATTGTTTGTTTCCTATTTTAGTTACCATAAACCTATAGTATCAGTTCTGGAATATAATGATAAATGACAATGATGGAAGAGTTGTTGAAATTGTGGATGAAAATTCATAAGTTTCATTGGTATTCATTTCAAAGAATACCAATTAATTAAATTTCATATTTCATGTATTTGTAAATTTACGTTTTAAGCAATAGACTGCAATTTTTGTATGTAAAATAATATGATGCATTATTTTTCATGTACAATAGAGCATTAAATGAAAATTGTAATATAATTTTTGTAGTAGTAGTTTATAATAATGAATAAAAAAAAACAATTCATTTAAAAGTATTTCCTGCACAATAAAATATTTCCTGACGATTTAAAAAATATGTCCTGACGATTCAAAAAATACACACGTAATTGTTCAAGTTTTCACTTCTATCGGCACTCCCGGAGTGGGCCACTGTTTTTTTTTTTTTTAAATTAATGAATGAAAAAGGGGGAAACAAATTCTGCGTAAAAAATATTTCTTGAAAATTAACTAAACAGACATTTCCAATAATATAACCGATTAAATATACATGTAATCGATCCGTATTCTTTCTTTTTTTTTTTTTCTTTAGATATAATTATACAATAAAAAGCGTTTTAGGTTTTAAACGTAATTATTAAATATATTTTTGATGAAAAATCGATAATTTTAACAAAAAAAAAAAAAAAAAAAAAAAATTCTAAGAAAACATTTCTATAGTAATTACTAAGTAACCTATAATTTCATGCACTTTATAAATGCGATACTATAATTAAATTTACAAAAAGATAATAAAAGACAAATTTATTTCAAACAAATTAAATGGATTACGTAGATTTATAGATAATAAATGCTTTTTTTACCTATTAAACATTCTATCCGGGTGGTCAAAGCGTCCATTCTGTAGGCATAACATATAATGCGGATATTTCCGTACTAAGTAAAATAAAACAAATCCCGGTGTAGAATAATGCGAGCCATAAAGAAATTTTGGCAGAGACATTTCATTGTACCTTTCCTTAAATAATAAGAATGAAATTATTTTAATTATCGGAAAAAAATTTTAAAACAGGTTTTATGATTATTTCGAATAAAGCGAAGAAAAAACACACCGTATTCTGCATATCTCTGTTTATTTGTCGTCTCTCTGATGACGCTTTTTTAAGACGAAAAAATTAATTTCCCCGACTAGGAACACAAAACGCTGAAATATTTCGTTTGTTTTTCTTTTCATGCATGTTGCGCGGCCAAAGTAGTTTTTTTTTTTATTCCTCTTATCAGAAACAAAAATTTTAAATTTATGTGAAATATTCTCTTCAAACAATCACAAACCATTTTAAATATAAATGAAAAAGTACACTCTATAAAATCATTATGGAGGCCACTGAGTGGAAACAAGAGAAGTATAAAAATAAATAAAAATTATTATTTTCCGAATCTATTAGAAAACAGTACTTACAGAAAAGGAATTAAAAAGCTAATCTTTAAAATAATATCGGGTTTTGCCTTCCCGCTAAGCGGGATATATTTTCTACAAGAGTTCGGATATCTCCTTGGGGAATATGGTTTTTCCACTTTTCAACCAAATTCGACTGCGAATACGATGTAGGTATTTCAAGCTTTTAAAGTCATTTTTCTATTATATCTCAGACAACTGAAATCTGGTCACCCCGGCATGACGATAGCAACTTCCTCTAGAAATGCTTCCGTTTTTGGTTATTTTTTTAAGCCGAAAACTGTCATGTTGAAAAAGAAACCCACGCGCAATAAATGGTTCAAATTTACGATATACTTTAAGAAGGATATCCGTCACTGAACTGGCCCCGCTCACACGGAGCTCAGTTTTCATATGATACTGCATGCCGTCGCATACACCATTTTCGGAATTCCACAAAAATTTGATCTTCGAACAAAACTAGGCTCTGTTGAAAGCGAGTTCCGCCTATTTTCCGCGCTCGTTTACATTCATCTGGACCTATAATAATCCGTAAAGGTACACACTTCGGTTTCATTAAAGTCTACTTAACATGGATTACGAACAAACTATAGTTTGGTAATTCGATGCTGAAAGAACCGGCCCCCGGTGCCAGCCTCCAGCTAAGTAAACTATGTGGTTTTAAACATCTTTGGACTGCTGTTCGGGAAGTATTGAACTCGGGTCAAATTTATTTGCCTAGAAACCGACGGACTATGAACCGATTGGCGGACATTTTCTCACGTAGCAGCCTGATTCGGTGACCGTAGCAACCAGTTTCGAAATATACCTTTTACAAATAAACCCGATGGTTGATTTCACCATTATATACCGACCAGATAGAGAACGACTAATCAACGATTAACGATGCAGTCACCGACGCTGCAGACGTTATACAGACATGTTAAAAAATTTCGATTTCGGTTTAGCAACTAAATACAAGCAACGGATCCACCGAGCGGCCAATATATTTGCGGACATCAGCGATTTACTACAGTGATTATGCACCTCAGCCCACATTTCATCTATTATTCTTTACATTACGTATTACCGTGTGTGTTCTTTCTGTTGAGCATTTTCCTTGCTTGTTTGTTTGTTTTCTCTTACAGATAGCGACAGTAATTTCAGTATTGCAAAGAACGTTTATCGCGCAGTACAATATTTTTTAATTAAAATTTACCATTCGATAAATGAGCTTTTCGTTTGCGACAGTTTTCTCAAAATTTTCTTACAATCCAAACGTATCCAAACAAAAATAATGAAATGACTATATAGTTCCTTTATTGTTTTAATATACTATAATTTGGTTAAGAATAGCTCTGCTGTTACGATTAAACGAAAGAAAGACTGTACACTGTAAAAACGTTTATTTTACATATTTTTACATATTACTAATAGTAATAAAGAGATTCGAGACCTTTGAAACTGTCATCGATCGGTATGACTGCACATTCGATTATTTTTTCACCGTCTATTGACCTGATTCTTTCATTTTTAATTAAAATTTTTCTGCGTTCTTATTCGCCATAATTTTTAAAACTGGCACGTCAAACACCCGATGTATAGTTTCCGTTTCACGCCTCGACCACACTTTAATTGAAATGGCTGACTTTTTTAAAGGTCTCGGTAGCAATTTCTCCGTAAGCAGCCGATTCAATTTTCATCTTCACACGTGCTAAACTAACATCATTAAATAACTTCCTACTCAGCGGCGAACAAAAATTTAAAAAAAAAAGAAAAAAAATCCATTAGCGTCCTGAAAGTAACGAATAAACAAAATAATGAAATTAATTATACCTTTAAACGTTCTAACCTTTCCGGATTTAATGCACCGACAGGCTTACTTAAATCTCTGTAAGTTTTTGGGTTCTGCAAATCAAGATTAGACGATGTATAATCGGAAATGACCCACGGAAATACCGGATATTGCGTTAAATCGTTAAATGTACGATCGGCTAAGCTGGAAATAACGATAAAATCGTAATAAATCAAAAACAAAAAAAACAATATTACGGCGTAAATTATTAGCAGAAATGTTGAAGATTTAACACGATTTCGGTATCAGGGAAGAAGAAAATATTAGAAATCGCAAATGACGCGGATAATAATAAGTTTTTAGAAAAGATGCGTCATTGGTCGGAAAAAATAAAAAACATTTTTCCGCGTATGCATTATCAATACGCGAAAAAAAGTTGAACGCTCATGGAAAGATTAATCCGATACAAAATATTCCAGAGTAAACGAAATTTATGCGTATGCTGTATGTTAATATAAATCGGCAGATGTTAAAAACAGAATTTCATATTTACTCCGCAGAATAGAATACACTCTGTGTACCTTAATACTCGGTTCATCTATATCGCTAGTGTGGTTATCTAAAAAAAAACTCATGCTTTAGACGTTGACTTTTAAAGGCTCATAAATAATTTCCAAAAATTCTTTGGCGGATACTCTAAATGTTTAATGATCCAGCTTTATAATAGATCACCAGGTTTAGTATAAATTTTAGCCGGCTGATTTGCCAGTGCATACGTGGAACGAACCCTGCAACATCAAGACATAGTCATTAGGCTTGAGCCGGGCAGAAATACTTTTTTAGAGTAGAACATATAAAAATGTTACCGGCTTTCATGTGTCGTTAATGTTTTCGGAACCTTTATGTTGTATGAAAACAAACAGGAATAAAGCTGCACAACTTTGTACATCCGAATAATAATAATTATTATTATTTGGTAAGCTTCTGCATAACTGAAGGTCGCTACATTACGCATGCATTGAGTTATCTGTAACAGCTGTTAGGTAATCTATGTCACTTAATACGGTTAGCCGCTTTCTTCCAGGTAGTGCTTTGCCTAATATTTTTCCATTGACGACCAAGCGAAAGATGGGGTCGACCTGCAATCTTTGCTTTACACATGTTTCCTGATTTTCCTTCAAGGCAGGTAATAAACATCCGAATAAAAAAGATTAAATTCGACAGAGCAGAGTGTACAATTAGCATTAGATTGCGAGGAATTTGCAAAGTTTCAATTGAAAAAGTACGCGCGATGTACCGGTGAAACAGAGTTAATTTACCATAAACAAACGAAAATATAACTTAAAAATGGTATTAACTACGATGAACAAATCGATTACAGTAAAAACCGAATAATACATACGATACAAATTATTCGAATAAAAATAAATTTCCAAATTATTGACTACCAGTTCGATAATTTTTCATGTTAAACAAATTCGAAAAAAGATTTCGTGGCTTTTGAAAACAATTTTTTAATCTGCCATTTAAAAAAGAAACGTTTTATCCTTAGTGGTCTACGTAATTAAAACATTGTCACATCGTCATGGACTAAACAGTTTTGCTGAAACCTTTTTCGGGATTTTCGAAATTGTACCCTTCAGTTTTCTTTAAGATTGTTTTTTAATTTCTAATAAAGGGATGTAGCAATTACAAGGCAGCCGGAACGATTGTGTAGTCGATCTAAATAACGGTTTCAAAATCTTAATTACGCTATAAAAAATTTTAAACATGGCGGAAATGTGAAGTAAGGCGTATAGCACAAGAGATGCAATTTCTTTTTTTTCTTTTCTTTTTTCTTTCTTTCTTTTTTTTTTTTTTTTTTTTTTTTGATGGCAGAGATTTAAAAATAATTTAAAAAGAAACTTAAACCGAAACAGAAATTATTCAGGGGAGTTATTTTTCTCTTCGAAAAATCTGAATTTCATTTTTACTCTTTTCTTACAAAATCATCTTCACGATTTTCTCATAACCTTTCTGCTAAAATAAGGATCGATACATTATCGAAGTCTCCCTCTATATACAAGATGGTCACGACTAAAAACTCTTTGTTTAAAAAGAATAAGTAGGTGTCATTAAATAAATGGGCGATGCGCAATCAATGGTTGTTCCCAAACTAGGTCTGAAACCAAATAGACCATGCGAATTATTATCTTTAGTCCACCATGTGAGTGTCTGTTCTTAAACACAATCTCGAAACATTTTCTGACACAAGATGAGAGCGCAATCGGTTTGAAAGATGATGTTTTATTAGAAAGTTTGTCCGCTTTGCGAATAGAAACTATCCGGAAATTCGACCACTATTGTGGAAAAACACATTCGTGTAAAAAAACCATTATATATACTTAGTAGGTACTGTTTAGAGTTTTCACCTAGATTATTTATGACAAAGTATGTTGCGCTATTTAAGCTCGGAGAAGAATCTTTTTTATTTCTTATAGGCAGGAATAAAGTTCATTATAACTAATTGGGGGTAAATAAAAAGTGGGAAGCAAACGGGATGATAGTAGGATCGGGTATTTCATTTACAGCGAGGACGTAGGGAGGAGTCAAACTATATTTGTAAAGTCTTTAAACTAAGAGGTGTCTACAGCATCTTTGGAACGGTATTTTTTATTTTTAAATCTCCTGGCTAACTACCAAATTTCTTTCAAGGGAATGTTTCTATTGAACTTCGCACTCTAATTTTCCCAAGAGTTCTTCTGAGCCCTCTGCAAAACTGTACGAGTTTCAGCTGAACTCCTTCTGCAGTTCAAGTACGCGTCCATTGTGCCACCCATTCGAAATCTCCGCATTGCAACATTATACTCATTAATCTTTAATCTTGTTTCTACAGTCTTCATTCCATCAAGAAGAAGGAAATTTCTTCCTATTTTATGGGCGAGCAAGAGGTACAGATTTATCTAAGAAATAGTTCAGAACTGTACAAAAAATTCTATATTTCTCTAAAAGCGAGTTTTCGGATTCAACGCTACCAATATCTCGTACCATCAGATCCCTAAACTTGACCTAATTTCCAATCCTTTCTGTTGACAGCTCCTCTAGTATTATATGAATTCGAAATACATGACGCTCCATAGAAAATTTCAATTGTTATTGGAAAATGGTCGCTTCCCAGAGATAGGAGAGCAACTATTCATGAGCAATTGAGATAAATGTCAGATGAAACTAATATTAAATCTACTAAATTACATTAAACGAAGTTGAGAATTGGTAATAATTTTTAAAATTTCCCCACCCTTAGTGTCATTTCGGTTATAGTTCTATAGGGTGTTTAACGCATTGAAATCACCGGCAAAGATAATGGGTAAGTTGCCTAGATCATCTAATTCATTAAGAATAAATGTCGAATCAATATCATGCCCCGAAGGAGAATAATATGAGATAATAATCCCTTTGAACTGTCCATAATTAACGTAAATACAAACGACGTTTGATCTAGTATTATTATTACACACCGTTAAGTCCGTGGAAAGTAATTTGCGGTTAATACCATTTTTAATTAATAACTCTACCCCGTCGTATCCATGGATCCCTGTCATCGCGATAGCAGTTGTAGTTGTTGATGTTAAACGTTTTTATTGGCGATAGCCAGGTCTCTGCTAAAAGCACTATATACCTTGTGTTATCAGGAATATTTCTAAAACGCCTTTATTCGAGAGAACACTTTTCAAGTTCCACGGTAGTACTTTCAGCATATTTGGAAGTAGTTAAACAAATTATAAAGCGTAATAAAAATATATATATATACAAAAGAAAATGACATAATTAAACATCAGTATGTATATACATTACTTATCTTTAGTATTTACACCAGTTTTATTACCTTTTAGGACTTTATTTTTAATTATAGGATCTAGAACTTTCTCATTTATACATGATGCGGAAGGTTTATTTAAAGTTTGATCAGTTTTAACTGCGATGTCGATAATCGAAGAATTGTTGGAAGAACCAGTTAGAGCGTTTTAAACCGCGACTTTTTTCAGATTAAATTTTCGGCCATCGACTCTTTTATCTTCATCGAAAGAGAAAAAAGGCACAGATATCTTTGGGTTTAATTTTTTCGCAGCATTAATTGCCTCTTTGTCTATCGCGAAAACATTGTCGCCTTCCATATTAATATATGGACAAAGCCAAATTATTTTCATAAGGGGGAAGATCTCTCGTATCAGGGTTAAACATAATTGATAGCCAAGCAAATAATAAGCGGCCTTATACAACGCGCAGATAATTAAGTGCGTATTATGCAAGTGTATAGGTAATTATATAAGGCGATAAAACTACTGAATTTAACTGATAAGAAGGAAACGAACACGCAATATACAAGGTAAACGAACTAACATATCGCACGAAACTGAAGAATAACATTTTTATTGAAGAAACAATATATATATATATATATATATATAAACTCGGCCATTTTGGCCTCGCAAGGGGCTGTGCTCCTTGACCCCTCTTGCTTTTATTTATGTCTCTTTCTCTTCTATACTTTGTATAAAATGATCAAAATTTACAACTTAATTCTTACTGGCATCAACACAAAAAAAAAATAACATAACCACAAAAGTCCTATTCTAACATTTAATTTTCATTATATAAAATTAAGACATTTTTTCGTTACATTTTTCGTTACATATTTCATTACATAAAATTGTGACATTTTTTAAATAACAATAACAAAAATCTTATAAAATATAACAAACGTTACATAAAATTAGGACATTTTTCTGGGACATTTTGCGTTACATAAAATTGGGACATTTTTCTGGGGCATTTTTTCGAATGGGGGGTAGCCTAAGAATTACGTTGTAATTAATATATATATATATATTACGCATCTTCCAATAAAAAAAAATTTCATTGACAAAACAGCAGAATATTTCTTAACTTATTCATGCTACGTTTCCGACGTAAACGGATATTTTTTAATAACTTTTCATACTGGTTAGACGTGACAGATAATGATACTGACGAGAAATTACAAACTCCACATACGTAACGAAAAAATTTATTAATCATAAATAATTTTTTTCAGTACCTGAATTACAAAATTTTTCAAATTTACATTTTCAATAAATGTGAAATTGAAATCACTTTTATTTGCTTTTTCTTATTTCCCGAGAAGTAATAAAAAAATAAATTAACATTCCAAACCGCGTTGTTATCAGTTATCGCGAATAAACATTAACTATGAGTAATTATTTGACTTCCTTTTTATTCTATTGAACTTTTTTCGATAAGTTCATATTGTGAAATACAAATAATTTTTTCTTTTGTTTTTAAAAAATTACAGCTTGATTACTCTTCTGCATAGACTTCTCGATGATAACAAAAAACTCATTGTTTCGAAAAAAACCAATAACCTGAAACTACATACATTGAGTTTATTGCTGAGAGGCGGCCGAAGTAATGACTGGTTTAATTTTTTTTTTTTTTGGCTATTTAATAATTAAACTTTCACTTTAAATCTATAACTTTCTTCGCGCATGTAGATATGTATTTTATTTTGTTAATTGTTAATTCTGCATATTAAACCAGTTTCGATAAATCAAATATTTTGAAATTTCTTTAGCGTGATACAAATTGACTACAAGAAAATATTACCAACCTATTTATATAAAGTAAATATTGAAAATTGGAAATTACTCCGTTTTGCCACTGCAACGTCATAATGTCTTGATTCGCGTTCTCCAAGTTCAAATTAGGTTGTTCTAGTAAAATATTATACAGTTTATCTCTGGTTTCTTGCGAATTCAACGATAAATAAATATGGGACACCGAACTGTCTTCTCTGCAATATATCTCCAATCCCTAATAAATAAATTTTTTCACAATTTGTACACATTTTTATAAATATTTCAAGAAAACACTTAGCCTCTTGTCAACTTACAATGTGCTACGGTAGAAGTTCTGCAAAGTTTATGACTCACACCGATAATCACAATGAATAGAAATTTTTTCTAGTAGCCGTAAAATATTTTCCAATACTAGTATTAACAGAGTTAAATACGTTGTATCAGTTAAAATACAGTGCGTTTCTAAGAAATTAATATCAAATCACATCAAAATTACTATCGTTATTGATAAAAAAATCCACAAATGCGCTTCTCATTGCGAATAGTGGAACCAAAATAAAAGTAAATAAACAAATGAAATATAAATAAAATCTTCTACGCTATTATAATCAAAAGATATCAAATAAATAAACAATAATAAGTTAAATATATAAAACAAAATAAGGTGAAATAAGATAAATCAATAAATACTGCACGAACTTATAAGAAAACAGACTGAAAAACAAAATCAATAACACTTCAAAAAGAATAATTAATAACTAACACAGGCGTTTTTTTGGCTTAAAAGTGAAACAAATAAAAAAAAATACAATAATATTATAGTTTACAACAATAATTTACATGTGCTAACGTAATAGGATTTCTGTTCCTTTTCGTTTTTCTGTCTTTTGATATGCCGAAAGATCAATTTACTATTCTATCCTTTTAATTAGCCCATGTTTACAATTTCTATATATATATATCTATGCTTACACATACCTTAACATACTAGCCTTACACAGATATATTATTATTTTACTAATACACTAACTGGATTGCTCACAGTCGCCAGATGTAACAACCTACTTATAGTAATAACAGTAATAGTAATAATAACAACAACAATAATAATAATAATAATAGTAATGATTGTAATAGTATAAACGTTAATAATTATAATAGTAATAATGATAAAATTTTTTATTATAACAAGACCAATTAATAATATAACACTATTATTTACTATAAATCTATGGGTTGTTATAATATTATTACCACGGATGATAATGGAGGTTTTTTCCTCTTTTCCTCCTTCATGTCCCTTTCCTCTCAACCTTTCTTTTCCCGGTTTACTGAGATATGTAATTTATGTATACATTCGGTCCGTATGTCCAGTAATTGTAATGTCCTGGATAAACTATAGTTCATACTGATAGTATTCATACGGTAAATTGTATTTTATTGTGATGGTTTTGTAGTAGGCATTTCAAAATGTGATAGTTTTAACATAACTGATGAGGTTCTTGTGCCTTTTTTTAAAATTCATTAAGTTTATTCGTATCTCACAACGAAGGTTATCGAATAGCAATGCACCATTATATATCGCTTGTATACGTGTATAATATTTTAGAAAACGCGGTGGTACGAAAGCAAACATTAGATGACCTTGTAATTCCAATTGTGGCCCTGACCTTAATCTGTGTTTGTTTTTAAAAACAAAATTCAAAAGTTGCGAAATATACAATTGTTTTAGCGTCAACAAATTTTTATTTATAACTAAGTCAGTCGTTTTCATAACTGCTCATTGTAATCTCCCTATAGGATCTAAATGATTTGCTGCCGCACCACCCCAGTGCATAGTATCCGAGCACAGGCTGGTACATTCCTAAGTATAATCTATGTAAATGATCACCGGAAAAGTGGGTACGGAGATAATAAAATAAATAATTCAATTTTCGTAACTTCTCCTCGCCAATGCTTCTTCCGGGTAAGTTTACTATCTACAACTAGACCGAAATATTTGAATTCAAAAACTCTGTTTATAATAAATACAATTTGTCCAATCGTTCAGCATGGCAATACATAGAATACAAACAATTAAAATAACAGTAAACTTCCGCTAAAAAGTACACCACAAAAGGGAGAAGATTTTATTTCACTTGTTAATCAGGGCTACTTTTGCTGAATCCCGTATTCTTCAAAGAAAAATGCGTTTATCTTATACTCCGCTACTGATTATATGTTCTTGATCTATTCCTACACCTATGGCTTTCACGCTTGCAGACTTTTGTAATATACTCGCATATTCAAAGCAAATGCAACCCAGTAAAATGTAAAATGTTTAATTATATCTTAAATTATTTTGTACACATGTATGAATAAGAATTAACCGGTAATAAAATCTAAATGCATCCCCCCTTTCAGTTTCATTATTATAAACAACTTACCGTTTTATATATTAATACTATGATCTATTGTAATTTTTATTTTTATAATATTTTTAATATTTAATTATTTCACTGTTAATTTATTCTCGTTTTGTCCTTAATTTGCTACGCGCTATACTTTCAATTTAAGTTCTGTCGAGTAGCCGCAATTATTTTTCGTAAATATTTCGTTTGCCGTTGAAAAAAAACAAAAAAAAAACCCAGTAAATGCTACCGAGTAATTTTATTTATTTGCCGTCTAAATCGTTTTTTTCTTTTCTTATTTTAATATGCAGATTATTAATTTAAATTTGTTATTTACATATATCATATTTTAGTAAATATTGTCTGGATTATTTTTGTGAAACCTAAATTTATCTACTCCTACCAAAAAAAAAAAAAAAAACTAAAATACATAATATATTACTTACCACGTGCTGCAACAAAAACCGCCGTCTAATTATAGTGTTAATATCGGATAAACGAAGTTTTATATAACGCTGCTAAAACAAAACAAAATCAAAAATTTCGTGAAAATAACTAAACATAAATAATATCAAAACATCGTTTACTATTAATCACACGCACACTTAAAATAACAAAAAAACACTAATACTTTACCGGTTCAATATTGTTAAATGGCTGGAAGTATAAATTTTTGGTAGACAAAATTATACGACCCGGATTTATAACTAACGGAGTTATCTTACTTCCGAAAATTTCTAAAACAATTTTCTCTTCCAAATCTTCCAACCACATAGCGTCGAATTTAATACGAGACTGTCGCGCGAAGGCTATAGCAGCAATCTAACAAGAATGCCGTGAACTAAATTAATGAAATACGGAACAACATAAAATATTAACAACGAAATTAACGAGAACTCGGGAAAAGTAAATATTTTTATAAAAGTTTCGTTTTATATCATTTACAAATTCTGCATATTACTGCAGCATTCTTAGCTCTTTGCTCTCCAGTTTTTATTTCCTAAACTACAAATCTCAACTGGGTGCTTATAACAAACGAATCCACGAAGAAAAACAACGAGAAATAATTATTTCGTTTTAAACGTAAATGCAAAGTACTAAATAAAAAATAAATAAAATAAATAGATGTTCAGTTCGATTAAATATATATTATACTAGCTGTGCCCGCGGCGTCGCTCGCGTGAATTATGATTCTAAAAAATTACTTTATTTGTTAAATTACACCCGCGCGGAATTCAGTTCATGACTGTGTAAGAGTATCAGTAAATGATTATTTGTCAAAAGATTTTTTATTGACCGTGGCGGCTCCTGAATATTGGGGAGACTAACTTTTCCAGAAGCACAGCACATACCATTAGGTTCATTGGCCCATTTTTTGGCAGAACACTTGGAGCAGATCTTATTCATGGCTTCGATTTGGACGGAAGACTGTTGAGCATAATCAATCTGTGGATCGTATCTGAAAGCCGATCTGTTACTGTGAGCTAAAACTCGATTACGAACTCTTGCCGTTGACGTCTGTTGTCTTTCTCTCTGATCTCGAAGGCGTTGGGAACGCTCAGAGCTCGATTCCCTAGTGCGAGCTTGTGTATTTCTAATATTTTGCTCTTCAAGCCGCTGCGAACGCTCGATACTCGACTCTCGCGCGCGGACTTGAGAGGTTCTCAAATTTTGTTCAGCAAGCCGCTGCAACGTTCGATACTCGACTCTCTGGTACGCGATTGCGACGCGTATTCTCTCTGACTTGCAAGACGATTTTCAGTTTCTGATGAAGATTCTCCATTACGACGTATTTTTGATGCCCTCGGCTGGGAACTATTTCTAGAAAGTTGAGATCTTAATCTTTTGGGCATTTTGTACCTTTTACAAAAGATAATGGTAACGCTCGAAAATTTTCATTCCTTACGTTAACACACTATTTCCATTGGTGATGAGCTTGTAAACGATGCTAAGGCGATCTTTATCCGAATTTACATTTCCCCATGTTAATTAACATTGATATTTTAATGTTTTATAAAAAAAAGTTTTTGCAGCGCACGCGATGTGAGGAATTATTTAGGTCATTTTTTTACACCTTGAGTTACATTATTGGAGTTTTAGTAAGGATCCCTAATTTTTTTGAAAATATAATATAGCCCATGTCACCCGGAGATAGTTTAGCTTCCCAACGGTGAAAGAATTTTTCAAATCGGTCCAGTAGATTCGGAGCCTATTCAATGTAAACAAACAAACAAACAATCAAATCTTTCCTCTTTATAATATTAGTATAGACATATAGATACGAGTAGATTTTCTTACCATTTGATTCTGTTCAGCAACAGGTAATGTTGAAGCACGATATAACTGGCAGATATGTGGTAAACAGTCATCGACGTGAACATAGTTAAAGGAAAAACGAAAATTACAAGTATTCTAAAAATTAAAAAAACAAACATTTCAGTTTCCAAAAAAAAAAAAGGGTGATTTTTAAAAAGGGGAAAAAGAAAAAATTGTTGAACATTTTAGTTTTTAGCGAAGCGCATTAAGGTAGGAAATTTGAACACACGAACAGAGCAGAAGATCAGGTCAAATTGAGAAGCGAAGGAAGAGCTTCATTCGGCAAAGTCGAGAACTGAAAGAGAAGAAGGTAAACGAGGGAAATATTTAGCAGAAAAAGAGTAAATTAGCTAATTCAAATAAAAAAATTTTATTATATGTATATTTTTTTTGTGTGTAATATATATAGAACCGAAACTAACATTTTTAAAAACATACGGAGCCAATACATTTCCAGGCAACATTTCTACATACTGATTACATTTTACTAACATTATTTCTTCTTTTTTCGTCTGTTTGCTAAAACAAATTTTAATATTTAATGTAGTCCATTAATTAACAATATCGGAAATCAATAATAATTTTCATTATTATTTAATACTATAATTCTCGTATAGAGTTATGCATGCGCTATACGGGTGATCAGAAAAATTTCTATGATTGCTTATTCAAATTAATTAGTAAAATTAAATTTATATAAGAACAAATACTTAATCTTTTGTACGAATTGAAACGTCAATTTCAATAGAAAATATAGCTACGATAATTAAATTTCTTTTTCGTTAGCAGGCTATTTTAAACATACAAATATGTACCAGTGGTATTGATTAAACAAAAACAAATTATACATATAAACATCGTTCTGCAATATATAAAGTAAGTAGTTACTCGGTATTCCACTTTGTAATTTCAACACATTCTTTCAACGGTATCTTAATTACAGGTATCGTAATATTTTTAGGATCGAAAACTAAGGACTTTGAACAGATTTTTAAACGTCCAATACATTTTTCTGTTTCCGTAACATTTAGGATGTTGTTAATATCCATTAACGAAACCCCGTAATCTTCGAAATAAAATTCACCCGGTTCTAATAATAACAAGGAAAACCTGCACGAAGAAATATTAAAATTACATATTCGATCAAATTTATAATAAACTGTATTGAAATTTTATAAGATCCGCTTAAAATACGATTTTTTTATTTACCGTTCTTTCTCCATTTTCAGGTACATCAGTAGGAATGGTATGTAATATTTTTCATTACAAACATTAAAACCACTTCAACACTGCTACGAATCTCATTCTTGCTCCTTAAATAATATATTCGATTTAAAAATATTTATTAATGGTTTCTCTTAGTTACGACAATTAGTTGCTCCATATTAGGCCATCACCAATTATATGCTTATCAAAAACATTAATCCTGTTATCGTTGATAAGATATATTTTTGTGAGTACAATACGTTTACAGTACATAACAAAGGAAAGCATGCAAACAAACGAACTAAAACGAGCAATACGAGCAACTCATTTATACTTTTACAGCCACAAATAATTCATTCGGTTTCAAACTATTTTTCTATTTAAATTAACAACGTGAAGTCGTTAATAGCTGCAATCACAATTTGATTACTTTCGTTGGCAGCTGCGGAGATTGCTTTCTAATTGTGTTTGTGTACAAATCTTTTTTAAGCGATACTTGATGTAGATATCGAAGCCGGTGCTGTTACGCATTTTGTATAACATTCGCGCTAAAGATTAAAATTAAAATTACAAAAAATCAGTATAAATTATGTTTTGGTTAAAACAAAAATATTTACTAACTCTCATATTATTTAAAATTATTTTAAATGCGTAACGGATTAATAAACCTTTTATGACGAAACTGATTCAAGATATATTTCGATAAAATCGATATTTCCTGTAGAATCAAATCATGTATTGAGAATATGACTTAGCGGTTTATGTTTAAAATTTTTCTAATATTATATCACAGTATTTCGGTAGTCACGTATTTTGTTGTTATTAAATAAATTTATACTTGTTCGAAATGAGTAGTGCAAGGTATGATCGGGCTATAACTGTATTTTCTCCCGATGGTCATTTATTACAAGTTGAATATGCGCAAGAAGCAGTTCGTAAAGGTTCAACGGCGGTATGCATTTTATACACAAATTATTAAAAATGTTACATTATTATAAGGAAATAATTATTGATATTTTGTGTAGTATTCTTTATAATAGATAAGTATATACTTGTAATTAATTGGAGCGTATTTTTATTTATAGGTTGGTGTACGGGGTAAGGATGTAGTAGTATTAGGTGTGGAGAAAAAATCAGTAGCAAAATTACAAGAGGAAAGGACGGTGCGAAAAATCTGCCTTCTAGATGACCACGTTGTAATGGCTTTTGCCGGTAAGAATTATATAATTAGAAAAAAATTCAAAAAATTGAATGAAAATTACGAATAATAATATTCTGATCCTTTGTTTTAATGAGATTAACTTTTTTTTTGTTATATATAATTTTCTCGTATAGAAATATTTAACTTATTATTATGTGGGTAAATTTGAATTATTCAGGTAGCCTTAACTTTTACTTACGAAAAAAAAGAAAAAAAAAAAAAAGTACGGTTAATTAAAATTTATATGATCAGAGAAAATTTTCTGCGTTATTAATTAATATAAGAATATAACTTTTATCGACACGATAGGGATTGAATGAAATTACTATATAACTTTAATTTCAAGATTGCAAAAACGAAACCTGTACACGTCTCTTGGAACCCTACTTACTAAAAGTCAACGTAAATTTAGGTAACGTTGTTTCCGTCCGTAAATTTTCTGTCGTAATCGTTTTGGTTTTTATGTTTATTAGGTTTAACTGCCGATGCACGTATATTAATCAATAGAGCTCAAATCGAATGTCAATCTCATAAACTAACGGTCGAAGATCCGGTTACTATTGAATATATAACTAGATATATCGCAAGTAAATATCGCTATTTTCTACCATTAACGAAGTGATTTTTATTATATTTTTTCCTTGAATCGCGATGATTGTTTTTCAAACTGTTTCGTATGTTACTGTACTAATAGGCTTAAAGCAGAAATATACGCAAAGCAACGGTAGAAGACCTTTCGGAATTTCTTGTTTAATTGCGGGATTCGATTATGATGAAAAACCTCATCTTTATCAGACCGAACCATCTGGAATATACTATGAATGGAAAGTAAGTAAAATTATGTTTAATTGTATATTTCATTATTCGATTTGTAAGTAACTGGACGTAATTTGTTTGATAATGACTCTACCCTTGACCAGCTTTGGCCCTTTATAATGCTACGATTAAAAAATACTATATCCTTTAAAAGAAAACAAAAAAAAAAGGAGCCAAGATATATTTTCTTTTTAGCACCGCGGCGATAGATACAAGTGTAAAATAGAAATTTTCAAATCTTAGTATTGGAAGTCATTGGTGAAATGCTCGTCTAACTGATTTAATTAGACAAAAAAAAAAGTGATTTAATAAAATAAAAACTAACTCATCCTGTAAAATTGATTTTTCGCTCATTCTGTAGCTAACTCGAAGAAAAGCAACTTAAAAAACCTACCTCGTTTTATCTTTCCAATATTGCGCAGTGTTTAATAAATTATAAATATATCTAAAAGCACTACAAAAAAAGGCGCAAGTTCACTTTTTACACATTGTAGAAATAAAAGTGTTATTGTGTAATTTATCGTAAAAAAAAAATTAAAAAGGAAATCATAACCAATAAAAGCGGATTATTATGTTTATCGAGCATAATAATAGTCATTCTTGGCGACTGATATGTACAAGATTTCAAATAATTTCTATAAAAGAATTAGAAAACAAAATTAAACTATTTATATCGTGTGTATTGTAAAGTAGTGAATTATTAATTATAAGTTTACCAAATTTTAAATTATAACTGACGACCCTATCATGGGGACACTCCAGGACGCCCAGGCATAATCTTCAGCAATTTATTGACTGCCTTTTTTTTTTTTTTTTGTAATTCATGAACGTTACATTTAATTGTTACAAATGACATCATTTTTCATATTACCCCCTTAGCAAAAATGTTGTAACTATTACTATATAAATATGTAATGATTCCGTAAGGGATAAAATGCAATAAATTAAATCGCGCTATATATTTTATTGCAAACTTAGTGGTCTTTGAGAGATATTGCAATTTTAAAGTTTTTTTGAAAATTAAACAGTTGCTTTTCTAATATTTTAATGAATTAAAAATCGCCGATCCCATTCAACTTTTTCAGTTTCTAGCTGGTGCTGTAAAAAAAGTATTAAATACATCAAACGAAATCTGAGAGCATCATGTTAAGACTAAAAATGAGTAAAAAATGATAAAAAACAATCACAACTAAATAAACTTTTCTTATACAGCACAAACATAATTCGACAGTTTCAGTGTAGTTTTAAGTGACAGAAATAATTAAAATACATTTTAAAGATTATTTTTAAAAATAACAAAATTAATGAAAAATTAATTTTTAATCGAAACATATTTCAACGTAAATAATTTAACTTGCTTATTTGAAATTGCAATATCAAGTAAAACTTAAATGCCGAGTAATATTTTTTTTCTCTTTCATTATTTCCGAATAATTAAAGTTGCGGTATTAAAAAAAAAAGTTTCCGAATAGCCCACTAATTTACCATTGGAAGCAGTGGTTAGTTAAACCTGAACTAGCCCACTCACGCATCAAGCACATTTAACACTTTCCCGAACTGGATACCATATTTTAAAAAGTGCAATCAAGTAAAAGCCGTTGGATGAATAATTAGCAATAAATGTTTTTCTAGTTATTAAATGGATGAATCTAATTTAAACGAAGCCTCATGTCGTGGGATTAAAACAATATTATTACGATTAAAACTCGCATACTTTATAATTATTGTGTAAGATATTCAAAAATGTGCTTATTCTTTTTTAATTAATTTATTTTTCATTTTTCATCTAACAAATATATGTAATCAATTCAAGTTTCATCGTTAGTCACGGTATTTGCTAATGCTGTAATATATGTTTAGGCAAATGCTACCGGACGAAGTGCTAAATCAGTCAGAGAATTTTTAGAAAAACACTACAACGAAGATGAGTTAAATACTGAAAAGGATACCGTTAAATTAGCTATTAAGGCTTTACTAGAAGTTGTTCAGTCCGGGCAGAAAAATTTGGAAATATCAGTAATGCGCAAGGGAAGACCGATGGAGGTAAAATTCTTTGTGTATAACTGTTATAAAATATCCGATTTTAGGAATAACGTTAGTGTAGTATATCATTTTTACAATGTCAGATAGCGTTTTTATGCTTCACGTGCTTCTTCGAAACTGTATATACGTGTATGTGTGGGTGTACTGGTGAATTAAAGAACGGTCTATGGACTTTTTTGTCCATTTTTTGTCTTGACGCTTTGTAATGTTGCCAGTAAAATGTATAATTTAATGACGCGACGGAAAGTCGATTGATAGATGTTACGGGAGAATAAACGTGCGAAACTGTTACGCAGATATTAATAAATAAATTTACTATTCCAAATTTAAAAATTATTTTTGCCCCCTCCAACCCGCCACCAAAAAAAGTTTGATTTTTTTTTTTTTTTTTTTTTTTTTTTGTTAACAAAACTTGCTTAAACTGAAAATAAATTTTTTGTAATTAAAAATATTTCCGCCGTTCACGACGACCGGAGCAGTCTTATAAAGCTTCTTACGTCGCACAGAGAGAGGTCATGACGTAAGGATTACCCATATTGATGAAATTTCGCAGATCGATAAAAAACCATGAGTATATGAGTCATGTAAAATATAAGAATGCAACGTTTTGATTATGCGATAAATTAAAATTTTTAACAGCCGCAGCAAATGTTATGGATAGCCGTTTAGATAAAAAGTATGCAATAAATTCCAGATTACATTTATTTACCACCTCGTGTAAATGACCGTGAAGACTGATAATTTTAAAATGCAGTATATTAAACAAACAAAAAATTCTAAAAACAAAGTAATGCAAAAAAAAAAACAATTTTTAATTTAATAAAAGTTAAAACATGTCATTTATTATATTTATATAATATATAAATACAAATTACTCTAAATTTGTTTCGTGGTGTAGTGGCAAAAATTATGGTAATTTGTTAAAATGTACTCACAATGAATAACAGACGTGGGTTCCAATCCACCATCAACATATAAAATTTTTGATCTCACATTTTTTTTTATTATTAATTTTTATCTGATTATTTTAATTCTTTATGCATAGCTATATAAATATAATAAAAATTGTTAATTTTTTATCAAATATTTACATTTATATAAACGGTAAACATATTTTATATGCAGCGAATTCATTAATAATAAAAATAGGATTACAAATATTTATTACTATTTTATGTTACTTATAAATTAATATAATTACTATTAAAACTGATCTTAAAAATTAGTTTTTCCTGCTGTGTATATATATATGCTAGCGGACCCGGCAGACGTTGCCCTGCTGGAACGTTGGCTTATCTGCTACTAGCGGATTGAGGAAACGTTTTTTCGATATTCTAATTTTCTACTGTTGCCGAAAGCAAAATCCAAAAAACAAGTGCAATTTCTCGTTATGCTGCGCCGTTCATTTCTCGTGAAACTTAAAATCGTTTTAAAAAATTTAATAAAATCGTAAAATGGGAGCCTACACCGCTGGAATGTGAATGAATGCGACATAATACTAAAATTAAATTTATCCATTAATAGGTTCGCCAATCAGTCCGAATTGAACTAAATAAATTTCGTCGCTTACCTATAGCTTTACATAAAAGAAATGCCATTTTTAAACAAAAAAAGATAAACAAAACACTCACGTTAAACAATAATCTTCAGTTTTATATAAAAAAAATTAGTCTTCTTGTAAAACTTAAATAAACATAAAAAATACAAAGTGAAACATTTTACATAGCCAGCAAGATTTAAATAATTAAAAATAAAACTTACAAAAAATCTTATTTTGTAATTTATTATTTGTTTTTACTTTTAAATAGTCTATATTGTTCCTCATGACCCCATAAGTAAACTGTCCAAATTTCATAATCCTCGGATGGATAGTTTCGGAGTCCATATACATTCATTTTTATGTATATAGAGAACTTCGTTACAATTTCCATTTCGTATCTCGCTAAATTTCGTATTCATTTAGTTTATTTCGTTATTTACTTTACTTTTAGTCATTTAAATTATTACATTTGCTCGCGCAGTCGTCTGTCATATTAACCGCCGCACGTTCAGTTAATTGGATAATCCAGACGCTGTAGTTCGTACGATAATTTATGTAAATATAATTACCTCCCTCCAAAAATAATAATTAACGCAACAAACGAATTTTATCTGTAACCTTTTGTTTTTACTTATTTATTTATTAATTTTTGGGTTCGTCAGCTATCATTAATCTAGCGCGCAGTATCGTTTTTGTTTACACTTTTCCGTTAACTGCAGCAGCATTCGGACTATCGAACGAAACATCATTGCCTAACCGAATCTCACGTAGTACCCGGCGCACCGAGCAATTGCTCGGCTCGCAAAATCAGAAATTAAATCACATGATTCGCCACTTACACTGTCATCTGTTCTTATAACTCTAATTACAACCTTCTATCCTATAAAACATTTAATTTGCAATAAAAAAATATTGAAGTCATTAATCGAGATAAAAACTAGCCTATCGTTTAAGTTAGACCAAATCACGCACAGTGTGAAAATTTCATTAAGATCGGTTGAGTAGTTTAACGCGGACAAACATTTGTGACAATATAAATATGTAGGTAAATAAATATACTCATATAAATTATAATTAAAGTTCTACAAATTAAATCTTTACTTACATAATTTCGGATTATACAGGGTGCGGCAGTGTATAACTTCCTTTTTTAAAATGCGCCACTTTTTTTCTACTAAATTTTTTAAAGAAATAATAACAGAAAATCGAAATAAAACTGCAAGGAAAGAAGCATACGTATTGCTAATTGGATCTAGAGTATGTATTTCGATTTTCTGTTATTATTTCTTTAAAAAATTTAGTAGAAAAAAAGTGGCGCATTTTAAAAAAGGAAGTTAGGCTGCCGCACCCTGTATAAATCATGAAAACAGATAAAACAACAGTTGCTGCGACATCTACTACAACACATAAAAGAATTATTACCACAAGGATAAAGTTTTTTTAATTTTTATTTTGACAACAAATTTATATTAAAAAGTGCAGTTGAATTTAGTTTTTTTTTTTTTGTTTTTATTATCGTGTGTGTATGTATGTATATTTATATAATATTACACATGTAATTAATAAAAAAATTAGAAATCAGTCGTTAAGTAATTTAAATGTTTAAAAAATTTTGTTATATTCATATAGTTATATATAAAAAATTAAAGTAATTAGATAATAAGAATTAATAATAAAAAAATGTAAAATCGAAAATTTTATAATAGATGGAGAGAATTCGATCCGCATGTTCATCTTGACACAAATAATTATTGTCACTTTTGCCACAACACTACGAAACAAATATATAGTAATTTGTGTTTTTGTATTATACAAGTATAATGAATGACGCGTTTAAATTTTTTATTAAATTTAAAGTTTATTTGTTTTGCACTACTTTGTTTTTTAGTAATTTTTTCGTTTAATGTACTTCATTTTGGAATAATCGGTCTTCCTCGACTGTTTGCCCAAGATAAATATATAATTCGGAATTTATTTTGCATATTTTTGTCTAAACGGCTATCCGTAACATCTGTTATATGCGGTTTCTATATTTATGTTTATACGTAGCAAAACTGTTAACGATGAAAAAAGACCACTATAACTCGTATTGCTTTTTTAAAAATTAATTTATCATTTCGGAAATCGTATACTGTTCAGGTCATATTTTAATCTTTGTTCAAACTGATGTGTAGGTCAAATAAACTTACTGATAATTTATTAAACTTAATTTATTTTTAATTTTATTCATACATTCATTTTTCGCTTATATTCTTTCAGTTTAAAAATAAATATATATCCGCAAAATACATTACACAAAAAAAAATTTAATACGTAAATTTCGTAACTGCTAATTAAAAAATGGCCATAAGGTAATCTGTTATAATTTTAAAAACTAAAAAGCGTAAATAGAAAATATATAAAGCTCTAGATAATATCGAGTTTGGATCGTACTGAGGCAAATTGAACAAGAGAGATAATTACTTCTTTAATACGTATTTCTTCGTATATGAATTTGCTTTAGTTAAACCAGTTATTGTTTAAATTATCACTTGTCGTTGGTTCTACAAATGAAAATAGTTTTCATGGCAGATTAAAAAATAAAAAGTTAAACATTTTTTAGATATTTAAAACATGCGTATATGTATGTAATAAAACTTTCACACGAGCAGAAATAGATATTATAACCGTAGTAATTAATAAAATCCGCGAATCTAGTGCATTTGAAGAAGTAATCAGCTGTTTTAACTTCGGCTTCCCAATATTAGAATAAAGAAGAACAATTTTTTTTTAAAAAATGCAGCTCCGTTTATGTTCAAAACTTAATATTATTCATACTTGTCTTTATTAATCGATCAGCTAATGAGAAAAGGAAGAGCGGAGAACAATATTACCTTCCGTTTCTGTTTTCCTTAACATTTAGCGCACGTTAACGACAAAATTACAGATACAAAAAATTAATGGTAGAAATAATATTCAAAACTTAAAAGTTATCTGTGCAATACGAAAACGGAAAAAGGACAATGGTTAGGGTATATATTGAGAGATAATGTGCTTATGACGGCACTGATAGCAATGTTAAAGTGGAAAAAGAAGCGGTGGAAGAAATATGTGGTAGTTACCGTCGGAGAAGGAGAAATCGTTTTTTAAGGTAAAAATTAGGTAAAAACTTGCGAAACATAGCACAGTGTTAAAGACCTATTAAAAGTAAACGAGTAAATACTTTTTACTTTATTTTAGATAGTCCCCAATTAATTAATTTCATATAAATCGAAATATATCTTATTCGCAGTTATCTCGTTAGAAATATAAAAAAGAAAATATCAAAATAAAATTCTACGAATTTTTTATAATTAAAATAACCTAAAATTTCAGATGTTAGATGCAAGCTCTATAGAAGCGTACGTTACGGAAATTGAGGAAGAAAAAGAAGAGGAAGCTGAAAAAAAGAAACAAAAGATATAGTTAATTTTTTACTTCATTTCTTAATTAATTTTTTACATTTTATTAATTATACGTCAATAATGGTCGCTAGTGCAAAAACTGTTATATATTTCTTTTTTAGTATGGTTGAAACTGGACTTCTAAAAATAATACCAATGCGTATAAAATATTTTCAATTTATTTAATTTACTATAATTTTTGAATATACCGAATTATTATGATTTAAATTGATTTTTTTTTTTTTTTTTGAATTTACAATAGATTTTTAAGTTATTATAAACAGAACATCAGTATTCCGCCGGCGGTGGAAAATAATCGTTAAATCCATGTTCTTGAATTATATGTTGTCGGATACTAATGCAGAAGAAAACTATATTGTTTACTCAGTTACTTTATTACTACTAATATGGCAATATGCCGATAAACTGTTTCCTTATCAACGTATATCTGCGTGCGTGTATGGGTATGCATATATAACTCGGACATTTTGGGCCTCGCAAGGGGCTGTGCTCCTTCACTCCTTCTATTTACATTTCTGTCTCTTTCACTTATATACTTTGTATAAAATGATCAAAATTTACAAAAAAATAAATATTTATTTTAACAAAAGTATTTTGTACAGTTGTTTTTAAATATTAAAAATGAATAGAACCAATGCGTTATTATTCAGTCAATTTACAATTTCAACAAAGTAAACTTATGTATTAGACTTTTACGCCATTTTTATATCGCCGTTAGGGTCGTCGTTACCCGCTTATTGTCTCAGTATCACTTCGATCCGATCACGTCGACGTTAAATCATTTCGAAAATTCCAATCCTCAAATGCGTTGACTGTAAATGCAATCCGTGTATTTGCGGCAGATAAATCGTAAGGCGATCCAATAAAGATACGACGCTGATAAGTAGCCGACGACGACCCTGTTCTTTTCACGTTGTACAATTAAATTAACGTCACCGAAGGGAAAATACAACATATATTTCGCGATACAGCATTTATTACACTTCAGTATTCTAGTAATGAATACTTATAGAAATCGTAACGAATAAAAACGGATTTTTAATTAATAAATTGTTTCACATTACGGCATAATTCGAACAGAAAGTAACCCATGCATGTTAATCAAGTGCCTTTTATAATTAGAACGACTACTGAGTATTTTATTGCAGATTTGGCAGGTGGTTTCGCCGATATGCAGCTTCATGTGCCTTTGTAGGGTATATTTCTTTTTATAAAGAGCGGAACATAGATTACACTTGAAATTTTCCGCTTTATCGTATTGCATTTTATTCTGCATGAACCATCCTAAAACAAACAATAAAAGGGAAAAAAAATGCCAGTGAAAAAGTGTTCATTTATAAATAATAAAATGCACCACAACTACCTTATTTTTGTATAGCACTACAACTACGCGCCATTTTTTAAGCCTATACTACATAAAATACACATCCGAATTTATTAATTCGATAAACGGTTATGACTTCCTCATGTGAGAATTCTGTTTTCACTTTACTTTTTTCTACGGATCAGGACAATCTGTTTATGTACTGCATCATTTCTGAAATTAAATGCAATTGAACATCAGATTAAAATTGATTGTATCATATAAAATCGGTGAAAAATTATATTAAAATTTAGATTTAGACGTGTACAATTAGTATTTATCTTGTATATATGTTTTACCTTGTTTTTGTAAATACCACAACAATTTCTTGTTCGTATCCGTGTTTAAAAAATATCCAAAAATAAATTTTTAAAAATTGAAGATTGGAAATGTTTATAATCCAACAGACGCGATGTAATATAATACACACAGCTTTTTATAAATTATACGTACTACCCTTAGTTAAAATTAAACTTTTATATTTTAAAATTTATCAATCCTCGAACTTTACAAATGTTTTACGCTCCGATCACTTTTTGTTTTTGTTAACGTTATCGGTAATATTAAATTTAAAAACTAAACAATTATGTCGGAGGGGGGTAAATCTAAAAATAATTTATTTACACTAGCGTTAACAGTAATTAGTATAATAGCCCGGCGATTGTGTCACTGCGTTTCAATTTGACAGTTGTTAGTTCCGATTTTGCGATTCTTCTCGATATTTAATGTCTAAAATTTTGTAGTTCTCTACCATTTGGTTATTAGCACCTTTTTTTTTTTCTCTTTTTTCTTTTTTCATTCTTTAAAATCGTTTTTCAATAATTCACGAATCGTGTGATTGCATATACACGCGACATATACATGTAGAAAGATTAGAAAATTTCAGTTAGACAAACCAGTTCAACTTTTAGTGAAATGCTTATCATTCTTAATTCTTCGATATATCTGTCCTCGATACCTCACTCAGTTTTTATTCGTTTAAATTTATCTTATATTCAGTAAATTTTCCATATAACAGTTACGATTTGTATATTTTTTTACATTTTGTACATTTTCTGGAGTTTTTATCCAGAAAAAATGACGATATAATTAAATATTGTTCTTTTGGTATTTTTAAAATAAACAGTCTAGATATTTTTGAATACGAAAACAGGAAATTTTCATTTCCGTTTATTTTTTTCATTTCTGCTGGGGACTTGGCATTTCTCTTGAATAAACGAATATTAATTATTATTGGCTAAATTGTTTAATTATTCTCAACTTCGCACTAACAAATTCCGTTTGTAGTTATCGCGAGCATTTTTTTTTTTTTTTCAATCGTTTTTACTTTTATTTAAATTACAAAACGAAATAAATTAGCGCGCATTTAATATTCATACGGAAAATCACATTTCATAAATATGCCTTGCTAAACGCCGTAAACAAAGTTAATAAGTAAAGAATTTTTTAAATTAAAACTACTAAATTGGCTTTTAATTCATTCAACATAAAACAATCTCGTACTCTCATCGGGAAATTTTTTAAATCTCATTTACAACTATCTACTATAAAAGAGGTCTTATTTAATAACGAAATAAAAAGTATGAAGTTTTAATACCTGAAGCAACAATGTACATAATAATTTTATAATGCTCGGGAAAAATTAAATAGAAAACATGATAAACGGAAAAGAAAATATCAGCCAACATTTTTAATACTTTTAAATCTCCATGTAAATGAAGTTATGATTTTCGCTGATTCTGTTGTAAGCACAAAAAACTTAATCTAACAATTACGAAACCCGCCAACTTATTATTTTTCAGCGTTTAAAAGGTAAAAATTCGTTTTTTAGCGCATCTGGTTTATCTACTTTAGTCTTAACCAAATTTGTATTAATTACCATTTATATCAGGGGTGGCCAACCCGCGGCCCGTCTTGAACATTTTTACGGCCCGCGAGGCGGCCAAAGTAGAACTAGTAAAATAAATATTTTTTAATGATTTAATTTTTTGTTATTTCATTTATATTTATATATTTCTAATATTTTTCATCATTTTTAGTGTTAGATATTTCTTTGCAATGTGCGTTTAGTATCATTATTATTATATTATCTATGTTTACATGTAAGAATAATAGTAAACACAATAATAATAATAACTCATTATGTTTCAATATTTCACTATAAAAAAATGTCTATAGTGGGTCTAAATCTAATATGGGGATGTATGATTTTATACACGACCCGCAGAGTTATGATGCATTTCGAAAATGGCCCGCGGGGTTACTATGCATTTCCAAAGTGGCCCGCAAGGTCATTTGGGTTGGCCACCCCTGATTTATATAAACCGTATCCGGAATTAGAATTGCGGAGTAAATTTTTTCAATTTTTTTCAAATCTGGGGATGAAAGCGCGAAATAGAAACGATTAATCAGTTTCGAAGAAATGTCAAATAAATTTGGTTTTCGAGGTGAAAAAAAAATATTGTGCGTGAGACGTCTAATAGCTTCACACTGTCAGCTGAGTATGGAAAAAAACTGAAAACCGTCCTTTATATTTTTAATACGAATAGGAAATTTAATGAACACTTATTAACTAAGTTTACTTGAGTCTTTAAACGAGGTATTGTTATTAAGTTACGTCAAAAGATAAATGATGCATTCACAAAACATCTGTGCGCACATTATCGATACTTTGCGGTTTTAAAAAGAAAATTTTCAATTACAAAATACATACTTTAATACAGCCTTACTGAATAAAAGGTAATTAACAGTTTTAAAATTAGGTTAAATGCTCCCACAAAACAAAGAACAAACTTAACTAAACTAGTTTATCATCACGTTATATTCGATTTCACTTGCACAAAAACGTACCGGATTAAAAAACATTTCGATTTTGAAACAAAATCCTGTGAAAAAATCAAGGACGAATTTCTCGGGAATTATTCCATAGTCTCGTCAAATTTACTGAGCGCAGATAAAAATATTTGGCAATCTAAAGTGATCAAATTATAAATTTTCACACGCGAAAATTAAATTAATTTTTTATTCCCGTGTTTCGATTACTTATACATATATATATATATATATATATATATATATATATAACTCGGCCACTTTGGCCTCGCAAGGGGTTGTGCCCCTTGACCCCTCTTGCTTTTATTTCTGTCTCTTTCTCTTCTATACTTTGTATAAAATGATCAAAATTTACAACGTAATTCTTACTGGCACCAACACACACAAAAAATAACATAACCACAAAAATCCTATTCTAACATTTAACTTCCGTTATATAAAATTAAGACATTTTTTCGTTACATATTTCATTACATAAAATTGTGACATTTTTTAAATAATAACAAAAATCCTACAAAGTATAACAAACGTTACATAAAATTGGGACATTTAGCGTTACATAAAATTGGGACATTTTTTCGAATGAGGGGTAGCCTAAGAATTACGTTGTAATTATATATATATATATATATATATATATATATATATATATATATAATATATGTATCATTAAATGCTTTTGTAAGAGTAGTACTTAAAACAGGTATTCAGTAAAAACTGTAAAGTCTACATTACAAGGTAATTTAGATGTTAGTAAGGTATAAAACTGATTTATGCACAAATTAACGGTTATTAAAATTTTTTCAAACATTATTCGTGGTGCTAAGAGAGCATTAAAGAAAAATCAAGTAGTTTTCTATTCCCAAGAATGGTTATTCGACCATTCTATATAGCGATGACCAACACAGTAAGCATGGTTAACTGCGAAACTGCCATCAAATTCGCACAAACTGAAACCAATCTGCTACCACTGACTCCAGTGGAGCAGTGAAAATATATAAAAAAAAAACAAAAAGAAAACAAGGCAGTGTACATTAACTTAAGTTTTAGTAAACGGAAAATAGCTGGATGTTTTATTCTTTCGCCCGTAAGATGTTTCTGAGAAACAGACTATCAAGCTGCTGACAAACTAGCAATAATATGCGAAAGCTGAACTAAACAGCATCGGCATATTTAAAAGTGACTATGCGTAGCAAACTTGCCGACAAAAAAAAAAGAGGGGGAGGGAGGGGAGCTTACGCTACTAGAAGCGCAGTGTCTTAACTTGTCACCCTTTCTCTTGGAGCCTCCTTTCGTGTTCGTTGCTGTTGCCACACTTTGTTGTATTCAATGATGTAATTTGTTGCTTAAAGTAATTTCATATTTTTTTAACGACTCTAATGGTTTTCTACCACCATCATGGTGTAGCTGGTTACAGCAGTAGATTCGAATCCTACACCGTGTACGGAAATTTCAAAATGTTTTCGTCCCCATCTCAAAAAATTAACCAATAAATGCCCATTACACGCTGCTTTTTCCCATTGTGGAGTTTCTCGAAGCATTTCTAGCTTCTGATAGGCGTCTTTTACATTCTTTTTACAAGCGATTTCTTTAAAATAGTAAAAATATTCAAATTTCTGCACATTTTTACGATACCTTAATTTGATTTAATTAAATGTACCTATCAACGAAGTTGCCACATTTTTTTTAAGAATCGGATTATTAATGATTACATAAATAAATACGAGGCCACAACTAATAAGATCAGTAATATTTAATACGTTCTTGTTGAATTTTTATTAAAAAGAATTTATGGTATTCATCCTGAAAATTAAACACGGGGCACTATAAACTTAAATATAACTTCGTAGTCAATATTTTTCCAAAGTTGCTTTTTTAATCTTCCTAAATTGAATTAAATATTAAGTTACTTTACCATGTTAACAAAATTATTACATGCTAGAGTTTTTGGTAAGTATAAAAAGGTACGCTGGTTGTTATTTTCAATATTTTCTGGGAATCGTTTTTTTAGCAGCCGGACACCACAGTTTGGAGAATGTAGTAATTTATTTAATCTAAAAGCTAAATTAACCTCATTATTTACTTATAAGTTTTATCGAAGTATAGCTGATTTAAATTTTTTTTAACTTCAAAAATAATGTTTATAGTTACGTATGCAAATGCGATGTATAACAAAACCTTAAGACAAGTTTTAAAGCGTGTAAAGCAATATTCAAAAGTCTACAATTTTTAAATAATTTATTTCATAAATTTAAAATTTGAAGCCAATTAAAAATGTTCTAGGAATTAACATGTAATATAAAATTCTTAACATTTCGTATATTTTTGAAACAAAATTTTTATTAAATCATGACGTTTTCGCATGATTGAATTTTCAAAGGAAAAAAATATTTTTATTCATACGCAAATGCAAATAATTGATTAATGTTTTAATTCAAATGCAAACGGTAAACAAAAAGCAGGAAGTACGCATTTCCATTTTTTATTTAATCCAGTATAATAAAGTAAGCACAATATATGTCTTTGCGTTAAGTATATTTTATTAAAATACATATTTAATATAACTGGAACAACAGTAAATTATAATCACCCACAACATCATGCACTGAATTTTACATACATTTTATTAATTATAAAATTGATATAACATTAATAATATTTTTAGCGTTATAATATAGTTTAAAGAAAAAATTTAAATTCCATTTCCCACTTTTTAAATTTAATTTCTATAGATTTCTCATATTTAGAACTGGCTATACTAGGCTACTGCCAGTTTATTTTTTTTTCATTTTTTTTTAAATGCTAAAGTGTCTCGTGAATTTTTATAATAAATGAAAATAAAATAATCTAGTTTGTGGAATGACAGTCAGAGAAACAAAAAAACAGCTTCCTGCATTATATAAATTTGCAAATATATATGTACTTTATTTTTATTAACAAAAAACTAAATTAAACATTTTGTAACGATAATAATTAAGAAAACAAAGACATTTAAGCGAATGTCGCCTGATATATTTTTGTACAACATGAAAAATTAAAAAGTTCTGCTTAGAATTATTTCATTTTTTAAATCGTAAATAAAATAATAACGCCGTCATTTCTCTTGACCGAAATATTTTTATCACTCTATTTGATCGAATTTATAGGATGTAATTTTTTTCATAATTTCCCAAATTTCAAAAATAGAATATATTTTTAATTCCAACGATAGCAATACGGGAAATCATTAATCTTCACTATACAATTGCAAATGGTGATAAGTTATCGTTACAACCGATATGCAAAAAGACAATTTCAAAAGAACATTTCTCTATAGTAGCATTAATTTCAGCTTAAAAATAAATATATAAACGTTAGCTGAATTAATGTCAGATTGGCTCAAATCCATAGTAATATCGGTCTGGCAAAAATCATTAAAAAAATTATATAGATTTCTATTTAATAAACTTTTTCTGAGCTCGGTTAGTTAAATCTAATATGGACTCCATTGTAGCACTAAGTTTGTGGATTAATTCGTTACATTGTAAACATAATCGAAACTAATGCAAAATGATTTTTTTGTTTTTAATATGTAGGTTTTTAATTGTGTCTGATTTTTAAAAAAAAGTACAAGCTCAGACACCAGATTTTTCTAACATCAGTAAAAGCTTAGTTTTTTTTACAAAAACAATCATTATAGTATTTTCACTGTTTATAAAAATATTTCCATGTACACAGTAACATTACTTAATAAATTCATTTATAAACGACTTATTCGGCTGAAGAAAAATTTATGCTTCTTATTTTGATATTGATTATCTACGAAATAAAACCGATCGATTGACTTGTAATATTTATCAGTTTATTAAAATATTCATAGTACTATATTTTGTATTTTTCTGTTTAATATATTTTCAAATGATTGTTTTTGCCCGCGTGGAACTTTATTATACGCAAGTTTCATAATATGCACAAACTGATGTAGAATTTTATCCACATTATAGTGCTTTTTTAAAAAATTTTAATGAAATAAAATGCATTTACTACTAAAATAAACTTAATTTATAGAACTGAGAAACTAAAACTAGAAAAAAGTAATTAATAAATTCTAAAAAATACGTTAATGAAGTTAAAAAGAATATAATAATATTCATAACTGTAAATAAACATGAAAAAATGACAGAGAGGAACCCTTACAATATAGTAATCGAATATTATGTCATATATAAAAAGATTATTTATCAAATATAAATTGAAACATTACATGTAAACAGAAATATACTATATACTAACAGAATAAAAAATATAATTATATACGAATATCGCAATTTGATTATTCATTTATTTTCTTCGGTATTTTCTCAAGGTCAGTTTTCCGTGTGTATATATATAAATAAACAAATTTTTTTATTCATTACTCCTTTACAATACATCCAAATCATGAAGGACAATTAAATTCAATCTTTTTCACTGGAAATTAATTACTGATTACCATTTACCAGTTTTAAGATGTAAGAGACATTTTTAAAATAAAAAATATAGACTTCATCGTATCATATTTTATTAGGACAAAAAAAGATTCTTACTTACAACCGAAAAATTAACTGACGGTTCGTTTTCAATACTACTCGCAAATTACACACCTAGAAACAGTAATTAACCAAAGAAAAATAAACAGTTTTACATGTATGTAATTAAAAACTCGAAATTTCAATTTATTCATTTACAATTATTGAATTTTAATTTTTTTAATGAGTCATAAAATAACTAAGCGCAGTAAGCACTTTATATAGTTTTAATAACCACGAAATCTGCAAAATATTAATTTACGACTATTAATTTTATTAGTAATTGTAACAATAAAAATAATTAAAATAATTAATTTGTTACAATTGCACTACTTACACTATAATTTTAATATTATTAACTACTGGTTCTCTTGAATATTAACAGTCCTTGAATCTTTCAATTATAAAATTATTGAATAGACTAACTTATAGTGGCTAAAGTTTTACACATACAAAAATCGAGTACCTACATCACTTTTTATAGGGCAAATATAAACTGTAAATAACTTATTCTTGTCCCAACTATAATTTCCGCTTGTCTCACTACCTTTTATCCGAATTTAAAATTTTCTTACATATTATACATACCAAGAACAAACGATGTTTTTTCTATTAACATTATAATATCGACAATCAGAGCAATAGCCAACAGAAGGATCTAAAGGGTTCAACCCCCTTATATTGAAAGTATTGTAGAAATGAGAACTGATTTTTCAAACGCATTCGAGATTTACGGTGTTGTAATGTTAAAAATCATCAATCACTGTTAAAAACGATTCAAAGTGTAAAGCAAGGCAATATAGAATAAACTAACTTAAATACGACATCGTAGTTAGGACTTTCCTCTAAACATAATTTTTTTTTTCAATCTTCTCCAGAAGTAATTTTAGCCTTTTTACGCCTGCCGATGAGAATACTGATGCACATGAAATATTATTAAAGTACACCAAGAAAACGTTACGTCATATTTATTACACTTAACAAAATCAATTTTTCCATTTTTAAAAATATTATGTATACCAACTTAAATCGGGCGACATTAAGAAAGTTACATATTCAGCAAATAAGACTCCTGCAATATTTATGTTCAAATTGTTTAAATAATACGTAGTTTAAATTACGAAGAAATTTAACCACTACTCAAACTAACCAAAACCGGCTTATCGTAACCATTCACGATCACATTACAAAAACAACAATTTTCACTTGCTCCATCACCTACATATCAGCTCGATTACCCTATTTCTTTACATTGATTTTTATGCTTTAATCGATATCTTATTTTGATTTATTTAAATTTTTTATATATCGATAATTTTATTTAAATATTATAATTCAATGTTTTCATATAATTTAATAAAAGTTAATTTTTATGTAAACTAATGATTTTTTTAGTAATTAATTTATTATTAAATATAAACTCATAATTAAACGATATCTCAACACATGAAGGAAAGTGACATTTTCGATCACGTGTATTTCAGTGCTAAACGATTTTATCAGATTTTTTTTTTGTCTGTTATCGCATTGTATGATACGTTATAATTAGTTGTTTTAAAAATTACATGCAGTTGAATAGGATGAAAGTAAAAGAATTCCTCGAAGAGAATGTTATAAAAATGACGGAGCAAGATGAAAGGAAATATAGTATCAATAAAAAATATTAGGCACAGGGGCGTAGCGTCAATGTAAGCGATGGAAGCGCCGCTTTCCCTATCAAATTAGTACGAAATTGTTTTTTAGTATTTCTGAGAAGAATACGGGTCTCAGAAAGAAAATGAATTAACTTGCTGAATTTAAGTGCCAAAATTAAAAATTACTAGAAAAAAGGAGCGCCAAATTAAAGAACTTCTGCAAGCGTGAGTGACAAAAATAGCTACATGTAATATTTCACATTATTACTGCCTAGAGTTGTCTCTGAACAATCTGCTGCGTACCAATGAAAGGAAAAGGCTGCGCACGCATATTCAATTTGGAAGCATCAGGCTGTATCGCTTCAAGATCACATAATTTGCGTAAATTTTGATCCGTGCAATTCCAGAGTAATGTGTACCAACTACCAAGAGTGAAGAAAAAATGCGCGCCCATGTCCAGTCTGGAAACGCGGTCATCGGTCGCGCTTTTCTGTCTGCAGTAGAAGCTATACTGGCTCATTTGTCTTATTTCCGCCACAAATACTAATGTTTCAGTTTGTTAAAATGCAAACACTTTCAAAATTGGGGTTACATACAATTGTATTATTGAAAAACTTTCACTGATTAGTTTTAGTTCATTCAGTTTTGAAGAAAAAGTTAATATTATTCAAAATGATAAACCAACGCCTAGTTTAGAAAATTCGATTACAAAATCAAAAGGTATGTAACATATTCTCTTCTATAATTTATCAAACTTTTTTATGTATGTAATACATTTAACCAACATTTTCAAACAAATTTATGCACAACAATGTCATGATTATGTGCTTGTGAGAAAGATAAAAAATTATTCTATTGGGCTTGCCTTTTTTCGATAACGTCCAATTCGTTTAACTATTTCTCCAAATCCGAGTATCAAATCGAATTCGAGCCGTTTTGAATAAGGATGCAGAAAGGCTATTTAGTGTTGCCTTTGAAGAGTATGCAAAAATGAAAGAAATACTTTACAAACAAAAACTATGTTTATATTTATAATAAGTAGGTACTTTTAGTGATTTTGTCTTATATTTATACGGTTTTTAAACATTTAAATAACATAAAATATATCCTATATAAAGATTATTCTACATAAATTGAACTCTTCTTACCTTTATGTTTGCAAAATCTGCTATCAATTTTTTCATATCCAAGCTGTCTAAAATTTCATGTTCAATCGAAGCTATAGCTAAATTACTTAATCTTTGCTGGTGCATTGTTGATCTTAAGTAGTTTTTTATAATTTTTAACTTTGAAAAGAACCTTTCATCAGATGCAACTGAAACCGGTAATGTAAGTAATATTCTTAGTGCTATTGCTGTGTTTGGAAATGGAGAAATTAATTCATTAGTAAAAAGATATTGTAACAGGGTCTGCGGATTATCAGACTGGTTTTCTGGAAAATGCAACTTTAAAGCCCTGATTTCATTAAATAAATTAATAAATGTGTCTGTTTCACCACTAGAATCGTCTTTAAGCTTTAGATTTAAATCTTTATGATGTCTCATTAAGTCATCATTGCAGTAATTAAATAAGTTATTACTTAAAAAGCCAAATACGTCGGTAAATGTTTTTAACTCCTCAAATCTGTCCTTTAAAGAGGTTAGCGTCGGACCTAGGATTCTGAAAAAAAAACCTACTTTGTATTTGATCTTGGGATCCAGTAAAACTTCATCATTATGCTCATATTGAAATTGTGTTGGTCTTCTTCTTGGACGAATCGTGTTTATTGGTGAGAATTCTATTTTTACGTTGAGAATCTGAGCCACATTGGTAGCTTCCAATATCTTCTCAAAGTGATCATCCGTGCGAGATTCGGTAAACTTAATAATCAGATTTGAGTATTCACTATGGGGTTTTGCATCATTCTGCTCGAAGCATTAATTTCGTTTAAAATATCAAATCAAATTATTACTGAGCAAATAAATCTATAATTTTGAATGCTCAATGCAAGCGAATGAGCTTTGTGAGACGTTGTACAATTCCATTCCGAAGAATAATTATCAGATGTTTCTAATAAGGCATCAAATATTTTTTCGAGGTGGTACCGTAATGGTGTGATTGCATCGATTCTGCTAGACCATCGCGTGGCATTTAAAGCTTTTAATTTTAAATCTGGTAAATGTTTGTAAATTACCGACCACCTTTTTGTAGATGATGAAAAGAGTACGTAAATTTTTTGAATTATATTAAAGAAATTCACAGCTTGATGTGTAATATTTGCTGGATTAAGAGTATGAGCCGAGCATGAAACGTAAAATGCGCGATTATTTATTTCTAAAATTTTCTTTTGCAATCCGTTGCGTTTTTCACGCATGTTAGAACCATTATCATAACCTTGACCGCGTAAGTTTTGAAAGTTAAGATTTAACTGTGAAAACAAATCCACAATAAAATTTAAGACCTTCATCTGTGGAACTGGTGATCGGACAGAAACCAATGAAATTTTCGCAAAACCGCAACATTTTTAGTTTCATTATTTAAAAGAACATGCCTGCGGACCACGGTAATTCTGTATGACTTACATCTGGTGTGTAATCTAATATGATGGAGAAATATTTTGATTCTCTGACTTCGTCTAGTACATATTTTTTTATTGTCGTGCCCAGTAAATCAATGATTTCATTCTGAATTTGATCACTTAAATAGTGAGTCATACGACTTGAATAAGATTTCGAGGCTTGAATTCTGTGAATATGATCCCGCATGACTGAATCAAAGGACGCTATCGTTTCGATGGCTTTTAGAAAATTACCATTATCATACACATATAAAGTTTTCGATGAGCCTCGAAAAGCTTGACATTATTGAGATAAAAACTTGATAACGGCTATGATTCGTTCTAATACATCACACCATTGTTTTTTTTTCTGATTTTAATAGTCTCAGTTGCATTTGATTAACAGGGGTTTTATTTTTTAAGATTTCATTCAATTGTACCCATGATTTTACATTTTCACTATGAGAAACGTTTGTTTCATGTCTTTTCAATGTTAATGATAAATGTTGCCAATCAGAAAATCCATTCACAGCAGACAAACTACTGACAGTTTTACCAAATATTTTACAACAAAAACAATAGACAGATTTTTTTAAAATAAATGAGCCTTTCTCTGTTAAATTTTTCTCCATTATGGAGATTTCGCGAATAATAATTGTCTGTAAATTTTCTTCTATCGTCATTAGTGGGAAAATCATAGTTAACTACCTGTACGGGACTACGACTAACCAAAATATTAACAAGATCATTAGTCATACTGGTAGGTTACAAACCGGGATCACCACTACAACCTAAACTGTCACATATCACTGATGACGATAAATTGCTTCCAAGTTCTTCAGAACTAGCTTAATCTTAAGTTTGACTGGTGTCTCTTTCTGAAGAAAGACCATAACATACATATTTTTCTTCAGATACCTGCATAGCTTCTGGATTTAAGGCTGTGCTTGTTGAAGCTCTGTCAACGTTTTCTTGAAATTCCGATTGCTGATTTTCTGCGTTGCTTAAATGAACCGACCAATTTCTCTTTCTGTATCTGGTTTTCTCGTTATTGCTGTCGAAATTGCGCTCCGGAAAGATGTTTCCTCTTTTGCGGTTTCTTAGTAAATGGTAAATATTAATTTTTAAAATGTTTTTAATACAGTACATTTCGGTCAGGCCAACAAACAGATAAGTTAATATTATCTACACTTACACTACGATGATGTAGAGATGAGTAGCTCACCAGTCGTGATATAGACAAAGAAGCTAATAGCTTTCAGTTTCACTCTATCTATCACTGACTATATCAGTTCAGTCGTTCAGATCCAAATGTGTCATATCAGTCATATGTATATCATTTAGCTCATTTGCACGGTTTCGCTCAGGCGCTCTCTGCGACAATTACTAGGAACAATAATTATTTAGATAAGCTGATAAATAAACGTAGATACTTTCCATAATTGCGACTTTTGCACTTATATTTTACACTGACAGATAATTATGATAACACGAATCCAGGTTAAAATATCAATAATTATTCTTAGATGAACGTATCCCAGAAGAAACAACTGTTAACAAAATAATTACAGTTTAATGTGCGATAGTTTTGTTCAAATGAGTTAGACGTTTCCCATCTTAATTTTGATGGATACCAATCTGGGTCTTATAACTTTAAATGTTTTTTTTTTTATCATTAAATTAAATATATTTTCATCATATATTTCGATTGGTCAATTTGCCGCCCCCTAGACACGTGCTGGCTTTTTTTTAGTGTAGGAAAAGCATATAGAAATAGAAAATGAAAAGAAACGGGTTTGATTATAAAATAAATAACACCATTGTGCGTTGTTAAGAAAAACTATCAACACTAACTTCATTAAAAAAAAAAACAATTATTTATTTGTTTCGCATATTCTATTTTTTTTTCTTTCTTTTAAAACAGCAAAAGAAACCCGGTTCATAAAGCCATTGTGTTTTTATGGAATGAAAAGGGTTTTTTTTACGATTATGTTAATAGAAACTTTTAAAAGAAAAAACAGACTTTTTTTGTGTCGGTATTGTAACATGTTTCGTAGAAAACATTTAGCCAAATGTTGGTCTAAAAATTATTATTTCTAATTGGCTTAAGTGTTATGATAATTATTGATTTTACAATTTGAGTCCAATGGTAGATAAATATGGATATTAAAATATTCCAGTTCTGTTGTTGCTAGGCTAATATTTTGCGCTGGTGAACCCAATAAAAAATAAAAAAGCTTAGAAAGTTTTAAATTTAAATTATTACTATAAAGAAAGAAATTAAAAAAATTTGACAGAACTTGTATCTAGAATTTGACAAAAAGATACTTAATGAAAACAGATCTTCTTGGTAATTGTTCTCATTACCACCACTATATATCTGCAACTGACAAAAAAAAATGGCGCGGAAGGGATTGCTATCGTGTCTCATTGCAAATTCCCTAAAATAGTATAACGAATTGATTCTATCGATTCAGTTTCGATTTTAACATATCGGAGAACTACATTGAATTTCTAAAAATCCTAAAAAATTATGTTTATAGTAAAATTTTATTTTCGAAGTTGTCCGCGCGTTGAAGTAGTTTCAGTTTTTAATATATTCGTGCCAGTTTTTCAGCAAAATGAAAATATTTGATCCTTTATATTATATTCCAAAATATCGTCCTCATAGAGTTGGTATGTACAGGGTTAAGGATGAACGGAAGATTAAGTTCTTTGCAACTCGGCCTTTGGAACTGAAAGACAAGGTATCCGGTAAATCCCAACGCATTACAGGTACAAATTGTCTTCAAGAATTATATGTTATGGTAAACTGTTTAAAAGACGGTGAATTCGACGAGTCTCTTTGCGGCGAAGAAATAAAAAAATTTCAAGATTGCGCCAAACGAAGCCAAGAGAAGATAAGTCAGATCAAACTGGATCAACGAGAAGGTATTCTTAGACCAGATTCGAAGGTACTATCATCTGAACAAGCGACTACTCTTTTAAAGAAATTCCCTGCTTAACTTATGCTTTATAAGTGTAGTTTTAAATCGTATCGTTATCTATTTTATTATTGAATTGTTTATTAACAATAAATTTTTGAATGTATTTGTAAATTTTCATTATGATTTATTATAAATTACTCTCGTTGTAGTTAATTGTAATTTAGTTCGATTATAAAAGTTTTTTTTTTTTATATATAGTGTTTTATTTAATTTTTGTTTTTAAGGATTGTGTTGCAGTCATGTTAAACTGTTGTTAAATCTTTTAAAGTATGTAAGTTTTATTGTGCTACATATATATATATATATATTTTTTTTTAAATACGTTAGTTTTATCGGATTATTACTTTGGCAGAAAATGTCCAAACTAGACCATTTTTTTTTTTTGAAAAATACGTATTTGTTATTTTTTACATAAAAATCTTCCATAAAGCTAAAACGCTTGTCGACTAATTATCCTATGAACACTTAACTATCTTTAATTTAAACTTATACATATACATAACTTCATGTAATATTCACTAACTACTACATCCTTATCTATGTTTTTACTTATCGATGCTTAATAATCTATTTTCTATCGTTTGTATTCGATGTCTTTTTTTGTTGCGCCTTGTCATTTTATTTCATGTTTATTACTTCTTTACTTTTCCTTCTTCCTGAAGCCATTCCTTTATTTTCCTTTTTCTTTCTCCTATTTTTTCGTTCTCTATTATTTCCTTGGGTATTTTATTCAACAACTGAGTTATAATATATACTGGTTATTTAGTCAACTTTAGAAATGTTTATTCATTCGTTGAAAAATCGTGTCATAATAATAATTTATATGACTGATTTCGTTTTTGCTTCTGAAGTAAAATTTAGGATTTGATAAATCATTGTATTTTTTTTTTTTTCAATTCATTGATAAATTTAAAAATCAAATATATACAATATTAAAATGTTGAATATCTAATATCAGATATATTGGTGATATAGTATTGGTGTCAGGGAGTTTTCCGCATTACTAGAAATGTAGCTTAAGTTATGGGCTGGAAATACATGAGGTCAAAACGAAATGGATAGTGGTGGACAAATGTGAGCGAGATACGAATAGCAGATGTAAGCCATATACATATTGGTTCGGAAGAAATTGAAAAGGGGATGAAATTTCAGTATCCTAGCTCTTGGTTCTATGAAGAAACAAATCAAAATATTGAGATTAGAACTAGAATAGAAAAAACTAGCACAACCTTTATTTCTATGAAGAAACTGCTTACTAGAAAATATATTAACCTGCAATTACGTATAAAGTTGATAGATGGTATGTATTTACAGTATTAGTATACGGAGTTGAAGGCTGGACATTTATGATGGTATTGAAGAAAAAAATGTTGGCCTTTGAAATGTTTATATACCGTCGTATGTTAAAAATTCCATAGACAGACCGAATTACAAACCAGGAGGTCTTAAATGGAATATCAAAAGAAAGAGAATTAATGCCGACTATTCAAGAACGTACACTGAATCACTACCGTTATATTCATGGTAATGAAAAAGTATCACCCACTTCAACTAGTGTTATATGAAAAAATTATCGGTGAAAGAAGCTTATGTAGAAGAAAGCTACAGTGGGGAGCAGACCTTCAACGACGATGTCGCGATGTTTATGAGAAGTCTTAAATAATGCTACTATTACTAAACTGGAGATGGCCTTACTGATTGCCAAACTTCGGTCGGAGACGACGCAAATAAGATTAAAATGTTGTGTATATTTATATTTTTACGTATTGTCCATAATAATAAACCAGATTTGTGCATATCGCTGTAGTGTTACTATTGCTAACGATATTCTTCATATGTTTTTTTTTTTATTATCTTAAAGGGGGGAAAAATCGAAACATAATGAATTTGAATGAAAAATAATAATTGTTGTTTTCTGGGAGCATTGAAGTTTTACTTTTAGTTGGTTTTTGGTAATACACAATCAGAAAAGAAAATTCCGTTTAATATAATATTGTTTAAATGTTTATAAAATGAATAAATTGAACTTTTTTTGGAACTGGTATTTTGTTGCAAATTTTTATTATGAACGGTAAACAAGGGTTTTATTAAACCATAAATAGCTTAAGCAATTCATAATTCGGTATTTTAATCAGATAAATGAAGATTTTCAATAAACAAAATTTGTTATTCTGGTTTCACAATATTTGAACAGTATTAGTAAAATTTTAGTAAAAATAAGATTTTTCTGTGCACCGAACATGCAGTTCGATAATATTTACGTTTAAATGATATCTTAAAATATAAGGGTTCAAATTTAGCAAAAATTAATTTTTATCATTGTTTTTTCTAATTACTCAACAATCAATATTTTATTAGAAATAGCCTAATAAAAGTTTGACTGTTTTATTATTACATTTTATATCATGGAAAAATTCTAGTCAGTGTAACGAAAAATAAAAAAAATTGAAAGTAAAACTTATTTTGGTCGTTCTTTTACAAAATCATCCGTTATTTTATTTTATTTGTTTCTTTTTTATTGGTGAAAATTGCAAATTCGACAGGGAATTTGTAAATGTCTTCAAGGATTTTACTTAAATAAGTTAATTTTTCTTCAATTATAAGTTTCACATTATTATTAAGATTAAAGGTTGGATATATGTAAAAATACATGTAGTGTTAAACAATGCACATTGTTCTGACTCGTAAAACAATGACTTGAAGAATTGTCTCTTATTTAATATGTTTTTATCCTGATTTGTAATATGTGCGTTTTGTATTTTTCTTTTCCACAATTTGTATAAAATATAATGTACATTTCAGTTAACTTTTACTAGGCTATACTGCGGATTAAATGCAGCTTAAATTATAAAATATGTCCAACCAAAGACACTTTTATTGCTTATTCAGAAGTAAGCCTTAAGACTTATTTTTGCGAGAAAATAAAAATAATATTTTTAAGATTGAATTTTATTATTAAATGAAAATAATTTAAACAAATGCTTTTATTTATTAATATAATAAAAATTGGCAAATAATTTTTGCGGGTTCACCAAATTAGGATATTTTAAAAGAACGAGATAAAAGCGTTCGTCGATACTGATATGAGATGCCATTTTTTTGGATTTTATTTCATTTTTTTAAAATACCCCAATTTGATGGACCCGCAAAAATTATTTTTATCGTTTTTATTGCATTAATAAACAAAAGCCTTTCTGTAAATCTTTTTTATATAATTTTATTTTACAATTTTTAATTATATCTGTGAACAAATGAGAGCGTAAAAAAAAAAATAACGATAAAAGTTATCGTAACGGTATGAATGTTATACGAATAAGAAAGTAAAAAAGAAAATGAAATTTTTAACTATTTTAGTCTTAAATAGTGATTTGCTTAATAGTCAGAAATAATTGGTTGCATTTTTATTTTTCTTTATACTTTTTTATCAGACTTTTTCAACTTAAAACCCTATAAATCTGCAATAGAATGATTAGAATCAACGAATTCGCGAAATTTTTTCTTCGCAGATCTTCCAAGGGCCCAGATTGTTTAAGTACCAATTTTCATAAAAATTGGCCTTACCGTTTTCGACGTTCCAGGATATGCAAGAATACAAAAACAAAAAGGTCAAGTTAAATAAAAACCTTTAATACGTATACAGAAAATTATGTAATATATGGAGAAACAAAATCAGGGCAAATTTTGTAAATCCAAAATTAAATTTTTAAGTTTAACTGATTAAAATAGTAAGGGGAACATAATCGAATTTTGAAATTATTCGATCAGGTTTTTGAGAAAAAACTGTTTTTTATATTGGAGTTTTGCCACTTTTTCTTATTCCTTAAATGCAGTTTATTTAAGCTGAAAACACTATCCCTACAACAAACAAAGGATGTATTTGAATTCAGTTTCTTTTTTGACCACTCAAATCGATCTTTCCTCGTTTTTAATATGGCGCATACATTGATGCGGTTTTATCTGAACATTACGGGTGTTGAAGAAATACAAGATTACAACATATTTATATAATATGGAATGCGTTATGAATCTTTGAACAGATGAGGTTCTGCTGTGGAATTTGTTGTCGCAAGAGGAAATGTAAATTTAATAACTTTGACAACGTCAGTATTCCTCAGAATAAATTTTGAATATAAATTTTTTAGCGTTGAATCATTTCGCTGTTCGTTTTTTATCAAAGGACTTAAAGATATTTTGTTAACCTGTTTGTAAAGGAATACCTTGCAATTCAATATTTTTTTTACTAATCGTAGACCAGCGTTTTTTTGGTAAAAGCACATGGGGTATTGAAAATAAGTCTTCTTTAAGAATTTTTAAATCAATAATATATTAATCTTTATCGCCACTATTATAAAACTGACGTTACAGTATAACATGTATAGTATAAGAACATATGTATAGTTGGTGACGATACAAACATGAAAATTCATATCTGATACTGACCTTCGTTAATTATTGGTAAGTCGTTTAGTAATGTAATTTGTTCGCTGATTCAAACCCTCTTCCTTTTTTGATATTTGTAGACATACGAATAATAATAATAATAATAATTCAACAATTGATTATTTTCAAATTTATCGGGTAAGATTTATTGTCCGTTAAAATAACATGATTTATTAGTCTTTTCAGAAGTGACATTAATTTATGTGAAGTGTTTTTGAGCGTCCCGAAAAACTGAAATACCGCTTTAGACTTCAATTTCCTCAAATGCGCAAAAATGTGTAAGTATTTTTTTACAAAGTTTTCGTCGTTTCAAAATTTGAATATGATGTTCATAAGTATGATAATTTTTGAAGTAAAACTTTTTACGAGACACTACGAGTTTTGAGATAGAGAGTAAACTCGTCCAGCTAACAGAATCTCTTAAACTACTTGTCCTTTTCTAATGCCCGTTCACGGGAACGTAAGGCGAGAGAAAGAAAAAAAAATTATATCAAATGTTTAATGGTATAGATAAAAAAAATATTAGTTTTATAAGAAAATTTGAATGTTTACTATGGTAAAATAACGCGATATGGAACTTGCTTGGATATTGTTCTTTCAAGATACTTAAATTCATTAAGATCTGAAGTATTTGTATCTTATTATAGTTATCGTAAGCTATTTTCAAATAAAAGTTACAGTGAAGAAAAGATGATGAAATTTGTGGTATTTATTTTTAGTTATTGTTAGTGAGGCCGCAAAAAAGCTGTGCGTGTCAAAACTAACGGCGTTAGAAGTGAAACTTTTTATGGAATGTAACCAATTTTAAACGAGGAAACGAAAAAAAAATACATTAAACTAAATAAAAATTTACTTAAAACTATAATAGAAATGATTTGTAATATAAATAACAATGTGCAGATAATCTCGAATTAAACGCTACAGAAGTTTTACTTGTATTTACATATTTATTGTTACATATTCGCATATAATTAGTACATGCAAGTGAAACTTCTGTAGCGTTTAATACGAGATTATCCGCACATTGTTATTTATATTACAAATCATTTCTGTTATAGTTTTAAGTAAATTTGTCTTTACTTCGATGTATTTTTTTTGTTTCCTCGTTTAAAATTTATTACATTCCATAAAAAGTTTCACTTCTAACGTCGTTAGTTTTCGACTGACGCACAGTTTTTTTTTCCAAATAGTTTAACACGGTATTATTTTATGGACTTCAAAATGAAATAGTAAGGTATGACTGAAAATAACTTTTCCACAATGTTTTTTCAAACTGAAGAACAGATACCGTAATGATTTATGTCGCTGTATAATTTTTATATTTTTTGCACTTATATGATTAGTCTATGAAATTTTTTTATCGAGACATACATTTCCAGATATTTCATATGCAGCCTATGAGATAACAAACACTTTTTTAAAAAAATGATAATCCTTGTTGACGATGATGGTAATAAGACTACTATTCATTTTAATTCAACGATTAGTTTAGACTTTACATTTTACGTAATTTAGGTAATACATTATAGTTTGTAATTTTTACTGAACCAAAATTAATGTATGAAATTATCGACTAAAAATGAGCACAAAGAGGTACTGGAAAAAGTAAAAATATTAGACGTGAAGGTTGTGAGAGTTTTTTGAATAATGGCTTCTAAAATTAAATTGTTGGAATAAAGAAGGTATGGGGATTTATTAAGTTCGAAGATTTTCTTATTAACGCAGAATTTCTGTCGGAGTGGAAAACAGTTTAAATACAGCATTCAAGTTTGTTTTTTTTTTTTTTTGGGGTGGAGTCAACAACAGACATTAACCCATGCAAGTGAAATAGTTGTGTATATTTTTAATGTGCGGTAGCGGAATTCAAACCAGATCCTACCTGAACAAAACACCACTGTCTAATTAACTATACCGTGGTAGTTGACTAAGACGTACGTTATTAATAGTAAACCTTTTTCTGTGCAAATTTGAAGAATTTGCACAATAATAAGACAGGAGTTTCTTTGAGCAATAAGTACGAGTTTATTATTTTTGATTGGAGCTGAGGAAATTTATTCTTCGCTAGAAAAGGGAGGCAAAAGAATTTCGTTGTGATTTGAAGTTGAAATTGTTTTGATAAATAATTCATGAATGTTGTTAGCCAAATAAGCGTAACTCTAGGTCAATAAAAAAGAAAAACTTGAACATAATAAACGGATCACGACTCTGTTGTATCATAAAATATTTATAAAATTTAATTAAACTAAACAAAAAAAAAAAAAAGTTTATGAACTTAAAAGATAAAACGAATCTAAAAATAAAAGAGGCAGAAATAAGAATACAAAAAGATCTAATCACAACAAGCAGGTGAGCACACGATAAAAATTTAAGAATTAATGTACCAAAAACTAAAGCAATGGTACTACGAATGAAAAGGGATAGGTATGGTGTCTACTGCCCATATTTAATAATGCGCTCAAACGAATGTGTACATAAGTGAGACGAAAGGAATGAATGTGAAAAGATTAACTGCCGGGATATAGAAATAGTGGACCCAATATAAATATTTGGGGGTAATGATGGACTCACACTTAAGGCGGTACGTACATGCACAATATATTGTAAAGAAAATTAGCGCAACACCAGCATTATACACATTAAAGAAATATGCAACAAATAAAACATTGAAAATGGTGTATCATGCGCTAATCGAGAATCAGATATGAAATTCAAGCATGGGGAATGGCTAGGAAGGCATACGTGGGGAAAATAAGTAAGCTGCAAATAAAATACTTGAAATTAATATCAAAGCATAAAGTTGTGACCGAAAGTGAAATAATCTAAAAAGAAGGCGTGTTGAGTGTTAGAGGATGAAGATATGGGGGATACATAATGACAAGAAAGGAAACAGAACTGGAGAAAAGAAGAGAAATAGTATAAGGGCCGAGGGAAAAATATTTATATAAACTGTCGTTAGCTAAAACAAAGATGGGGGAGCAAACTGATATTATAACTCAGTTGTTAAATAAAATGCCTAAAGAAATAATAGAGGAGGAAAAAGTTGGGGTGAAAAAAAAATATAAAGGAATGGTTGAAGAAAGAGGGAAATATAGGAATAATAATAAGCATCAAATAAGAGAAATGGGTTTAGAAAACAGTAAAAAACAAAAGTGAAAACAAAGGGAAAGGAAAAGAGACAGAATAAAATTTAAATAAATAATAGATTAATTATAGTTAAATTAAAAATAAGTAAAAAATAGGATAAGTTTTAACAAAATATTTGCGCGATGATAATTATATATATATATATATAATATTAGTAGTATGGTATAGAAACTATTAGATATAAGAAAACTTGTCGGCAAGTAGCTTGGTGGGATAATATGTAAATGGTAATAAATATATATGTTTTCAAAAAAAAATAATATATATATATATATACACCGTTTGTCCGAAAAGTAAGGGGACTGATTTTTTTCTGAAGAAACGAGTAGTGCTATCTGTGGGAACCTATTGGAGTAACGTAGCACTATGTTTTGACATAGCGTATGATTTTTTGTTGGCCAGTAGTGCGATTATTTTTTGGTGACATACGGTCTTGTAATTTATGTGTTCATTTCAACGTGTCACTGTTTTCGTAATGGAACAACGATCAGTAATTAAATTTTACTTCAAACTCGGTAAAACTGGTACTCAAACGTCTAACGATTTAAAAAAGTGTATGGTGGAGAGTGTCTAGCCCGTTTGAAGGTATTCGAGTGGTATAAACAATTCAAGGAGGGGAGAGAGTCGGTGCAAGACGAGCCAAGAAGTGGGCGGCCGTCGACGAAGAGTACCGATGATAACGCCGACAAAATCCGAACCCTTCTTGCCGCAGGCCGCCACCTATCATGCCGAATGCTTGAAGATGAGACGGGAATACCCAAATCAACCGTTCACGAGATGATTCGAAACGTTTTACACAAGCGGAAGATCTGTGCTAAATTCGTTCCTCATTCTTTAACGCCGGAGCAAAAAGAACAGCGCCTGAACTCGTCGCAGAATTTCATTGATTTGATCGATGAAGACGCTTCGCTGCTCGATAAAATTATTACCGGTGATGAGTCATAGGTTTATCAGTATGGCCCTACCACCAAGAAGCAATCGAGTGAATGGGTGAGCAGTGGAGAGCCACGGCCGACGAAGGTTCGCGCGACAAAATCGAAAACCAAGACCATGCTCGTCACATTTTTCGATTCTCAAGGTATCGTACACAAGGAATTCGTGCCTCCAGGTACCACCGTGACTGCCAACTACTATTTGGGAACCCTGGATCGCCTTTGCAAACGGATTCGACGCGTACGACCAGAAAGATGGAAGTCCCAAGATTTTTTCCTGCTCCATGACAACACGCCAGCTCATACCGCCGGATCAGTGATCCAGTTTTTGACCAAAAAATGTATCCCAGTGTTGCACCACCCGCCCTACTCACCGGACCTGGCCCCGTGTGACTTCTTCCTGTTCCCTAAATTGAAATTTGCCATGAAAGGAACCCGTTTTGACGACATTCTATCGATTCAAGCAGCTGTGACGCGCGAATTGGGAAGGATTCCAAAAGAAGCGTCCTCTAGAAGCTTTCAATGGTTGTACAGAACGATCTGAAAGGTGCATTGTGGTGGGGAGGGATTATGTAGAAACTAACCGAGAATAAATTTTCCTTTCTGAATTTGTCGATTTTTTATAGCATTAGTCCCCTTACTTTTCGGACAAACGGTGTATAAAAAATTTTAAATTATTACATAATGAAATAGTTTTAAAATTCTGTTTAATTACTGTGACCATTTGTGTCGTTTATAACAAAAATGAGCAAAGTAAAGTGTCTAATAATAGAGGAATCTGAATAAATGTTGGATATATATTATTTAACTGAGAGGGAATAATTATGTATTAAAACGCAATTTCGTTATAAATAGTCGTGAAAAAGGATAAAGTATTAAGCGAAAACGAATTTTTGTTTATTTAAATGTTAATTTCTAAGTATAGTAATTCTGCTGCATTTGATTTGTGCAGGAAAAGTCCGTTTAATCAGATAGCTGAAGATAATTTTACACAATGAAAGATAACATTTGGAAATTGATGACCTATAATGAACAGTTTGAATTTCAAATGAACTTTTTATTTATTTACAATTACTAGACGGTGTTTGACGTTTCATATTATTTAGTGAAATTATATGAGCTAGTAAACATGTGCACAGTAATAAAAAAACCGTACTTTTTTTCAAATATATTTGGGCTCATCTATTATGGGTACTAAACTAGAGGAAGTGATAATTTTCGGTACATTTTCAATAGTAAGGTTTGAAATCATTCGAACGAAATGCCGCTGAATAACCAACTATCCTGTCGTCACTGTAATACGAATTTAATGAAAAAAGATGCTGTTCATTATTAATATTACTGTAATAGATGTGTAATAGAAAATAATTTTCAAAATTTCGATTATTATATTAAAATTTCAGTAAATCTGTTTAATACTGCAAATAACTTTTGAAAAACATTAATAAAGCGAAAAAACGAATCTATCAATATTCGTTTAAATACATGATTCGAGCACACGCCACTGAAAATTTAAAGAAGATGTTACATCATTAAAATAATAAATATTCTCAGTGATTTTCGTCAAAATAATCCGTTTCATTTAGTAAACGATATTTCAGTTTCTGCAACATTTCTCTTTTTACCGTAGTTGGAACCATAGCTGCAAATGTTGAAACGTTTTCTAATTAGTATCATAAAGTAAAAATTAACGAACTAATAATCATTACAGTTTCTAAATTCAACATCTGATAAGGAAATAATAAAATGATTTACCTCTTGCCCTGGGTAATACTGCTTCCAGCAAATCAGTTATCTCGTAATCCGAATGTTCTCGTATTTCGTTACGAACAATCATGCGTACTTGATCCGACCAACCGCTATCGTTCAATCGTTTGTACAGTAATTTCTTAAAACTAATAATTTCACATAATGATAAATTACTGGTATAAGAGGTCTACAATACGTTTTGTTTAGTATACTTTTTTATTATAATATAGGTAACTTTTAAGTGTACATTAAAAAAATATTACAACATATGCGATGCGATATAGACAGAAAATACATAGTTAATTGCGATAAAGCTATTCATCACGATATTTAATTTGAATCAAAATTATGCGAAATGATTGGTGACATTGAGCTATGAAACAACCGGTATCGTTGTATACATTAAGAATGAAGATCGAACGGATTTATTTTAGACATATACCGAAGAAATATGTTATATACGGTTTTTGTATGTCATGTTAGTAACAGTAATGTAATTCAGAATGGGATCGAAATCATCTTTAAAATAAACACATAAAAACTGCAAGTTATAAGGTAGAATTTGTTAAAAAGAACTTTCAACGATAATAGGTCAAACTCTGCAGACGAGATTTTGCTACACAATACAATTTCACAACCAAAAATACAGTAACTAAACGCTAACGAATATAAAATTTTTTTAAAGAAATAGCAACTTCAAAATTTACTTCAATAATTTAATGAAAAAACACTGAAAAGTAAAAATTAATTATTTGATAAAAATAATATATTTCAGAGTAATGTATAAGAGATATGATTATTCTTAAATAACGTTAATACTTACTAGAGTCCGAACCAAATACAAATTTTAACAATTAAAAGAGCCATATTAAATATTCCTGTTGTTTCAATATTTGGCTTGTAGAAAATGAGTAATTGTTTTATTACGGTCATTTCAAATAGTTTTTTTAACTATTGGTACAAACTTTAATGAGTATTAATGTATCGTAATATCTTTTTAAGGTATATTTTACTGTAAATATATAATATTTTCTTATCGAGCAATTTCCTTTTTCACCTTTTAATGCATTTTTATTATACTATTAAAAAAACTACCTTCTTTTTTTATAAAGTGTTTTTTTAGAAACATGTTTTTAAATTAATATAATTATATAAGTAATAAACTGACTAGAAATTATTTAATATATTAAAAATTAGAACACTAACGTGGTTCCGAGACGCTGTAATCATGGTGATATGTATATTCATCATGATTACGGAGCAGTGCTTCTGAACCATATTGGTGTTCTAATTTTTAATATATTAAATGTTTTCTAATCCGTTTATTACTTATATAATTATATAGTACCTGGGCGACCGAGTTTTGCTCGGTATTCTTTTTGTAACTTCTTAACTTTTTTTTAAATCTTATACAAATTCACAAAATAAAAAAAAAAAATTTTAAAACTAATTTATGAACACATTTATGAATGTAAAGCCTCTTCCCATACAACTTTGCTTTTCAATACTGAACGCAACAAAAATGTAGAGGTCCTTCGAATTCGCTTTCCAGATGGTTGGAAAATATTTTCAATGACTGCACACGTTGATTTTTATGAATATATTTTTATACGTTTTTTATTAGAACATTTATATTTGAGGTATATAGGGCTGTTAGATATATCTATCGGTTTATTCGTTATAAAAACAAATAAAAGGCGTCTTGTAATGTTAACTGTGATCAGTTGTTTTCCAATCAATTTGAAAAAATTTCCGACTAAACCACTACAAAATGTAATAAGGGTATAGGTTTTTTTTTTAAATGTGCACAATATATTCTCAGTAATTCACTTTCACAACCAAATATATGAATACGCAAAACATTTACTATCTGCATATAAATAGGCAAAGTCCTTCTTTGTTTATTAACCGATTTTCTTTTTCTTTTTTTGTTTAGTAGCTATTAAAAAGTAGTTTTTTTTTCTTATTTAAATATAAAATTAATACAAAAGAAATAAAAAATGAACTGTTTGTTATGATATTTTTGGTTCGTTTATGTTTTTGTTTTTTTATATATATATTTTTACTGCATACGTAGCGCATGATTTTCGAACCGCCATTAGGTGATCGCCCGCCGATCGGCTGAGAACCAAGACCGATGCCTTTTTTTTGTCTATTCGTTCCGTGCTCTTTCCAGGTATCTGGAATTATCTGTTCGCCAGTTTTGTCGACCATGTGTTTTATTGCTTTGCTCTACCAATATTGACGCCACCGTACACAAAGACACTACCAGAGCTGATAATCGACGACGTTCGAAAATCAAAAAATAATACTAAAGGCAGAATAAACTATTAGATCGTGGTCGAAAGATCGCGCTGTCAACCCCGATTCGTATCATACTGAAAACATTAAAATTCATTTAAAACTCGCGAAACCGAATTTTGCCGTGAATTAGACCTCGACAGATCGATTTATTGGTCCAAAATACCTCCCCCCTAGTGTGCAAATTTCATCCAAATCGTTAGAGCCGTTTCCGAGATACGCGAAATAAATTTATATATATACAATTATTGCTCGTTTAAAGATATCAGATGTTTTTTTTATTTTTATCGTTGCTTACATGATTTGTTTAATTTGATTTAAATCCTCGTGAAGAATTCTACTTAAAGATCGCAGCATTATTTTTAAGTTGCTGATGTGTGTGGACCGCCTATACGAACCGATCTTTTTCGACCTCCGAGCTTTCTTTTTTTGGCGGACGATGTCTCTGAAAATGTTTAATCCTTAAGTTCAAACCATTACCGGATGGTACCGGTTTTCTTGGCGGAATATTAAGAGGCTTACGAAATGCGCGCGCAGTTTTCACATACGAATAGCCACTACGAAAATACGTCTCCACGGCGAATACGTGTTGCTCGGTCAACCAGCTAGGCATGGTGAAAAACGAATACTGAACATGAAATGTGAAGGTCTGGACTATACGAGGGGTAGCTTTATCATCTCGCTACGTTGTTTTTTACGAAGCAATGGCGATTTGGAATGTATCAGGTTATTTAGCCTCACCCTGTATAATATATACCGGAGTAGACGATATGGAAAAACTAATTCAAAATTTTTGACAAATTATTACTAATTTAGGCGTATTTATAATACGTAAACGATTAAATGTACTGGTCGAAAACTTCAAGAAAGTAAATAAACTATTAAATAAAATTTCAAATTGTATTGTAAATTACAGTGAAAACTAAAGGTTATAATATACGAATTTGGTCCGGAATTAAATCAATCTATACGTTATTCTTATGCTACCGAAATTACAAGTTTCGCCTATTATGAAAATTTAACTTTTTAAGGATAAAAAATGATTCTACATTTTAAACCTAATCGAAGACTGAATTATACTAATAATGAAATAGGCGAAAATATCCCTATTCACTTTTTTATTACTCAGACAAAAACGTTGAAATGCTAATGACGTGACAGCGGAAATAAATACTGAACTGAAAGATGATCAGTGATCACTACAGTGGTGTGTACATAAACAACGGATATAAATTAATATTGACAAGATGTTTTGAAGACCGTTATAATATAAGTGTTAACCCGTTAGAGACGGTGAACAGGCGATAAGTTGACTGTTACTACAAATTGTACGTTTTAATTGTTTAACAGCTTCAAGTTCACTTGTTCATTTTGTGCATTTTAGTGTTTCCTTTCAATAATAGTTTGATTTCTACAGTTCATCTCAACTGGTCTCGATAATACATATGTACATATTTTGAATAAAGCTTACATTAAATTCGACAAGAATTAAGTAATCATCTACCTGCGAAATTTATTTTATTTCATTCATATTATTAATGAATTAACGTTCAAAGTATAGCTTTAGTCAATATATTAATTTGTATGACTAATAACAAACACAGTGAGTAATGAAAATGTAAACAGTTGCATGTGAATTTTAAATACACATTGGATTAATAAGGAATGTCTGATGACGGCATCTAAGTTATGAAAAAGTCGAAGAGATACATTGTGATCATCACAAAACACCGGTTTAAGTTTTAATCCAGTATTATTACCGAAAACATGATTTTCGTTCACCATTAACGTCCTCCGTCAATTTCTGCTGCAGAAGTAAACAGTAAATATTTCAATTTAGTTTTTAAAGCGACGGTAACGTGTCTTCCTAAAATTTTTCTTCATATACATTGACGTTAAAGCACGCAACATCTGTTTATTTACGAGTCTGTTGCAGTAAAAGATCATTTTGAATAGCAATCCGTTTTTACAGTGCTACGACGTGAACTATTTGAGAGATTTTTTATACCATACTTTCACAATGTTTCTATTGTTTTCGTGTCAGTTCATTAAGCTAACACCAGTTTGACTGTTTCTCACGCCCCATCAATATTATTTTATCAGGTAGGTTATTTAAATTTGTTAATGTAAATTAATTTTTGTTTATACGTATCGCACACATTCAGTTGAAGTTTTCATATCCATTATTTCGAATAAACATTTGTAATTATTACGGATCTTCTATTTTGCTTCAGCTATTTTAATTCGGAGTGTTCATTATGTAAAACAATATTATTCGATGAGCATTTCATGTTTTGTCATATAATTATGTAATTGAATATTAACAATTAATATCTCATGCGCTTTATGAAGCTTTATTATTACAAACTTTGACAGTACCAGATAATTTACTTTTGACAATTATATTCAGATAATTTTTGTTAAAATGTTTCAGTGATCAATCATTTACCCACGAATTCAAATCAGACTATATATAGACTCCAATGAAATTCACTTTTATTGCAAAATTATTACCGAGTTTTATTATTAAATATAAAATTAAAAATTACCAATAAAATTACTTACGAAGCATATTGATCAGCAGTTCCTTCGTCCGGTGTACTATTCATTTCTAATTTACAATATAAAAACTTTTTTTAAACATACGCGCTATAAAAAGTATCTCATGCCGAACATTATTTAATAAACGACAAATATAGGAAGTTATTATAAAAGTTAAAAAGTAATTATTTTATAAGAAAAAAAATCTCATTACCTTTTTATCTATGTGCAATATATTTTAAAACTTTCTTAACATTTCGCTGAATAAAACAAATTTAAAATTTTCATTCATAATAAATTTAAATTCGGTATATACTCTAAATACGTTTACACTCGATGTTTATTTACCGCTACCGTAAATACGAGAATTAGAATGTTTTGTTCAACAGCTGCTTTTAGACTTTAAGCTTGTGTAATGTATACTACTTAAAGTTGAAATTTTATTAATCCGAACGAAAATAAATAAGCCAAGTTATCCTAATGTTAATAGGATGTGAAATTGGAAACTATATAATATTGCTTTTGGTTCGATATTTTGAATATCTTAAAATTAGCTTAAATGCAGATGTTTGGAATTTTTACTATTTGCTTTTTATCACTTACAGTTTTAATTTTACTATTACTCAGATAGCCGATTACTAATTTACTCTGTTTAACATTTATTTGTGAAATTTAAAAAGGAAGAATGAAATAAGTAAATAAAATACGATTAAAAATTTAAATAACAATTTTCCGTAGTTACTGATTTAGTTTTTTATTTTCAGATTCTACATGCGGAAATCGAATCGTTACAGTAATTAAAACTTAATGTATTTTAATAAATTTTATTTCTTTTTTCGAATTTTGCATTAGTAGCTATTAATCTGGCGCATATAAAAATAAATCTGCGCTTACATTTTAAATGAAAATAATGTACATTTTATGTGTCCGAAATTGTTTTACCAAGCGAACTAAACTGTTTTGCTCTATTTTTGTTTGTTTTTAGTGTGTACCTAGTTTAAGAATGGTCTAACATTTTTGTTTATTTTTCTAAACAGAAATGATGAACTTATCATTCTTTGTTCAAGGACAAAGTTCATTATATCATCTAAAGTTTACTTATCCCCTTTTAGTCATCGTAGCGTAATAAAGGTAATTAATGCAATATTTAGTGATAATGTGTAAGTGTTTTGCGACCTAATAATATCGGATTTTTAATATTTTGTACGTTTCGTGTATATTATAAATTATTAAATTGTTTTGCTTTCCTCTGAAAGTGAGTACATATTGTATATTATTCATGTTTATTCAGAATTATTCTCAAAATTAGACTGATAACACACAAATACATAACGTGCGCATAACATTTAGACAATTCCGTATCTCGACAATATTTTGAAATAGAACGAGATTTAAATTCGCCATCACAAATATGTGCATCTTTAAATATTTCACAATTGCCTATAATGTAAATTAAATGTGAGAAGAATAATTGTGTGGCGTATAATTTTTTTATTATAAGATGTTCTCCCTTTCTTTACTAATTTATTATTGATAATGTTTTATTATATAGCAAATGAAAATGAACGGCAATAGTCAGCTTTTTTCGTTGAGATGGAATAACTATTTAGGCCACATAACAGGAGCATTCGAAACTTTACGTTCCGGTGAAGACTTTGTCGATGTTACGTTAAGTTGTGAAGGAAAGAAAATAAAAGCTCACAAAATGCTGTTATCTGCGTGCAGCTCTTATTTTAAAGAAATTTTTAAAGTATACATTGCTATTTATTTTACATCCGCATTACATACATACATTTTTTTAATATGTTAATATTGTATGCTTAACATTTCAGCCATCTTTGTAAGCTCTCAGTTGTAGTTAATACGGTTTTCAGTTTTATCACTTTTTAATAACTTGAAACGAGATTTAATGCGTAATTTAATATCTTTCGTTTACATTAAAAATTCGGGAGATTTGGAAGAATATAAAATTTTTAGTGCCGCTTTGTAGACTTAAGCGATATTATAGATATAACAATGGGGAAAAAAAAAAAAAGAAAAAAACAATGATTTTAGAATTATTGATCCGTGTTTAGTGTACGATCTGAAATATTATGTTTTTTCATTAACCAGTTTACAAGTAACATCAGCTGTTCGGTAAATGTTATTTGTGAGTTTCAACTGTATTTTGCCTAGTGGCAAGAAGTTTCATTTGAAAATTACCCACTATGTGTTTGTCATGAAATAATCCGCGAACCTCAAAACAATTGTTTTCAGAACGGTCGTTAAATTGTTAGTGTGATCTTTAAAGTTTGAAAGCGTTTTTTTCACTAATGCAGATATTTTGTTTTTTCATTGAAAAGATCTTGACATCTTTTTAAATCTTATAATTACTCATAATCTATGGTGCTGTGACGGTACTTCTAACGACTTTATTCTGATATCTTTATACTGCAGTGGTTGTACATTTTTTAGCGCAACCTTACAGTTCACATCCATATTTTGAAACAGTTGTACATCATTTTATTTTCAACGGATAATCCGGAATTATTTCGTAACAGCTCATGCACTTTCTTATCCTAACCTTTGTAGTTTTAATGCGTTTACTATAGACTAGATGGATTTTGTAATTTTCGTTTTGTTGTCGATAGCATCTATTTCCCTATTAGTAAAGATAAGACGCGTAGAATTTGATTTGTTAATTGGCCATTTCTTAAACTATTCTGAAACTTTATTTACTGCACCTTGCAGATTTTATTGTTAGAACTAATTGTACTTGTTTCTCTGTATAAAATTGCAGTATTGCTAGTAATAGCAACTCTACAGTATCAGAAACTAGCATATTGGCAATGTATAAGGGTATGATTTTCTTACAGAACGTCAGCCTTTATAGACTATATCTGTGACATGTGATCATTTTCAAATAGGAACGAAGTTAATAATTTAGACGCAACTGATGTGGAAAAGAATATTGCATTTTCGGGATCATGTTGTGCTGAATTTTGTCAGAAGTCTAGCTAATATTCAGGAATATTGTGTTACATGCTTCATTTTGATTGAAGGCCTTTTCTGTTACGCTGACCACTCGGTATACGTGCTGAATAGACGCGTTTTTAAAACCAACGATTTGTTATCAGAGCTTTAAGAATAGTTTGGATCATGTTATTTGTTCGTAATTTATAGTCTTATTATTTTGTAAATATTCGTAAATGTATAAAGTTTAGCCGGCAATTTACAGTGATACAAGCTATCTAAATTTCCATCTATTTATGTTGTCAGATTTTACGATTTGGACGTTTTGCCTCAAATTCTTGCACGTATGTTATTTGTTTATTCGAGAAATAAATTTCTAATATAATTCTACATGTCGGGAAAATTTTCAGCCAGTTTTTTATTCGCGACAAAAATTGATTTAATTTTTTTTTACTTCGATGAACATCTTTCTGCATATAAAAAAGGTTTCCTCACTTTTCGATGTCTTATTTTTCTTTCTTTTTTTTTCTTTTTTTTTTTTCATCTGATTTTATTAACATCGTAATTGTGAAATATTTCAATATTTATCAAGTAGTTAGAAGTAATTAAAATGTGAACACTCGAATAATTTTAGCAAATAATAATGCTACGTGGGTGTGATTGAAGTAAGCAGGTAGAACAGCTCGTTCGGGGTGGCGAGCAAAGCGAGCGTGGCCTAAACACCTTAATTTAATTAAAAATCCGTTTTTATTTACTGTTTATCCCGAGAAAATTATTAAAATATTTGAATACTAGGTTTATGTTTTCATTTTCAGGACAATCCTTGTCAACATCCGGTTATTGTTTTCCGCAATGTTCGATACACAGACTTGGTGGCGTTGATCAACTTTATATATCAAGGTGAAGTAAATGTTGTTCAAGAACAATTATCCTCTTTTCTTGCAACAGCCGAGCTATTAGCAATTAAAGGGCTTACAGACTGTAACGATAGCGATAAAATTAAAGAAGACGAATGGGAGTACGAAGTAAATTCTTAAAAAAATATTTTTGCCATTTTATGTTGCGTAATTTATTATAATTTTTATGTAATTATAGTCTGTATTGTGCATGAAAAATTCTTACTGCAGCGCAGTCGGTGAGCACTGGCGTTTTGTTCCAACGAAAACAATTTGTTAAAAATATTGAAAATATACACTTCCGTTAGAGTATCCTCTCTCCTTCTTCCTCAAAAAATAAAAATCTTTCAGTTTAGAAAGTAGTTCGAATTTTTGTTGCTTTCTTTTTAATAATATTTTGATATTCTTTTTTTTTTTTTTCATTTTTATTTTGCCACATCAGTCGAAGATGACTACTATTGGCACTGTTGACGCTATACTAAAAAGAAAAACAGAAATTTAAGAATATTATCTCTTCTCCCAGCGGATCAGAGACAACAGCGAAACATACAATAAGTACAGCGAGACTTACAATAACTATTAACCGATGCTGTCTTATATAATTAAACGCATAAGAGAAATTTATAAAGAACGACAGAGTACAGAAAACAAAAATAAAAGAGAAGGTTAATATACGGCCTTCCCCTTCTGATACATAATAGCAGACTTAAACAATAGCTATTAATAAATGATATCTTAGATTAATATGTAGCGTTAAACGATTATGCGGAATGCTACATGACGACATATATGCTGTTTTAAACGTTCCCTAGTCATCCGTTTGCCAAAACGTCTCTTCTCAGTCTCCGGTGTGTGCAACCCGGAAGGCTCATCCGCCTCATGCTGGCTACATTCGGGTTATCGTTAACTGCCAATTAATTGTAGAACTTGAGATATAGTTCTTTGTATACATCTTTGACGTACGGAATATTTAGATCCTCATGGAGGGTTTTATTTGACACGTGATATGGAGCGTTAACCATCTGCCTTAATATTCGTGACTGCAGTTGCTGTAGTCTCCTGATGTTGCTCACTGCTGAAGTTCCGTACACTTCAAGCCCATATCACCAGCATGGGGCTACAACCGCCATGTAAACTAGCCTTTTACACCTTAGGGTGACGTTAGATTTTCTATTAAAAATACACCCTAGCGCCTTGATTCTGGCAATGACTTTTTGTCTGCAGTTTGCAACTTAAGTTCCCCAAGTAAGTCGACGATCCAGTACCAATCCTAGGTATTTAACGGTATTGCAATTAACTGAACTTTCGCAAAGACATTACCAGATTCTCATTTAACCAATATAGTAAATTTACGGTTTTAATTCTAATTGTTAAAGTCTTTCGCGGATGATAGTCATATTATACTCGTCATTTGAACAGTGTATCTGATGGTTAAAATTTTTCACATATTGTACTGTTGTACGAAAAATTTTATTGCATGCTTACAAAATTTAGGTTATAAGTATTTTTATGTTATTTATTTTTCAGTTTGTCCTACCTTCATTGAATGTGTAAAATCAAAAATTTTTAGATCAGTTCTTTTTTTTTTTTAAGGGATTCACAGAACAGCGCTCGTTTGTAGTTGATTTTTTCGTTTGTAAAGTTAACGCGATGTAGATGATTCCTTTTGATCTCTGACGATATTTCACTATATTTTGACACACTGCTTTGGCACTTGAAACATATTAAAAGTAAACCTATTTGTCGAAGCAGAATGAAAAAACAGTTGTGGGAAATTTGCTTCCGTGGACCTGAAGTCTAGTCCTAACACGGTTTCGGAAAATCTCGGGGATACAACTGGTTGCGTTAAAATGCATACAGGAAATACTGCAAATAAAAGAAAATTTATGTTCTTATCAAGTAGGAGTGGTGAAATATTTGATGAACGTCCTACAGGGACAACATTTTAAAGGTTCTGTTTATTGTAAACGAAGGTGACATTCTGTTTGGCGAAGCGTGTGATTGAGGCTCATTAGTTTAGCTTCGATCAAAGATTGCTATTTTCTAAGAAGCCCTCTAGATAGGTAATTTCAAAACTCGACCATTATGGTTGGGAAGCGAAATGGTGTAGATCTTATCTTTTTGCAATTGTTGATGCGGTGTTCTCTTCGGGCTGTACACCGGTGGGTGGTTTAAATAATTCGGAGTTTCGACAAGTAACGTACGTAACTCAGAGATGTTAGGAAAATGTGCGTGCAAAGAGTTCAAACAATGGTGTATGCCGACTGGTAGTAGGCAGAGCGTAGTTTCAGTTCCCAGCTAGGTTTCGGTGATTTTTTGTCGCTGGTAATATTATTTCGTATTTTAATGAAAAACTGTAGATATTATCTTTTTAACTCAGTTTGTAATTTTTACGAGAACAGAAATGGTAAAGTATTTCTGAAGTATTGTACATATATATATATATAATCGATCATCGATATGATTAATTTTTTATAGTTTATAATGTTTCCTTTTTATAAATATACAAATAACTCTTTGACTTGTTCTAGTTAGGAGATTGGCTAAAAAAAAAAAAATGAACGTTATTTAGCCACAAGGAATACCGACTATTAATTTAAAATGTGTATACTCTTATTTCAGCAAGAAGAAATTACACCCACTGTTCACATAAACAGTACCGATTCTCCGATATCGTTAACACCTATTAATAAAGGGGGAACGGATTCGAAGACTTTGATTAGTAAGAAGCGGCCGAACGAACAAAACGTGTATGAATATCACGATTCGGAACAAAATTTCGTTCGTTCGAAGAAAAGCAGTAAACCGCCTCCGTTGACGGCATTGTCAGATAATGGTAAACAGTCTGTAGAGATAATTCCGGTGTTATCTGGTGGCAGTTTAGCGACAGATCAAAAGAATAACAATATTCCATACAGTTCTGTTGAACCTTCGATGAACCAACGCGACAGTTCAAAATTTATCTCCTCAGAGGAACCGATGTTGTCCGAATTGGATATCGATGATGACATGACGCCGAATGTGGAAGTGGAAATAAGTAAGAACAGCGTTTGTATTCTTTCAAAATATTTTTTTTTTTCGAATCGAATTTCCGTTTGAATATTGTATATATAATTCTTTAATCAGTAAAAGCATTTCCGAGGAAAAAGCTAAAAGTTAATCGAAACGGTTTGTCTTTTGTCTGTGAGTACACCGTCTAGGTGTTGATAACTGGTTTACTGACAAACATAAATATATAAGTGTGCGCGTAGTATTTAAAAATGGGTTTGGAATATATCTTGCATTTTGCCAGAACAATTAGCGACTGGAAAAAAACAAAAAAATCTTCAGTATACAGAAACAGAATGTACGAATGCAGTGTCTGCGAAATAATAACATGAGTGTTGTAAAACATAAATTTATTTTCGGCGAAATGCCCCGTTATTGTGTAGATTTTTTGTGTTGGTTGTAAACACACGCGTCGTGTATATTGCATTAAATTCAGGTTTGGCTGGGACCCTGTGTAGCAAAATTTTTGAAGGCAGTTTGTAATAAAACGATGCCTACGATAAACGTATGTAATAGTTGTTTCAAAATGTTTATGGTTTTCTTAGATTCGGTAAATATTCCGTGAGAGTGTAATATTCATATTATTTTGCGAGTAATTTGCTAATGGAATATTATTAACAATTCCCATAAGATGTTTAATCAGGCGAGATTGATCATTAGTTAAGGGCATTTAATCTTCAAATAATTCATGAGACGTGATTATAGCAGTCGTTTTATCGCTGGACATATATTATTTTTTATCAACTGAATATTTTAATTTTTTTTTTATTTTTCACATTTTCCTCGAAAGAAAGTAAGGTTATATAATTATAAGGGGAATTTAAATAACGAGATTTCTGATCAGTCGTTGTAGCCGGGGTTTTGTAATGGAAAAATTGATTTCGACTTTTGATATAATGCGAAAAACCCGAATAACGTACATTGAAAAATGGCCGATCTATTAATTTCGAAAACAACAAAAAAAGTTTATTTTCCTGATGCACCATTTGTATCAAACGATTGTGTTGGCTGGAAGTCAGTTGCAGTCTCCTGTTCAGTTAGATTTTGAATGATGAAAGAGTAATTTTATCACTCATTTAGATGGTTATGTTGATTAATATGTAAATTAGTTAATTTAATTAATTCTATGTAATTTTTTGTAACCTCTTTATTTATATTTAGGAAACCATTGATTATCTCTTTAAAAAATAATGTTACCAAGGTATAATGTCGGAGTGATGTAAAAGTTTCAAAGTAAGTAATAGATGCGTATTACTCGTATTATTTGGCTTGAAACTGTGCGAGGAGTATTGCATCTCTTCTCAGTATTTTCTATTAAAAGTTTATTTGCTTTTTCCTGATAGGTGTACATTCATTTTTTACGTAATCACCTTTACCATTTGCTTGTGTATACGCTTTAAAGTTCAATTTTTACTTTTCGGTTGCTATGTTCAAATTTTTGTACCTTAATTTCTGATAGTTATTTAATTCATTGTTATATCGCATTATTATTTTTTGAACTCAAACACGATTTTAATTTTTAAAGTGCACGTTGCATTCCATTTTGATTATTATTATTATTATTATTATTATTATTATTATTGCTGTTATTGTTATCATTATTGTTATTACTATCCTTTTGTGCAATATATTCTGAGATTACCTAAAAAGCACATTTAGAAAAACAAATTAAGATATAAACTTTTTACGAATTTCTTCTATTTCTTGTAGCTTGTTTTTTCGAGTGGTAGCAGCTATTATTTTCATTAGTCGGTTTGTTTAATTCACGCACTACTTCAGTAATTCTCCGTTTATATCAGTTTTTACACCCAAGTCACAAAATGAGTCTTAACAGACTCTGTTTTTCACATTTCCCCCCGTTAAAACAGTTTCATTCTTTGTAAGTTAGAATCGTCAAAGTGTTCCTAATATACATCAGCAACACCGTAGTTCGTAACTTCCGGATGCTTATATGTAGCAGTTGTAGCAAATGCTCGCAATTCAAATGTGAATAAGAATAATAGCGGAAAGAAATTTAATCGACTTTTCTATTTAAACTTTCGGAAGGACTTTTTGCGTACAGTTAAAAGTAAATCTAAACGTTTCAAGCGACTTTTTTTTCATTTGCAATTATTTATTATATGTTTTCGGGTTTTTATTTATTAATTGTTCTCATTTTTATTTTAGTAATGTTACAATGTTATTCTTCGATTTGGACTATCGAAAAGTGCATTAGCGTGTGAGCTTTTTCTTTATTTTCCCTTTTTAAAAGGTTCTTCAGAATGTACGAAATAGTGTATACATTTGTGATGAATTCCTTTTCTCTGTAGCTTTTATGTTCATAGTGTAAATTTCTTTGTTGCCAACATAATTTAATCATTATACAGACTTGCTTTTCTATTTGCATGACAATGTATTACAAGTATGAGTTATACACTAATAAGACGATATAAACCTACGTATTTTCCCGATCCTCTCTGTACCGTTTATTAATAATGTTCCTATTTTAAATGTTTAATTAACAATATTTCTATCGAGGTTAGGACACAAAGCGTCTGTGAGAGTATTTGTAGCGCCTTAATTTAGATTTTTCTTTTGTAACGCGATGGCTGATAATCTTTATTCGCCGCTTTTCTATTGCGAGAACTAGAAAGAAATAATGTGTACGAACAAATATTTCATCTTTTAATTTCGGCGAGTAGATTTTAAATGCAAAAATCGAACTTAAGAATTAGCGATATTAGTAACTGTTTTACCTATATGATGGTAACCGGTAAGATTATTTTTTAATTATTGCTTGTTGAGCAAAATAACGATTAGCCGATTGTAGTATTTGCTAAGCAGTTTTCAGGTTTACCGTAAGACTTACTTTCATCTCGCTTACATTATTTTGTCATTTTTAAATATAAAATTATACTGTAAGATAGGGTTTATTGTATGCAGTAATTATATCCGTTTTTATTGGCCGCATCTTTCGGTCGTTATGTCATAGAAAAAGATTGTTTATTGCTCGCACAATGAGAGCAGTAGCTGTGTAAGGCTAAGCACATAGTGGCGCGTCGAAGAAAGCTGCGATATAAGAGTAAAGCGACGAAATTAAAAGCATGGCTTGTTACGGAAGTGAATATAGTGGCACGTCAAAGATGATCGTGACAGATCTATCATCAACGAGCAAAGTGGAGAATTTAAATTTATTCAACCTTTTATTGTGTTAAATGTTTTAGAAAAAAAAAAAAAACGACTAGTTTTAAAAATTAAATTTTGATTGCCGTAGAGTTATCGTAATATTTATTTTTTTAGAAGCAATATGTCTATTTTATCATTAGTTCTTATATATATTTGACATAATAAATATTTTATAATATGTGAACTTGTTTAAATTTAACGACGAACAAAATTATGTATATTACAACTGAATATAATTTTTTTACATAAACAAAATCTGTCAACAATAGATACGAGTAAAAAATAAGTCGTTAAAAAAATTGTTAATATTTATAAAAAATATAAACATAAATTTATTAATAAAGTTACCCACCCATCGGATTAAATCGAGTTAAAGACGAAAAATATTATCAATCTATTTAATTTTATCCCGTGTATACTAACAAACTATTATACATATTTTCAAAGAATTGTAATAATTTATTTCAAAAATGATTCAAATATTTTCAAGCTGACGATTAAAAAATAATTTTTTGCTTTAAATTTTTTTGATATTGAACCTTGTCTTCTCTTTTTTTATTTAACTAATTTAAGTTCTTTTCCGACACAAAAATATCCTTTTAAAAATATAATCAAAAGTTGAAATATTCATGCGTAAAATGTGAATAAAATTTTCCCCCTCCGTCGGTGTCTTCTTAATTCTTCATATGGTGAAATTCGCCGTGTACATAATTTTATTTATTTCGTGCGCATTACATTATCTGGGTACTGTTTTTATTTTTCGTTAAGTAGAATATTTTTAGCCTAGAGAATTTTCGGTCAAAACAACGTGTATTTTTTAATTAACATCTACCGGCGATCAAATATACTAGCGTGTTGTCTGAAACGCTTTATCGTTTTTCGCTAATTGAGACGTCACTATTTCTGTTGATTATCTCTCCTCATCGACGTTATCTTCGCTTTGCTCGTTTACTACTATCGCGGCTCTCTTCGACGCGTCACTATGTGCTTAACCTAAGATTACAAAATAGAGAACGGGCCGGGTTAATTATTTACCGGCTGGTGATGTTTATATCGTAAATTAATACAATATCGATTCGTAGGTTTTTTTTTTCTTTTCTTTTTTTAATTTTAAAAATAAGTTGTGGGTCTTACAGGGCAAATATGCCCGTTGTATGAGTGCCCAACACTCTTATCAACGTTTATTAAAATAGATATATAGTACAAAGTGGAAAATTTGATAAAAAAAAAAAAATAAGAAAAAAATTACCTTATGGTGTGTGTTATATTCTGTGTAATATATTTTAAAAATCGGGCTGATTTATTTACGCGTCTGCTTCGGTTTAATCAGTTTTGCTGCCACAGTTTAATACATTGAGGTAACTCAATATATTTTTTATAATTTATTTATTCATAGCCTTTATTGAGATTTACGGCCATGTAAATGAACATTTTGATAAGCTTACGAATACACATTCTCTTTATGTATATTACGAGAATTCTTAAAATATAAAAATTAATTATGCTGTATTTTAACTTTTTATTTTCTGAAAATGTAATTAAATGCAAATTCGTTAAATACGAAAACTAAATGATCCTCTGTTCGAGCTATTTACATCATTTTCTCATCCAATCTGCCATTCGTCACTGATGTTAAAGTTAACATCTGAAATTCATACGTAAGAATTACTATACTTTTTACTTTGTCGTGCGAATATTTAAAAATATATCTTAATGTGTCCTATTTGCCTCATATCCGGTTATCAGTGTTATAATTTGTCCCGAATGTAATGTTTTTTCTAGTTTTATGTTATCTTATTATTATTAGTATTATTATTATTATTTATCTCGAAATCTCGGTAGTTAATATATTTAACTCTTTACCTTGTTTTGTTTCTTTTATATTACCTGCGCGGACCCTAAGTGCGTATACATTTTTGCAAATGTCCTTATTCTCCTTTTTGGTAAATTGTAAATAATGATTTGAGGAAGATCTTGATTTTACAGTTATTATTTTGGCCATTACATTCAGATATTATGTCATTTTATAATTTTACGAAAACTCTTGATTTCCTTTTTCTTTTTCTTTTTTTATGTACGACTAATACTAGAAATTTACAGTTTAACACGTTAAATGCCCGTAGGTAGTCAATGAATTCTAGACGTTACTTCATTTGAAATTTCTTTAGGTTTTGCCAATAATTAAATGCGGTAGAAGTAAGTTTCACGCGTTTAGATGTTAATTTTCTCGTATCGATTGCGTTATTACATTTTAGTAAAATTTATTCATCAACGCCTGTTTTGGCATTGAAAGAAAACCAGTTTTGATATTTTGTTGTACAGTTAATAATCATCGAATTTGATGTACGTTTTGCGTTATTTCGTTAACAAAAGATGCAGCAGAGTATGCATAGACTCCTTTAAAAAAAAAAAATCCAGTAAACATGAATTTGTGAGATGCACGGTAAAATTTTTGATATTTTTCATGAGTAAATGATGATAAGAATTGGAAATAAAATTAATAAAACACGTTTACTACGCTTTGTTATTTAATAACGTGGACTTCTTTTTTGCTTAGTATTGGAAAAACCGAATTCTAATAAATACTGCAAGGTTTAAAAATTCCTTTAAATTATTTGTAAAATTATTATTCATCGATAATAAAAACCGCACTGTAAATTAAACAGAGCCCATAATTTTAATTGTAGATTTATTTTCTTTCGCTTAAAACTATTTAATATGAAACGGCGATAGCGGTAAAAATTTTACACTGTCATTCTTTTTTTTTTTTTCTTTTTTCGTTTTAGGACACTTGCCGACCAAACAAACGGTATCCGAAGTGGAAGCTAATCAAGAATCTATCCAAGGTACTTATTATCTAAACTGCGTGCATTTTTAATTATGGATTTAGTGGCAATAAGTTAATTTTTTAGCACTGCTGTTCGGAAACGTGACGTGTGCCAGGTGAATAAGAGAAAGCAGCTTGGAAGATAGTATTTACTTATGACGTGCGCGTGAAATAATCCCACTCTCCTATTTATCTACCATCATCTGTGTTGTGAAGAAAGAATTCTGTAGTTCGTGTGTTAAAATTCGTATCGGAAACTTTTGATAAAGTTTTCTTCCGATGATTTATTTATTTACTTTTTTTTTCCCCAAAGACGTGTAAATTTTTTGAAGCAGTGTAGCGAAGAAGCTGGTCGAAATACAGCTTAGATGAAACGACATCTATAATTAGCTATTTCTACCGTGCCTAGTGACCCATGCATATCGGAATTAAATTTGAAAACGTGAGACTGTTGATTCTAACGATTACCAGCGGAAATTGGCTTGCGAATTTGTATCGTTAAAGATTGATCTCGTTTTTCATAATCTTTTTCTGGTAGCATGGTCTCCCCCGCAGACCAACATTTTTTCGCCGTAGACTCGTATTCAGTAGTGGATTTCTGAATCTGCGGCTTTAGATTTTCGAGCCGTGACATTTATCCCCGATCAGACGATTATAAGTTTTATACGGACAGGATAATGAAGGCAAATTTGCGACTATAAGCCTGCTCTTCAATTACAAGGTTTAATGTACTAGCACTGCTGGAAAAGAAGGGCATCACTAAAGCAGTACTTTAATTACGTTCTTGTTCGCTCGTACTGGATATATAAATGCCATCCACTGTTTGGTTTCCCAGCCGTTTCTTTAATCTGAACTGTTGCGGTGAATATGCGCATGAGAAAGGACTCTGTGTGCTGTCGATAATTTCGAGTTCTTCAAGATAGCGGTCATTTTAGATAGCAATAACCAGCATTGGAACTTTGACGTTCGCAGAATTTACAAAGCAGTTGGCACTGTTCACCTCAGCTTCTTTGCGAAATTCGTTTACCAAAGAAGATAGGTATTGCCGAACTACTACGGACTAATGGCAGTTTTCCGCGAGGCACATTAAGTGTAGATAAGGAGAATTCCTGTTTTTGTCCGTAGAATACAAATAATAATAATAATAAAAGTAATTTAAATATTCCATCTTTGTAAAATTTAAAAAATTTCGAAATGAAGGAAATGTAGCCAAACGATCTTTCTTTAAGCATTGTTACGTCTTCTAGGTTTTCGATCATTCTTCCGTGTTCTCTTTTTCTTTTTTCATTCTAACACGAAATATAAAATAGTTCGATAACATTTGAATTTGTCAGATTCGATTTGACTAAAAATATTAATTTTTCTTATAGAACGGGATTCTGAGCCGTTTTTTGGGCTATGAATACTTGTTTCGATTAATATTCATTTTAAAGAATATTTCTTTATTAGTACGATTGTACACGATGAATTGTCTACGTTTTTCGTTAGTATGCGAAAACCGCCCTGCACCACAGTCTTCATCTGTGTTATTTGTTGCTGTGGGCCTCATTTTCGCGCGCATATTCAGCTAGTCGGAAAACAATATCTAGACATAATAAACTCGACTAAGTAATTCTTTAAATTCTCATAGGAATTTTGCTTCTATTATACTTGTTTGTGGTAAAGATTCTGTTTTTTTCTCCTTTTTATTTTTATGTAATTTAACGCGTGTATAACGATGTTTTGCCAGCCGGGAAAGATAAAAAGAATTTTAAAAAGAGAGTGAAAGAGGAGAGGGCATCTGTCTGAGAGGGTAGAAAATAACGGTGATAAGAAAAGAAGTGATTTTTTAGTAGCGCATTAACAGTTTACAAGGTAGGGTGATCAATTTTTTGCCTCTTCCGGTAGGTAAACACAAAATTAGCTGGTTCAAGTTACTTTAGACGCTACTGCTATGTTGCTCTTTACATACAACCAATTATTATTCCGCTATAATAGAGGATATTCGCGTAATATTTTTTTATGTAAAACACAATTTTACGTACCGAATAAATTATTTATACACTAAATATATGTACAATAATTTAAAATGAAAAATGTAAAACAACCATTTTATAGTAGTAGAGAAACGGTACAAGGATTAGAAGTAGCAGTTTAGACACTTTATAAGAATAAGAACAGTGCTACACAGGTGATGAAAAGGTATTGGCTTAATACTCTGAAGCCGTTTAATATTGTGAATTCTCCTATGGTCAAAAAATATACGTTGCGAGTTGATGCGTTTTTTTTTTTTTTTTTTTTATATTTTTTTTTATTATTTTGTTGGGTTCGTCAAAAAAAAAAAAAAAACATTGGCCCAAGAAAAGGAAAAAGGATGAGAAGCGGAATCAGATGTTTATGCGATCAGATATGGAGGATAGGAAAGACTCAAGTGCTGGAATCACCGAGGGTGATGGCAAGGAGAGAATAAAAGATGCACAATACGGAGTTGGAAGACCAATTGACTGCGTTTTAACGTGCGCCGGAATAAGAATTTGTCTTTCTTTTAACCGATTAATAACGTGTTTTTTTTTATAATGGTTTTTGTTTTATAACGTTTTGTGATACCGTTAAATTCGTTTATGCGTAATTTTTTTTTTGAAAATTGTAGTCCATTAAAGTAATGGACTATAATAATTAATAATATATACAAAAAATATTTTAATAAAAAATTTGCTTGCAGGTCATTGGCTGAGTTCGTTGAACAATAATAACTCTAACCATAATAATAATAATAGTAATTGTAATAATAATATTAATAATAATAATAATAATAACAATAATAATAATAATAATAATAATCTGAGCAACAATAATGAGAATACCAATAACGAAGCTGAAAATCAGAAGCACCGGCATATATGTAATATTTGCGGCGCTACCTATAAACATTTACGTAATCTCCGAGCGCACTGCCATCTGCATTACGGTAAAACGAAGTGTAATCTATGCGATAAAGTATTATGCAACATATCGTATTTTAAGAAGCACTTACAGCAGCAGCATGGATTGTTAACAGACTATACGAATAAGAAAAAGTTCGAAATTAATAAATAGCAAACGGCGGAACTTTGTAAATGACGTTTACCAGTTTAGAACGCGTTGACTTTGCGATACGCAATCATTTAATATGATTAAAATTTTCTCTAAAATTTCAATTCATCACTGCCATTTTATATAAAATTGATATTACTAAGAAATGAACGATGAGATGCTCTTTATACATTATTTTTCGGTGCATGTAACACTTTCGGATCAGCCTCGAGCTAGCGATTTTCGTAAGGAGATTCCAAAACGAATGCATAAATGAAGCTCCTCGGCTCCTCGAAATGTTAAAAATACGGTACTTTTTTTTCTTTCTTTTTATTAGCGTCGAATTATCAGTAAGAGGGGAAAATTCGTTTAAGAATCTTTGCAGTTGTACGTAATTCGTTGCATTCGATTTTGCGTGCCTCATTTTTTAAGAAAAAACAAAAATCCCCCCTAAGAAAAAGGTCGATTTTTGTTATTAACACGTAACTGTTTGCGTCGTGCGTCGTGTCGAGATAAATTAGTTGTATCTTTTTGTCAATTATTATGATAATCGTGATGACATTTGCTCATTTATTTATTTATTATTACGACAGTGCAATCGGCGCTGTTGTAACAAACGCGGACTTATTCATATTGAATACTCATTTGTTAGTTACAATTTTGCTCGTAATTTCTCGTTACATCTATAAAGCACTATATGTAACATATAGAATATTTTGTTTTTCGTTGTAATTTAAGTACTTAAAATTAATTTTGCGTCTAATAAATTTTTAATCGAATGAAATAATAAATTCTTTTTTACAACGGGTCTATTTTTTATTCCATTTAATACGGTTATTTTTTGTGTTTATTCCTTTTTCAGTGTCCGCCTGCGGAATTACTTTTTTTTTCGACGTCAGAGGAGGGTATTTCATCTTAATTTTTTTTCTCCGGTGGAGGGAACCCATGATTATTAATATAAGACTTAATTAAATTTTCCGCTCACAATATTAATCATATTTCCAAACAGTTCCATATTACATTATGGAAGGATATTTATTTTTCTCTTTTCTCAAATCCGAATTCCTTTTATCTTCCCGTTCAGCCCTTACCTTCTTTGACCAGATGGTTCGGCATGTTTCCTTCCCTTTGTCGTACCCCGATCATCGCTATATGTTGTCTTCCTTTCGGTCATACCTTTCTCTCTTCGTCACTTTTTCGTTTTTCCCTCGTCTCTTGTCCGCGGTGCCCTCTTCATCCAGAGGATTCTTTTTTTCTGCGCGATGTCAATATCATGTCTTCTTCGAATGTTCCTCAATCTCTTCAGAACGTTTTCTCTTCTATTCTCGGCTTTTCGATCTTCGTCTTCCTACTCCATACAATGACTCTTATGTTCTCTCATTTCCTTCCTTATCAGTTGTTCCTATTCTAGCTTCTTTCATTCATTCAATCTCGCACCAGATTGAAATCTAATATGTTATTCTCCTTTTGAGCTATTACTTAGATTCCTTGGCTGATTGGTCTGTTGCTCTTCGTTGGCGTACCCATAAAAAAAAAAAAAAAAAAAAATGCAATACAAGTTGATTACAACCGCGTAAAAAAAAAAAAATTCACGGCTTGCAATGTGCGATAGAAAAAAGAAAAGCTACAAGATTCTATCTTCACCGAGATTAAGAACGCTTGTCAATGCTTTGCGACGGAAAACGAACAGAGCACATTATTGAATAGAAAAGAAGAAAACGGATGTTGATGTCGGCGAGAACTGGTAACGGAACGAATAAACGAGACAAATCTAGTAGTTGAATTATATTTTTGATTGGGTTCGAGTTCATCAGCGGTAGATTAGTTTTTTTATTTTAATAATGGGTTTCGGTAACTTTATATTCTATATATAAATACGCTAAGCATTTCGGGGTTCCTATAGCGCCCGAATTAATTAACACATGTAGCTAATTTTTTTTTTTTATTCTCTTCTTGAATAGAAGAGGAAGGGGCGAATCTAAAATTCACATGTATGCAACATTTTTTCAGGGAAAAACGGCTTTATTCGTATACAGGTGATTTACATATATTACAACGACGAAAAAACCAAGCAACAGTTTACAAGAAGAAGAAGAAGAAGAAGACCAAAAAAACAGCTACTGTCTGTTATGTAACTTAGTGCTCGCACGCTATTGGCTTGTGCTATATCGAGTGACTCGCTTCAATATATAGGCACGTCATTTTCGGCTGTGTACGTGTACAGTTGGACACGTGGGTTTATTGGATTCGAATAATTTTTTCGCAAAGTTAGTGTGAAATTAATTGCCTCTTCGTCTTTTGAATATATTCTAAGCGTATTATTGTTTGCGAATATGTTGAAAGTGACTTATTTCCAATTTGATTTTGCGTAAATTTTAATATTGCGAAATGTGAGTGAACATTCAATAAAATGCGATTGAATATTGCGTAAATGTGATTCAATACCGATTTAATGTGATTTTTTATCATTTTGGTGCAATTTTGAAATATTATATAAACTAGGTTCACCCCGTAGTCGAGACTCGACTACCGCCTGTTTATCTCAAGTCAAGATGATGCTTCCAAGACTGAAGAGGAAGAGCATACTTTGAAGTGTCTACAGGAGGTTCACAGTAGCTGGGGCGAGCTTCGTTGGATAGTTTTAAAGTTGACTGTTTTTTAGCTGAAAATTTAGTCGGTTGAACTAATTACTATGTAAGCTTTTTGTGTTTCGTTTTAGGTTTATTTAAAACATCGTAAGAACGACACTCGTATTTCGAAATTTTCGTTAAGTTGATCATTAACGAGAAGTTTAAAATCGATTCCGATGAAATGACTTTTTATGCACTGTCAATATGAGAATTACGATAAATATTGCCCACAGATTGTTGAGGACTTTGAATGTACTTAATTAAAATCGTGTATTACTGTTGTGTAATAAATATATTGCATTTCATTCATTTATTGAAAATAGAATGCTTTACGGTTGTTAGTTATAGGTATTCGACGGAATTGCTTCGCGAATTGTCTTGTATAGAATAAGACGAGGAGACAACACACGTCTGTTGAAATAGACGCGGCAGGCGAGTCTCGACTGCGGGCCGAACTTAGTACTATATAATTATTACAAATTGAAATATCTATCGTTTAAATGTAAATTCTGTTTCCAAATATGAAGTAATCGTATTTTCATTAATTTCATGGTAACGTTGAGGTACCGAAAATGTTTTTATCTTCCGTAAGATTAGCGACGTGAAAGGGCTTATACGTTTTCTTACTTTTGCATCTTATTGGAGGGGGAACTGGGGTAGAGGGTATGAAGGTAAGAAAGAATAAATGAACGGTCCCCTCTTAGTAGTGGTATTTGCAAAGATAAATAAACCGTATTAAAACCCTTCCTGGAATTCTCTCGTATTCTTTTTTCATCAATTTCTGCGACGACAACAAAATTTGCTTTTATTGTAAATGAAAATTGCGAATATAGCCGAACACTTTATTTAGTATACATATTTGATAATTTTAAATTCTTCCTAAGTGCGATTTAGTTGACCGAAGTATATTTTTCGCATTCAGTGATTCTTTGCGCTTCATTCTGTAAATAGAAAAAAGAAAAATACAATTAAATTACCGCGTTGTATGAATCGTATAAGTTTTTGCACTCGAAGTGTGTGTTAGTTGGTTCGTACATCTAAAACAACTTTATAAAATATCATTTTTTCTGTTCAGAAGATTCGCTTTGTTATTTTTATTTAGGCAGTTCGCGTTAACATTTAACATCCGATGATGTACAAATGAGTTCATGAATTGCATAAAACGGTGAACTATTTGATATTAATAAGCATTGCCGATTATAGAAAATTCACGTAGACATGTTTCGTAAACTTAAAATGTTTGTCATTAATATTTTTTTTTTATGTAGTTACATTTTCTTATTCGATAGCCGAGGGGGGGCTTAGTGATGTTTTTAGAAGTTTTAAGGTACATTTATGTAATTCCGATGTCACATTTCGTGTGTAGATTTATTTCGTAAATTTAAATTTGTTTTGTCATTTAGAATCTGGAAGAAAAAGTATTTTTCACTCTTATGCTTTTTCCGTTTAACGTTAAAAAAAACAAAAAAAAACGGAAATGATTAAATAGAAAAATGCGTTTCGAATCAAGAATTCCATTACTTAGCCAGTGTTCGTTGTCATTGTTGCGGATCATTTGAGTTGACTGAATTATTAATTTTTTTCATTCTAGTTGACCGCTTAATGTGTAATTTCATTTTAAATTTTTTTTTTATTTTTAGATAAGTCGTCGCGATAGCCTAGTTGCTAGAGCGCTTGGCTTCCGTTACGGAGGTCACAGGTTCGATCCCGGGCCACGGCAGAACTTCTTATTACAAAGAATTAAATAAAATAAAATATTCGCTAATAGTCACGTGGAAGGCAATGTGGCAAACCACCGCGTACAACATCATATGCGCGCTAGGTCAGTACACAGCAGACACACACGGGACTGCATTTGTATATGCCGATAAATCAAACGATTACTATCAGTTCCGAATGTAGTCTTGCGTGTGTACACCTGCGTTGCATATAACAATTGCCTAGTACACTATGCCTGTGTCTGTACAGCTGAGATGTACGAATTGGTAGTCGCCGACGCTCAGGAATTAAGTATGACACTATAAGAAGACGAAAGCGAAATGATTAATTTCATATAAAATATAATATAACGACATGTTCCGGAATTATAAGAATCTCATTATTTAGCAGTGATTTAATGGCTTTGCACAGTGTCTATAATATTGGTATTCAGTTTCTTTCTATTTTATTTCTTCGCGTAATACTATAAAATATTAATTGATTGAGGCGAACTTTATACGGTAGGACAGAAGTTCATTAAATTTGGTTTTCGCAACGATATCATTAATCCGATTTAAGCGATAAAGCGGTTATATTAAAATTTATACAAAAAATATCGTTAGCTATTGCTGCCAGAAAATGTCGATAATACCGCTACTGATATTTTATCATCTAGTATATATAAAACACCTTTGTACAGTGCGCCACTGATGTAGTCAAACGTTTTAAATCGGCCGTTTTTGAAATTATTAATATACTTCCGAGCTTGAGAATAAAGAAATTTTTTTGGAATTTTTCCAAAATCGTTCTAGAGTTGTAGCGCCAAATAAGAGCTTCGTAAGAGGCTAAAAAAGTAAAAAGGACAATTTCGACCAATACTAAATTTTCACTTTTCGTCAGTTCTTCTTTCTTCCTAAAAGCATATACTTAAAAGAAGCACGTTAATTATATTTGCACCATATTCGTATCCTTATATTGCTATTACTTTTCGATAGCTTTTTAACCTTTTTGTTATTACTTCAAATTTTTCAGCGCTAAAATTCTTTCGTTTTTTTTTTTTTTGAACCTGAATTTTAACTTCTTACACAAGGGTCCGTTAACATCAGATCCTTATGTCTTTTTCATTGGGAACACGGGGTCTCAACAATTTCCTTCTTTTCCGTAGTTTCCTCTCGAATGATTAATTTTTCTACTTCAATCGTCCATTGCACGCGGTTGCTATATTATTTCTTTCGCGTTTTATTCTCCTATTGCGATAGTTTTGCTTAGCAGTTACACCGGTAATATTACCCATTACTCGGCAATATTTTTCTGGATATGTACATAATTAAATTGAAAAATTTTTCCTACTTCGATGCGATATTTAACGAGAATTCTCGCGAAACTTTCTAAGCAGTTCGGTGTTCTAAAATTAAATTTAGCAACTGCTTTTTTCTTTTTCTTTGTTAAGATCCTATTATGCGTAACGAAAAAATATCGGTCAGTTAGAAGAAAAAAAATTAAACAGGAAAGATGATATCGGTATTTTTCTTTGCAGGCGCTGCACGAGATACGAAAACTGATAAGTATACAAATACAAAGTAACGGTATTATTGTTAAATATTCAGCTTCTTGTTTTAGTTGAATATCTTTCGCCGTTTATGTGAGATAAGTCTGTTTTATACGTTCAAGCGAATTTGCTGTCAATTTTTGTATTTTAGTAGCTAAGTAAAGGTTGCTCAGGACGAAGAAAATAATAAAAAATCGCGCATTTAAACTCGCTGAGAATAAAACAGCGAGAACATTTATGGGACATTGAATTTTTCAAAAAAAAAAAAAAACAGCTCGTTAGGCGACGTGCATACGCCCCTTGTGTGTAGAGAAAAGTTAAATAAATTGAATACGTTTAAAGTTAAAAAATACGACGCGTGCGAATAAAACGGCTGCTTTAAGAAATGTTACCTGAATTAATCTGTAAATGTAACCGATAGAACTGGACGAATATTTACATCCGTCAATTAAGTCGTTTAGCTGATCGTTCACATGGCTATTGGATCGTTTTCCTTGAGTCCAGGTGGGCGTAAAAGTTAGCTGAGCTAAACAAACTGACGTTAACATCGTTGTCCAGATCAGAAGTAAGGCGGTGACGAGTTTTTTCCTGCGGCATTGCGCCATTCACGATGAAATTGCGTTAAATTAATTTTAAAAAATTTACGAGGAAAAAAAATTCTCTACTTCTACTCGCTAGCGAAATCGGCGCGTAAATATTTATCGCGAAAGAATTTGCTTAAAATAACAAACGGAAAAAAATTTAAACGTTATGCAAGCGCTTAAAATCTGCTAAGCTTTCATTTTTTTATTTTGATATTAATTTTTTCGGGTCATCGATACACCGCGCTGAGAATTATTATCGTGGTAGGAAGGTAAGCAATAATGCATTCGCGGGTGTGTGTCAATCGATGTTGCAAAAAGTTTATTCGCAAAAGGCAATATAAAACAATCAAGATACCCTTGAATATTTCATGAATATTGGGGTATGTTTTTTTGTTTATTTTTCAACAGAGGTCAGGATAGCACAGGAGCATATCCAGAAGTACTGAAGATATTTTCATATATTCTTATATAAACACGTTCTTTAGACGATACTTTTGTCGAACAGTTTGTCAAGAAGGATATTGCAACTTCAATCTTTATTACCTTAATACGCTTAGTAACCGGATGTAGGACCTTTTTTTTTTTCTTCTTCTGATGATCTACTATCAGACATGTGGTGAATGTTTAAATTCAAAAGTTACATGCTCTTTTAGCTTGGGTGGCACATATCGAATAAAAATGTAGAAGTGTTTTCTGAAAGAGGTCAGTTTCGTTGGCGGATGAAAATCAACAAAAGCAATATATGTAACTGACCATTTGTTTTAATTCGTCATTAATGATATTTGTGGTTTGTCGTAGAGTTATCGTCTCGGTCACTATCATGGAGGTACCTGAAAGTCATCTGCTGGCGTCTGTTTTGCGTATCTTCCTTGCCCGTTTGCGTTACACTCTTCTCTCTTGTTTTAACTTGCTTTCTCTTTAATATCCGGCCTTTACGTTGGAGGTTTTGTATTGAAACGATTTAGGGTTCGAACTTTTATAATGAAAAAAATATATATTTCTATTTCGATAAAGATCATCTCAAATAGCGTAGTTAAATGTTGACAAATTTTACAGTTTCATAAATTATTTTTAGTTCTTAAGATTTTAAATCAAAGTACATAATTTTCATTGAACAAAAGAAATTCGCATTACTGAAAGATACGATGATTTTAAAAATTCATTTCTGTATCAAAAATCAATGTTTCCTTCATACTGAGAGCAATCGTGAGTTTTTAATCGGAACGACTTTTATTGATACAAATCCATATACACTGCAGATTATGTAGATAATGAAGAAACATACTTGATAGCTGATGATTTTTATTTTGAATATTATTCCGTGTGAAAAATTTTATCACGAAACTAGCAACAAAATAAAATTAAGCAAAATATGTTTTTTTTGTGTTCTTTTAAACAATATATCGCTGTGCTAATAACGAACATTTTGAACGCCAATCTGATGATTAAAAATTATTTCCTCGAAACTGATCTCGGACAGAATTTTTTTATCTTTTTGGGTCGAATGTTTTCAGAGTGGACGTCAAGAGAAAGGCCATTTGACGATGAATAATCGACCTCAGAGGGATATCTGGATGATTTTTTGAGAGTATAATGGTACTAATTAGATATACCTTTACTCCTACAAGTTTTAGATCTCTATCTCATTATTTGGTTTTTCAATAAATTGAAAAAAATGAAAATATTTTTTTCTCAAACTTAACCGATTTGAATGAAATTGGGACACATCATAGAAGTAATATAAAGACTATATACTCGGAAAAAATAACAGTTTATAATCTTTGTAATAACCATTAGCGATTTTTTCTGAAATTATTACTTTTTTTATGATAATGTTTTTGTACAAATTTGAAACTATTTTTTTACGTCTTTTTTAATGTCGATTAACTTCTTAAATTTATAAATTGATCGAAAAGGTACGTCATATTGAAAAAAAAATATAAACTAATTTTTTCATATAAAAATCGTTTTATTTCGATGTTTTTTATACCTTTGAAACAACAGAAAATAAGCTTATTCGATTAATTCAAAAGTGTAAATAACATAAAATATTCTTTTTTTTTTTTTTTCCTACCCTGGGCGCGCCAGCGGCCTTGACCCAACAACATGAAAAATTAAGAGTTATAACTAAATAGCCAAGCGGTCAGAAATGGAAAAGACAAAGGACAACAGCAATGGAATAATTGAAGGCAATGGGAAGGAAAGAATATAGGTAGCGTTAAAGGGAGTAGGAAGACCCAAAACTAGAAGTTGAGCGTAAAGAAAGGAGCGTTTGTTAGAGAGTGTAGAACATTCGAATAGGATGTGATTTGAGTCACAAATACAAGAAGGCTCAGAAGCGTGAAGAGAGCAGAGAGGAGAAAGAGCTAAAGAAGAACGAAAGCGAGAAGAGGGGAGTAGAGAATGATTGATTCTAAGCTTAATTAAGGAAACAACAGTGGAACGACGACAGGTAGGAATAGATTGAAACCAAGGCAGGAAACTAGGAACCGGTTGAATAAGACGGTACTGTGAAAAGCGATTTGAGAATAAAGATGGATACATGTCAGACCAAAGTCTAGAATGATTAGAGCGTGATAGAGAAAGAATGTCTGAGGAAGGAAAAGAGTCGAGGAAAGGACCAATGCGGGCGGCTGAGCGAGCTAAAGAGTCAGCTGCGTCATTGCCCTCAATATTGGAATGACTAGGGACCCGTAGAAAGTCTATGAGAATGGAGCGGAACGAGAACAAAGAGGAGACAAGAGATCGAATAGAGAGGATGATACCGTCAGAAGTATGAGAAGGAGGAGAGGAAATGGTTTGAAGAACGCCTTTGGAATCAGAAACGATCAGGAATTTGTGAACCCCACTCGTAGAGGATATGAATTGAATGGCACGAAGAATTGAGATCGACTCGGCTGAGAAGATAGAGCAGAAAGAAGGAAGTCTGAAAGACTCAGAGTGCAGGAACGTAAAAATATTCACAATAATGAAGAAACAATTTTTTTCAGTTAAAATGTTAAAGTATTCAAAAATTAATTACAAACTATATTGTGGTGCTAATAATTTTACTTCGAAATCCTTTTAAATTTTAAAACAAATTATTAATATCTAAATATAACAATTTATTTTTGAATATTTTAATAAAAAAAAAAATTGTTTTTATATTATTGTTTTGAATATTTGATGTTTTTGCACTTATAAATTAATCGAATAAGCTTATTTTCTGTTGTTTCAAAGGTATAAAAAACATCGAAATAAAACGATTTTTATATGAAAAAAAGTTTATATTTTTTTTTCAATATGGCGTACCTTTTCGATCAATTTATAAATTTAAGAAGTTAATCGACATTAAAAAAGACGTAAAAAAAATAGTATCAAATTTGTACAAAAACATTATCATAAAAAAAATAATAATTTCAGAAAAAATCACTAACGGTTATTACAAAGATTAGAAACCGTTATTTTTTCCGAGTATATAGTCTTTATATTACCTATATGATGTGTCCAAATTTCATTCAAACTGGTTAAGCTGTTTTTGAGAAAAAAATTATTTTCATTTTTTTCGGTTTATTCAAAAACCAAAGTACATAGAGGTCTAAAACTTGCAGGATCAATGTATCTAATTAGTACCAACATACTCTCAATAGATGATCTAGATATCCCTCTGGGGCCGATTCATTGTGCTTATCGTCTTTGTCATTTTTTTCCCCGTAAAAGAAATGACAGAAAATGACGAAATTTTAATTTAACACTAAAAAAATACGATTTTATGGCAATTTGTGACACGTAAAATACATGTGCTGCAATCTTTTCCCATCGTAAATTCTTTACATTAGCATAGCGATTTTCACTTTTGACGAAGAAAGAATAAAATTTTAATGTTTTCTATTAGCATCGAAAAAAAGGAAAAACCTCTAGAAAAATGCAGTGAGTAATTGATACTTTTTTTTTTTTTGTTCACAAGACGAGAAAAGATTTGCTTCGAATAAAAAAAAGACGTTGAAAAACACACTTTTTTTTTTTTTTTGTAGACGCAACACCCTGCACCATGTTTAACCGCTGTCTGTGACTATTACATGTTTTGTTCTTAGAGATAACTCTGCCTATTCCTCTAATTCTGATAAACTGCGTCACAGATGAAATTGCGCGGGAGGAATTCTCAAGAATGTTAGTAACTGTTTTGTTATTTATAAAAGAGGGCCGATGGAGCGAGAGTGCTGAACAGTAACACAGTATGTGGGGGAGTTGAAGGGCAACACCTTGGCAACAGAAAGGACAATTCATAGGGGGTGGGACTCTTTGAGAAATAAAATTATGCGACAAGAATGTGCGACCTGTGCGTAGACGGCTAAGGGCACAGATATCTCTGCGGAAAAAGTTTTTTTCTGGCCGCTATGGTTCAATTGAGGGTTTGATTAGCCTTAAAAAAATCTGACATGAGGATCAATGCGCTCCACGAGAACGTGAGATTATTAAAAATGATGTTTGATGGACAAGGTGGAGTAGGGCTATTATTAGGCAAGGGACATTATAATGCTGCTCGGGCGGATGTATCGACGCGATCATTTCTAGCAATCCCAGCATGGTTGGGCGTCGATAAAAAGGAAATTGAGCACTCCCTCTTATTAAGTTCATATAGTACCTGCTGGGTTCGAATTTCTAAAGAGTGTTTGGTGAGAGGATTAGAGATTGTTGATAGAGCCGCAGATGGATCAGATACCAACAGGGCTTTCAGTGGTGTAGGCTCTGCAGAAAGAAAATATTTCAAACAGAAAAATACTCCATATAGTTCGGCATCCAATACCGAACAATTGTCATATTGAGTCGAATGTTTCGAATCATATCGCAGGGTTCAAAGGAGCAGGTAGTTCGGGATGAAATAGCCTCTGGGGTGGCTTTGGCGGCATCCGTGAAGAAAATTAAATGTGGTATTTTTGAAATGTCGCTGTTGTTAATTGAACGATATTCGGATGCAGAGGTTTATTATACTTTATCAGGGAAAAATCAACAGTAATATTCAAAGGAGCACACGGTGAGATCGCGGTGTTAGGTGCCAGGTCGGGAAAGGAAATTACGCTCACATTGTGCTGCGATAGGACAGGATTTTCGGGAATGGGTCATTAGGTAATTCTGGAGTAATGGGAAAGTCATTTGCGTGGATAGGAAAAGAGCGATTACGAGAGAAAAGAGCGAGAGTCCCACGGTGATAATAAAAGTTTCCGAAATAGTCTAGTGCGATGGAGGTACCTAACAAGGCACATAAACTAACTGACGAGGAGGTTCTATGCGCGTCAAGTATCGCGCGAAGAGCCGTTTGGTGCACCGAATGAAGAGATTTAAGTAGAAAAGGACTAGCTGAAAAATACGCCTGGGACCCCTGCTGTAGTTTTTTCTGGAAAGGACTAAGAATTTGTGTATGGAAAGAAAAGTTTTCAGCGGTACATTTTACGTTTGATAAATGCTTGAGGATAGATTATATAATTTTTCGACTAGTAAAATGGTTATTTTTAAAAGCTTGACCAACCTAAATTTTTGTAACCAGTCATATCAGCTAAAAATTTCAAGAAAATTAATTTTATTAAAAATTCATTATTGCGAAGAAAAAGGAAAAATAAGAGGGAAAATGATCAAATGTCTAAAGCGCATATACGAGAAAGAGCCGGTAAAATAATTTATAATTTTCTCGCAAATTATGAAATGCAGTAAATTACATTCTGTATTAGTCTTCTTTAAAATTATTCGCAATATTAAACGTCATTAAAAAGGATCGAGTATAATATTCACACTAGTAGCTTGCAATACATATATCTATATATATATATATATATATTTTATGGTCAGTGTTCTGCCTTGAACGTTTGATAAAATACTAATTTACATCGGCCTCATCGAAATTATTGATTATAAACTTTTAAACAACGTCCATAAATTGCAGACGAAACAGAGACAAAATGAAACGTCGGTTTAATTCAAAAAAAAAAAAAAATAAAAACTCGTCGATAAATAGATTAAAGAAATTAATTTTTAACTAAGTTTCCCTTTTAACTTTCCGATACCACTCGATATTTGTTAAAAATTCTTTATATCTGTTTAGTGACAATACCGAACACAATCAAGCTAAATTTTTTTATGCAGTCGATGTAAACGTTTATTCTGTTTTGCTTACATAACACTTAGACGTTACATTTATTAACTTGCAATAGGAGTGTTTAGTCCCGATATTAATAAATTAGTAATAATCCTTGAGAGTTATTGAAATGAAAAAAGGTACATTTTATAGGTTTTGGTTCTGGTGATTTATATTGCCGGAAAGTTCTTGGCTTTATGGTGTGATTTTGAATATACTTCAGTAGATATTATAGTAAAATGCGGTTTTCTTCATCTTCATAAATTGAAAAAATTTATCTTCTTAATTCAATAATCGTGGAAACGTACTTTTCTTCAAATTCATCCCATTTACGATATAATATATCATTATACTTCTTTTTTCTTGAAACGTTTGAAACTTTCGCAGTGATTAATCATAGTGAAATAAATTTAACGTTAAATAGACAGACGAGACGAATGATTAGTAACCAAAAAAGAGAGCGTAAATATTCGACCAAAACGGGTACAGAAAATCATCGATATTAAAAAAGGTCAACTTTTAAGAATGCAGTGATAATAGAAAAGAGCAAAATAAAGTTCTTTGTGAAAGAATTTTATAAAAATGATTGTATATATTAATTTATATTAATATTATAGTTTAATGATTGTACAATGTGGAGTGGAGCAATTCAAAACTTAATTGGATGGTTTCCACTGTTGACCACACTAAATTTTTATATGTAAAATAAAATAATAATGAAAAAAAAAAACTAAAGAAAAAACAAATCACGAGAAAACAGATTTCATGATTTGTTGCACAATAATTTTTATATTGACACGGAAAATGGACTATACTAATTTTAATATTGATTTAAAGAATTTGATTTGGGTTTAATTTTGAACCAAAATCATGAAAGGAGAAAAAAGCACGATAACTCCGATAAAAATAAAAATAAATCGTGAGTCATAAGAATAGTTTTAAGAATATAATTATTACAAGAAGAAAATGTATGGAATCTGCTTACATTTTCAATGATACCGAATAGTAAAAGATTTTTCACGGTGAAATAATTTAGTTTAATAGGGCGGTAAATCTAAAATTATTATTACTATCTGTTTTGTTTTTGATAATCTAATAATTTACTGTTCAAACTTACGACCTTCAAGTGTGATTTCTCACTACCCATTTACCCATCATCATATAGATTCACTTTTCTTTAGAGTAATTACTTTTCTAAAAATAAGAAATCGAGGTTACCTTCAACCCACACCCCTTATAATACTACTAATATATATATATATATATAAAACTCGGCCTTTCGTGCCTCGCAAGGAACTCCACCCTTTGACCCTGCCTGAGGACATCCCCAGCTCTATCACTTCTGTACTTCGTATAGAACCAGGAAAATTGACGTCATTCTTTCCGAATGCGCGGTAAAAAAAATATATACATCTTTATCTAATGTCACATTTTTGGAACAAGTTTTGTGGCAAAAAAAGGAATTATCGTGACATACATTTTGTGACAGAAAAACTAATGGGCGTGGGACTATGATTTTGTCATTATTATATGTGTATGTACTCGTATCTTTGATTTCAAATGAAATACTGATGAGTAAAAACAGATTCAAAATGAAAATTGATTTCGTTTTCAAATATTCTTTGTTTTTTGATGTTAAATGTGAATTACAAGTGCGTTATGAAATGTTATGTTTAATAATTTAAAAAAAATAAATAAATTAATGAACGTAATTAATCAAGTGACTTACATTATTCCTGGCACTGCTATTGAAAAGACAGCGGATGAAAGTATTATTGAGAACAGATTGTGTTATTCGGTAACATTAGAGAAAGTTACTCTGATAATTTCGCTTATATATATGCAAAGAGAGAGAGAGAGAGAGAGAGAGAGAGAGAGAGAGAGACGTAATAACAGATACTCCACACAATTAATCGTATAAGTGCAGTGTTCAGTCTCAGTATTCGCGCAAAATAACTAATGCGCTACTGATGTAGAAGGTTTTCATTAAATTAAATTCACTTCCTACTCGTTTAGAAAAAAGTACGATTAAAATAGACCCTACGTAATTGGATTTTTTTTGTTGTCGCTCTACGACATGTTATAAATCTCAGTTAAGTGATTAAATCTAGGCGCTGATGTAACTCATTCAATTCTAAATGTGATAGATAATCCGCCTGTTGAACGGAAGTTTCGATTGATTAATACTTTTTTGGTTTTAAATGTGAATGTATAAGCTACACTAATGTGAATTTTTCGTACATTTTCAAGAACCCCGCTTGTTAGATACATAGAGAAGGAGAGAAGTGATTTTTTTGCGACAATAACCTTAAAAACCATCAAGTGGATTGTTCGGTAATTTTTACAGCTAATTAGCGATTTTTTTTTTACCGAACGACTCATTACCGCTATGCAATAGTGGCTTTTATGATCGTTAGTAAGATCGCAAAAAGAAACTTTAAATTTCTACGCGATGTAGCGGTGTTTTTCCAGTAACTATTTGAAAGGATACAATCTGGTAGATTTAGAGTTCTCGAATGGATATTTACCAACTGCCCGCTGTTATCATTTTCATTAAGAAAAATTAAGAAGACATGCTTTTAGAGATTTTCGATAATGTGCAGTTCGAGATCCCGAATTGAAGATAAATCTGTCATTCATTTTTGAAATAGAAATTGCCAAAAAGAAATTTAACGTCAGTTCGGTTGTAAATGAGAGTGGTATCTAAAAATTATTGTCGAGTGAATTCGTAAGTGCGCTGTGTTGAAAAATGTCATAGCTTCCAATACACAGACCTATGTGCATTTTTTGAATTTCACTTTTCGCTATTAATCATTTTTAATTCTATCGTCGTGAGACGTTTCTCTAACAAATTTCTGGCTATGGCACGTGGATATATGCTTACTACAATTAGTTACGTAAAAACTGTGTTCTATTTTAGAATAGAAGATGTGTACCAGTTCATATCACGTGTCTATTGATTTAAGGCGTTTTTCAGAATTTCATACACATGCAATGTACGGAATCCTAATAAAATGGTTCGGAAAGGACAAAAATATCAAAATATGCAATAGTTCCGGAAATGGTTTGACTTGTAAACTTCGAAATTAGATCATAAATAAAAATTAAAATTCTTTTTAAAAGCTAATATCGATTACCCTGGGCTTCAAAATACCCACGAAACCGTGTCAAGAATATATTAGACGGAATTCATAACTCATCACCAAATAATCTTTTAAAAGTTTAAAATACACAAAAAAAATAAAACGCCGAAGCTCTTTCATTAAATCAAAAAATTACGGTTAATAAGTTAATCCCCCCCCCCCCTATTGGTCTAAAACAGCAAAAAAAAAAAAGGATGTTCACGTAATAGCTCGAGTGAAAAAGAGAGAGTTTAAAAACCAGCGCGCTTAACCGTAAACAACTAGACCCCTGTCGATTCGTAGGTTTCTTAATTCTTATAATAAGACTATATTTTCGAATGACGACGCAGTTTACAATGTTGCTTGAAAAGGATTATTATTACATATATATATATATATATATAACCAACGCGTTGCAATGTTTAAGATATTTTGAAATGTTTGACGGTAAAACATTGGAGTTTTATTTATTTATTTATAGAATTATTAAGATTTTAATAGAAAAAGTTTTTTAACTTACTACTATCGAGTTCACACTGTAGAAAATTTATTTTTATAAAAATGTTTGAAAATGGAATCGATATTTTCTTAAAGTGTACGTTATTTCCTACAAAAATAATATTTTTTATTCATTAAATAAAGTTATTTTTTAGTAAATGGCATAGTGTCGAATTTTTTGTTTCGCTTACATCGATTCTTATTGTAAATTTTTTTCTTTTAATCCTTTACTTTTTACAAACATTTCAATTGATATGTTATATATTTAACCTGCAAAAAATATTTATCAAAGACACATATGTTACACCTGGTGTCTATCAAAAGGAATCTATCGTCCGAAAAGGAGTTTTCGAGGAAACAGCCCTTAAACAAAGCAACCCCGTATCGGCGCACTCGCGCCTTGTCATAACAATCGCTCTTTCACTCGCTGCTTCCTATCAATCATCTTCATTCAGCAGTTTTGCTATTAGAGAGAGAATATTATTGTAAACGAGCGAATTTCTCTAAATAGCTAAATTTTCAATCCGTATTAAAAAGTCATCGTTTCTACTTCGTTGCCTATTCATTTTCGATTGGCGATGTTTTGAATCTCTTTTTACCGGTTTTATATCGAAAGTATCATAATTAATTTAATTCTATTATTACCAGTAACAGTGATCCTTAAGTGGTTCATGGATTTGTGATTTTACAAACCTGGTCTACGAATCGTCAGGGGTCTAGAGGTTTATGGTTAAGCGCATTGGTTTTTGACCTGTCTGGAGTTATTCAGCTATGGATCCATTAGGATGTAAAACTCATGCCTGGTTTTTATGATTGGCGCCCTCGGAAAATTTTGTAGACAAGTTTTAATGCCGAGTAAAATATGTTTGACTTTTTTTTGTCTTATCAGATCCGCTGTTATAAATCTTTAAGGTCTAATTCCTAAAAACTACAGCATAAAAGCTTTTACGTAAACTAAATTTTTTGTGACATTTCCTTCCGCCATTTTGAATATCTCAAAAACCCCTATATACACAAATTTTAAACGAATTTTGTTCGCTTGAAATATATGCATAAAGTTACTTTGTGTTTACTCCGCTGGGGGGTAGTATATATTAAAATTCCGAAATAGGTCAACTTTACTTTTTTGTTTTGTGTTCTGAAACAAGTTTTTAAAATTTTTTTAAGCCGCTTTATAAATTTTTTTCCAAATTAAGCTGAAAAATACGTATTTACACTCCCTAAAAATAGGGGATGCAACTCTTACTGCTTAAATTGTTATGAATTACTCACCTCTTTTATAAGAAACAATCTCTGGGCCGAGATATGCGGAAAAAACTGTTTTTAAAAGTAAGGTTTAGGTGTGGTTTTCACCCTTTTTAACTGTATATGGGTCGATAAAAAAAAAAAAAATGGGTATCTAATATTTTTAAATTCTTTGCAGCATATTAAAATTTGCGATTGACAATTCGCATACTTTCCTTATTTCAAAATTTTCGTCATTAAAATGCAGATACAAATGTCTAGTATGATATATAGTCAAAACACGTAATGTATGTTTATAACTTTTTATATTTTAGTGCATTTTTATTAAATTTTTATAATAAACTTTCAAGTTGGTATTTTTTGTTTGTAAAAAAAACTCTTATTTTTTGATATACGCTATCTATTACGAAATTTTTAGTGCATATTATAATCTTTCATGCATGTTTTTGAAGTGTATATTTTGGGATTTTTTAGTACATATAAATGCTAACTCGAGTTATAAATATCATATTAAAAAGAAAAAAGAAATTGTAATTATATCGAAATTAACCAGTATAATTTTTTAGCTTTACCGATTTTGATAAAAAAAGGGATAAAAAAACAGAATTAAAAAGAAATTATGTCTACTTTTACGATAAAAAAGTACAAAAATTTTCATATGAACTGAAATTTATATAGGAAAATTTTACATTAAATAAAAGTATTAATTTTTATTGCTTTAAGTGGCGTTCCTTAAAAAAATGAGTTGGATAAAGATCCGTACTGCATTCTGCACGCCAATAATTTCTCAGGTACAAATTACACTAAATGAATAGCCTAGCCAAAATCACTAAAAAATAGCGTTGATGTATTGGTATAAAAATATATAAGCAATTGTTGGCGGATGAGCAGTAAGATCTGAATTTCCAACCTGCGAATACATACATTATACGCCCACAGCAGCACTATCAATGTCAATGACGAGATTATACATATATATATATATATATATATATATATATATATATATAGGGGTTTATTCACGATACGGAAGTATTCACGTAATTATCGCAAAGAGAATGACGATTTGTGCGTGATAGCTGTGGAAAAATTGTGTGCTGTGATGACGATGTTTCACGAAAATATTTATTAACTCCTGAGAATAAAGTAGTTCTCCGAATTCGTGTAAGATGTTTATTTGCAAAATTTTTCTACAATACACGAAAAAAAGATTACAAAAGTAAGTAAGTAAAAAAAAAAAAAAAAATGGTACGACGCGTGAATGTTTTATAATCGGTTAAAAAGATCTCTTTAATCACTGAGAATATAACAACTTTACCGTGGATTACGCTTTAGAAGACGTTCGGATCTCTTGTCCACGCTATCATCAACTCGGGCAGCTTGTAGAGAAATATCAGCTTGGCGTACAGCACTTCTTCCAGCTCGAATTCCTTTTTAACGCGTACTAAGTATATGTCGTAGCCCAACTGCGGACAGATTTAACAAAAAAATCAGAACCCCAAATGGAAAAAAAATTTAAATATCCCGTATACGTATGAAATCGTTTATTAAGCTCTCTAGTACCGTACAAGAGTCGGGAAGATTAATTATCGCACGCAGACGGTTAATTAGTTTTCCTAATTATCGCATGGTAAACTAGCGGGTACAGTGCCCCCTCCGAGATCTGTTGGCGATAAGTGAAGCTATTAAATATAAGCGATTGTAGATCTGAAGCACCGTGATTTCCTGTGCATACGCATGTATACAGGCTACGATCTGTTCGTAATTCAGAATCAAAAATTTACATTATCAATTGGTAGTCTCTTTTGCGTTGCGCAGCGAATATTGTTAATTTACACGATAAAAAAAAAAAAAAAACAAACATACGATCGTCACGATTTTTATGGCGTTCCCGCCTATATGTCAAATTATCATTATCCGCCATTATCAAGGGTAACAGATTGATGTGAAATCATTTAATACCGTTTCGTTATCAAGTTTTTATTTCCATCGTTTACACACATTTTGTTTATTTTTCAGTTCCTCTTTGTACCTTTTTCTTTCATATTCCACGTGACAAAACATTTTCTGACTTCGTAAAGTGATACCACCCCACGGGCGTTCGTAGGATTCTAGAGCGTGCAAAATTGACAAAGCTGATTTTGCCTCTATAGAAAACATTGCAGTACTCTCTAACGCTAGAAAATTAGGCTTCTAATCTAATTCAGGATGTAAAGAATTTTTCAGCGTAAAATTTATAATAAAAACACTACGGATTATATTAATAGTGTTAGAATGAACGCGAAGTCAGATAATTTTATTTCCAATGAAAATTTCATTTTATAAAAAAAGTAATTCTTAAGAAGGAACAACGCCTTTAATTTCATGAATTTTAAATCTTATTTTTCACCCTTTTTTTCTTTTCAAATTCTTGCTGTGAGTGTCCACGCTATTTATATACTTGTGCGAAAAACAGAAAGAAGTGTACGTATTTCGATCGACGATTTAGCTTTTCCTCTTTATGTGAGTTAAAAAAGTTTGTCATATGGCGCGCACTAGTAGTAGTGGCATATTCTGACGTGTCAAAGCTAAAGTACGCGCAACTCTTAAGGAGCTTAAAATGAAATATCAGTAACAAAATTATCAAATCACGTGTTTTTTTAGTTTATTTTTTAATTTATTCATTAAAAAGTTAATTACAAACAGGAAATATTAATAATTGCCCGTTTTTTATCAGTATAAATTAGTCTAAACAACATAAAGCGGAAAATATAGTACTAATTCATTTAGGTATACAATGTGTTGGAAATTTTTTAAAAATTCTTAATATATAATTATTATATTTGCTGCTTTATGTTGGTTAGACTAATTTATGTTAAAAACAGGAAAGCAAACGTTTGGAACTGCTTGTTTCCATTTAATATTTAGTGACTTTCGATTTGCGTTGATTTGTGCTAATAGGAATCGGCACCAAAAGCTCGATTACGTGTGAAGTTGTTTGTTTCGTGTTGAGTAGTCATCGGCGTAATCTAGTTTATTTCGTCACTTTATCATATCAAATCAAATAGATAAGAAGACCGGCGAGTTTGTTCCTTTTTGTTACCGGTTCTATTTGCTTTATCATTTAATAACTATGCGTTTGTATATAATTTGTACGTAACAGTGGAATAATATTAGTAGGTCATTTACAGTGTATTATTTTCTATTCTTTACCACTTCGTAGGTATAATATATTTAGAACTATGAACGAAAACTTAAAAACTTTGACCGGCAATTTAGACAAAATTGCGGAATACCTGGCTATGATAATTCGTGAACTTATTAGTAATAAATCAGTTTGGTAAAATACAAGTACATAAGGAATAATGAAGCCGTAAATAATATTGTACTTAAAATCAAAGAAATTATTAGCATTAATAGTGAAAATATTGACGATCTATTTAAAATTAAAGAAAATTTAATATTCAACACTGTGTCGAGCAATCGTTGATTGGTTTTACTAATCGGCATAATACTAATTTGAATAGTGAAAATACGAGTTGGGCTAAAGTGTGTAGTCAACCGCCTCCGAACAGGCCAAAGAGTACCGAAAACTTAGAAAATGATTAAGTTACCTATACGTAAAGACTGATGATTGGCCAAATTAACGGTATTTGTTCAGGCCAAAAAAAAAAAAAAAAAAAAAATACTGATGATAATGTTGAAGACTTTAGAAACAAATTAAAAGCCAATATTCAATCTGAGACTTTAGGCATCGAAGTGGAACGTATCTCACACAACGGAAATACATTGTAGCTACTGAAAGCAAAGAAGAAGTACACTTTTTAAACTGATAATGGGAATAGTGTGATTGATCTGATCGTGACTGGGGAATCCGAGACAGCCAGAGTATCGCATACTGTCCAGCACTTCGATCTGACCGATCATCATCGATATCGTAGTTTCAATAAAATCAAATGAAATTCTGGAGAATACTTCTATGCGGTACTTTGTTGATTATAAAAAATTAAAAAGAATAATAGACACTAATGTACTTGCTTTAGTGAAAGAACGCTTAAAAAATACGGTTACCGCTCACGATCTTGATCTCGAAATTGATTAATTTCAAAAATTCATTAAATCAATCGTGCTCTGCAGTATAGCTAATAAAAATAATTATAACGATTGGTGGAACCGTAAATTAGAAAAATTTAAAATAACTATAAATCGAGTAATAACGAAAAAACTGAATAAAAGTACAATGGGTAGTAAACGTATAATTTATAAAATAATATTGAAAGAACTGAATAAGAGTTATAAAAAATTAATCGAGACAACCAAATTTAATAGATAGGAGAAATTTGTTGAAGACTCGAAGGCCTGCGGCAATCCCTATAAAATAGTTTTTGAAAATTTTAGAAAATTTCGATTTCCAGCTTTAAAAGTGTCCAACGTAATAAGTACAATGATAAATCGATCATTAAATACGATAACGTGTCATAACTCGGAAAACGCTACTTAGCAGAAAACGCAAATTAACATTTACTCTAATTTGAACTTTCCCCAAGAGCAACGCTCACATTTTGTCGAGTTTCTTACTTACACAAATATGGCCGTTCTAACCTCTCTAATTGTACTCATAAAATGCATTCCAACTATATAACTCAAATTCGCTACTTTTTTTGAGTTATTACTGTATTTAATGAGTGAAATGTGTTCCGCTCTGTTCAACAATTTTCCCCCCAACAAAAGGGATATTATTATCCGAAAATTAAAAATTGTCGAAAAAGTTACGAATTTTAATATTAATAATTTAGAATTAATAGCTCTATAATTAATAAAATTAATAATAAAAAAGCGCCAGCTATTGATCGTATCTCTAACGGAATAATCAAGATGATAGTAGGATAAAAATGGGGGTTCTGGGCCAGTGGGTGAGGGGGGTGAGGGGGGAAGTGTGACGTCACACCCCAACTACCCCTATTCTGGTGCAAAGGTCACCCAACTACCCCTATTCGGGTGCAAAGGTCACCCAACTACCCCTATTCTGGTGCAAAGGTCACCCAACTACCCTTTAAAATGCCAAAAAGTCACCCAACTACCCCTATCCCAGCCCAAAGGTCACCCAACTACCCCTATTTCCAGGCAAAATTTAACCCAAATGCCTTTAAAATCAGTGAAAACTAACCCAACTACCCTGCAAATGCCAAAAAGTCACCAAACTACCCCTATCCTAGCCCAAAGGCCACCCAACTACCCCCTAGTCCCACCCCCACCCTCAAAAACTACCCCTTCATCTAATTTAATCTAGACATCTTAAAACAACCAAACTACCCTCTTTTTAGTATTCCACCCCTATTTTCCACCCCTCACCCTTAAAAACTACCCCTTGATCTATTTTAATCCAGAGCTCTAAAAGTAACCAAATCACCCTCTTCCCAGTACCCCATCCCTATTTTATACCCCCTCACCCTCAAAAAAACACTCCTTCATCTATTTTAATCCAGAGCCCTAAATTAACTCATCTACCTTTTCCAGGATAATCAACCCCACTGTTTTCAACCCCTCCTTGCCAAAACTACCATAATTCTCTTGGAACAGTTTAATATCTAATCCACCCCTCACCCTACAGTCTGTCATTACCATTGTAACCCAACCCACACTATAACCCAACCACTACCCATCACCCCACAGTTCATCATTAATTATATAACACAACCCATACTATAACCTAACCACCACCAACCACCCTCACATACACACTAAGTACTATCCTCTACACCCCATAGCCTGCTCGACCATAGCATAAAATGTGATGAATATTAGTGTGATAGATAGTACCAATACATACACAGCATCACACATATACACTAAAATTAACTGCTACAGTCCATTTAATTATCCTTTCCATAGTGGCACATCTAACTCCCCAATGCATTTCTCCAGATTTTCCATTGATGCTTTTGTAGAATGTTTCAGTTTGATCGTGTCTAAAACATTGACCGGACGTCTGCCCAGCATGGTCGCATAGCTACCCTATATAGGAAGAATATCTTAGACGCCTTAGTAACCACCCCTTCTAAGCTGATTGGGGCAAGGCTCTTCTGCAACCATTTACTAATCACTACTTCATAGGTCATCACCTCAGCTTCAGTCGCTATTGCACTGACATGTAGTAAACGTTTTTCCTCATTTTTAACTAATTATGGTCAATTTACCACTATTTCTCACTGTTTTCTTACATTTCAGCATTTTTACACTATTTTTGGCAACATTTGCTATTTCTCACCATTTTCCTATGTTTTAGCGCTTTTCACACAACTATACTGATCTACATCCTTGATAACCTTCTCTAGGTTTCCTTTCAGCCCCTCCACCTCCACCAATCACATCTCCAGCTTAGAGAACACCACTGCTGTAGAATATTTTATGTATTCCACTACAGTCTGCAGTTGCCTATGGGCTGTATTGCCCGAGTCAGTCATATCTTTGAGTGCCTGATCTAGCGCATCAAACCCAGCTAGGTTTTATCTTTGGTCACCCAATGCTGGAGGATCCACTTGGCAGCTTCCACATGATAATCACACTGATGCTTGATAAGAGCATCCTGCAGAGCAATCACATCCAAGACATCAACTAGATGTCTGCCCAGCATGGTCACATAGCTACTATATGTAAGGAGAATATCTTTAAATGCCTTAGCAACCACCCATTTTAAGCTGGTACAGGCAAGGGCTCTGCATGGCCATTTTCCAATCACCACTTCATCATCCATTGCCTCAGCTTCAGTCACTACTGCACTGTCATATAGTAAACATTTTTTTTTCCCCAAAGTATTTGTAATTAATGTTGAAGTCCAAGTCATATGATTGATAGTAATGATAGTAACAATGGTGGTGGTGATGGTGATGTTAATGACAGCAATGTTGACAATAATGCTAGTAATGATGATAACAATGCAGAAAATTATAATGAGGGTGATGGTAGTAATAACAATGCCAGTGATGCTAGTGCTGATGACAACAACATTGACAATGATAGCACTGCTGATGACAATAACACTGACAATGATGCTTATGATAATGACAACACTAATGATGGTGATGATAATAGCAAGGCTAGTGGTGTGGGCTGTTAGAAGGTTATAGGAATGGTGGTGGTGTCTTTGACATCATGCATTATTGTATACATATAGTATCAATCAGCATCTTTGTGATAGTAGTGTATACAGCAGTGTGTATTAGTATATATGATGTCTTTGTGATGATGCTGGCAATGATGGTGATGATGGTGGTAGTAAAAATGCCAGTGATGCTTATGACAGTAACATTGACTATGATGATGGTGATGGCAGCAGTGTGCATTAGTGTATATAGTGTCTGTGTTATGGTTAGTAGTGATGGTATAAACAGTGGTATGTATTAGTGTATGTAGTGTCTTTGTGATAGTGTTGGTGCTGCTTGTGTCATCAGAGGGGGTGTAGGGGGTCGCTGGGGCACAGCAGGAATGTTAGGCGATAGTATACAGTTGGAATTTCCCAAATAACAAATTGCTTATGCTTTTTGTGTGCACCCACATCCTGCACAGATGGAAGCAATGTACATGTTGGTTTGCTAGCAATTGGTCACTAATTACTAGTCAATTTCTCATTATATCTCATAAGTTTCTTGTGTATTAGCACTTTTTACACTATTTTTCACCAATTTGTGCTATTTCGCATCATTTCTTATGTTTGAACACTTCTTACACATTTTGTTTGATATATTCACCATTTTCTCATATTGTAACACCTTTTACAGGGCTTCCTCAATTTTTACCATCTTTCATCAATAATTCCATTAATTTGACCCTCCAAATCATCGTTCTACCTTATAAGCTAATTTTTACTATACCTCTTGTGCTAATCCTTTAAGTTCCTCAATGTTATATATTTTTGCTATAGTATCCACACAAACATTTTTTTTTTTTTGTCTTATGTAATTGTATAAATCCAGTTAGGGCCTGCATTATTTCAAGTATATCTCCACTCTGAAATGTGTTGGCGCATCTTTTTGTGTTAAAGACAAACCCATAACATGTTTGTCTGCTATTAATTGCTGTATTGATGCTACATTTGATTGCCTAGTCAATGTAATACTTTCCTAACCAGTTCCTTCTGTTTATGCTTGTGTACACTTATGCATTACTATTGACCGTCTACCATTAAACTTTGCCAACCCCATACCAAATCTGCTGTTTTTTGCATCTGCATGCTTCAAGGATGTGCTCCGCTACATCTATAACCAATCTGTGCTAATATAACTTACTAATCTATGCTACACTGATTTTGGGTGTTTGTGTATGTGTATGTGCTTTTGCATGTGCACATGTGCATGTGCCTGCACGTGAGTATGTGTATGTGTGTAACTATGTGTGGATGGGCATGCATGTGTTAATTACATTGTCGTCACCATCGTCGTTATCACAATTATTATAAAAATTGTAAAGTGTACTTGTCACTGCAATAATCAAAATTGACCTTGGTAAATCCCATCAGGCACACCACCACAGCTAAAATAGGCATTAGTGTTAGAGTTAACCTGGGATGTGAGCAGTAGATAAATAGTTGTGTCAGAAATGCCCACTAGATATACAGTTTTTCTTATTAAATTTTAAGAAAATGTATTTTTTTCTATAAGTTGGGAATAGTAGTCTTTTGAATAGTACACAAGACGTCCGAGTATTGGTTATAATGAAAAGTTCCAACAGCAGTAACCTTTTTGCAGATTTTTTTTTTTCTTCCAACTCTGCAAGAACCATTTGTAATTTAGCGTCTAACTCTTTATGGTATCAATCTTCTTCTGTGATAACCTTCTCTATTTTTACCTTTCAGACTCTAGACTTCTGCTAGGCACATCTCCAGCATAGTGATCACAGCGGGTGTAGTATGTTTCAGGGCGTCCATGGCAGTCTTCATGTGAATATGGGGTTTAATGGCTGAATCGGTCACATCTTTAAGCACCTGGTCATGTTTTCTTCCTTTACCATTTTCTTACACTTGAACACTATTACACCATTTTCCTCATTTTTAACTAATTATAGCCAATTTTCCGCTATTTCTCACCATCTCCTCACATTTTAGCACTTTTTATGATGTTTTCATCAATTTTTGCTATTTCTCGCCATTTTCCTATGTTTTAAGTGCTTTTCATAAAATTTTCCACATTTTTTCACCATTTGTGTTAGTTTCTCCTTCCAACTCTTTACTACGTCCATGTTCGTCCACAATAACCTTCTACAGGATTCCTTTCAGCCTCTCCACATCTACTAGCCTCATCTACAGCTTAGCAATCGTTGTGGCTGTAGAACACTTTAGGCCTTCTATGGCGGTCTCCAGTTGTCTATAGGGGTTTCCTTGTTGAATCGGGCATAGCTTTGAGCACCAGGTCTAGCCCATAGAGCCAGGCTTTGTCTTCAGTCGCCCAACTGCTCGAGGTACCATTTGATATCGTCAGTGTAACTATCATGTTGCCATTTAGTAAGAGCGTTCTGAGGAAAGATCATATCTGAGACATTTACTAGACGTTTGCAGAAAGAACTTGATTTTATACATTATTATAATTGTGTGAGCGGCGCATGTGGTAAATTATGCGATAATTATAAGACATATTAAAATATTCAAAGTTATAAACATATACTGTATACCCTGAATCAGAATAAAATAGTATTAAGCGGTAGTGACGATAAATTCACTTATGGAAATTGTACATATAATGAATTCTATGAAAGGTTTAATATTGTTTTAGCCGAACTAAGAGTGTGTATATTGGAGAAGAATAGGTATATTGCATGAGTGCGCGGAACTCTGTATTATTATATTAAGTGTGACATTAAGCATTATGTATTGTATTTTACTGTGTAATAAAATTCGCTATATCTGAGAATATGTAGGCTTAAAATAGTCTGCATAAACTTAGTTATGGTGTATTGAGATAGCGTCTATTCTAATTAAAATGTATTTGCAATTAGATTGGGAGATTTCCCTAAGAGGGGTCATTTTTCAATATATTTTGTTGTTTTCTACCTAAAATTGAAGCGATTTTAGTCTAAAATGGGGTATTTTGCACTATAATTGCTGTTTTGTGCCTAAAATGACTGTATTTTTGGGCGAGATGAAGTTTATCTCCTAAAATTTGATGTTTTTGTCTAAATGTAGTTATTTTAGTCCTAAATGGAATAATTTTCATGTAAAGAGGAGTGTGTAACCTGAGCTGTATACTTCTTGTTACAGCATTCTATTCATTGTGAAATTATGTTTGAACAGATTGGTGACTGGTTGTGGGAGGTTTATAGAACTTTCTGATGTATTGATTATAGTATAATGGTTGTTGTGTGTTAGTGAGAAGATGTATATTATAGAATTCCTAGGAGTGTGATTGCGTCTGTAGAACAATAAACTGGGATAAGCGATGAAGTGTACCCCATCAGAGGGGCGGGGTGAGTGATACTTGATAATTAACTTGGTCTTTGTGCACATTGCTGGGCGGTTATAATATGTCTGGTCAAAATGAGTTGTTGTATACCATTTTTGTTATTCATTAAACATACACACTGAAAGGTGTGATAGGCCCATCAACATCTAGATTCCTACAATCATCTCAATTTTATAATTGTAATCTGCACTAAACAAGTGTATATTACTATGACTGCATCAAGTCTGTTATGGCTGTTAATGTTAGGAGGGCAGATATTGCACCATGCATTAAAAGATGAATACAGGCATGTACATACCTCTGCAGGCTCACACAGCATCATAATTAACATTGTTACATCACATGTATACATATGTGTACTAAATAAAACATGCATAAGCATGTCATGGGTGTGCACATTACTATGTTGGAAGGTTTTGGCACTTCATTCACTGAAAATTTCATTAAGTCTTACATAATCAGATAGTAGACCCAGGATATGACAAAAGTACCCTCATAAAAGAGTATACATTGAGCGCATCCTTTGCAGCAATTAAACGGGCTGTATATTACTACATGTTAGTGGCCTAAACAGTTTTATTAGTCATCCACTATTTTAAATTAATTAGATCAATCTAAGCTCATTTCCAGAAATATTGTAAAGTGTATATGCCATTGTCATCATATCGTCATCGTCATCACCATTGTTGTAATTATTACAAACAGTGTAAAGCATCCTTCTGACGCACTACCATTCATACAACCATCTTTGATGAAGAAACTTTTACTGGTATCATCTCATGATGAGCGTATTATCACACATGGAAAATGAGCATTGACATGTTGAGAAATGTATTTTTTAGATCTTTTACACTATTTTCATCAAGGTTTGCTATTTCCCACCATTTTCTTATGTTTTTTAGCATTTTTCATGCAATTTTCCTTGTTTTTTCAACATTTTTGTCAGGTTTGCACTAATTCAGCTCTGTCAACCATTATTATAATTTAAAAGTGGCTCCTCTGTTTAATTGTTAGCACTTCTCTTGTATAGATCCTATGATTTCCTGGATGTTGTATATTTTTATTATAATATCCACATCAACGTTTTGTCTTGTTTAATGATGCAATATTAGTTTCCGTCTCTGTGTTAATCATAAATCTCATCGCTCTGGGGTCTAATGGTTCCTCTTTCCATTCACAGATGGAATCCATATACATGTTGGTTTGCTAGCAAGTTGCCACTAATTACAATCAATTTCCTGGTATTTCTTACCAGTTTCTTGTGTTTTAGTACTTTTTATGCTACTTTTTCACCAATTTGTGCTATTTCACATCTTTCTTATGTTTGAACACTTATTGTGCAGTTTTTCAGTAATTTTCACAATTCCTCAGTATTTTCTTATGCTGTAACACCTTGTATACAGTCTTCACCAAATTTTACCATCATTCATCAATAATTTCACTAATTCGGTCCTCCAAACCATTGTTTTACCCTATAAGCGATTGTCTATTTAATTTTTTATGATTAAGAAAGAACATAATGTATATTATAGAATTTTCAGAAGTGTGATTGAGTCTGCAGAATAATAAACACGGGTAAGAGGTGGAGCATGCTCCATCAAGTGGGGTAAGTGATGCTTAGTAATTGACCTGGTTATTATGCACATTGCAAAGCAGTTATAATATGTTTGGCAAAAATTAGTCGTTGTATGTCATTCTTGTTATACATTAAACATTTACACTGAGGAAGATGATTAGCTTGTCAACATCTGGATCCCTGCAATTATTTTGATTGTATAATTGTAATCTGCACTGAGCAAGGGGAATTTCATAAAGACATATAATTAGATAGTAGACACTGCACATGACAAAAGCAGCTCATAAAAGAGTGTACAATGAACACATCCTTTGCAGCAATTTAACAAGTTGTATATTACTACATGTTAGTGACCTAATTAGTTTATCAATTATCCACAATGATTACTTGTATGCAAAGCAGCACAGTAGAAACATATAGGCTAAAACACAAATAAGCCTTGTGAGGGCTAGTACTATGCTTATTTTGGTGTCATATATGGGAATGCCTATGAGACCTATAAGCTAAGACAGATCTCCTCATATACACTGTCATCACAATTATCAACAACACAAATATATAGGCATACAAAGCAATTTGGCAGAGGTTAGCAAGACATATCAGCTTTGGTATATTAGAGGTATAATAAAGCACACCCTGATGTATACACACCCACACATATTTGTACACACACACACACACACACACATTCATATGAATACATACACAAATACACATGCAAGCACACACATATCAAGTTTTGAGCATTGTCATTGTTGCTGTCTTTGTCATTATCATCAGTATCATCATGGTCATCATCAGTGGGTACAAAGTTCATAATGCAAAGTAATTTTAATTTTTTCAACAGTTTTACTCACAAATAAATTCATTTAAACAATTTTATTTTTAAAAAGTATTACCACTTGACCGACTTTACCTGAATCCCCAAAATGAAATAAACACCTTTTCCTATATTTTTTAACACTTTTCATACAATTTTTGACCATTGGGGTAATGATGGTAGTAACAATGCCAGTGACACTAGTGCTGATAACAACATTGCCAATGAGATAATGATAGTAATGATGTTGATGCTGATTACAGTAATGTTGAGGATGATGCTAGTAATGATGATAACAATGTTGACAATTATGATGAGGGTGATGATAGTAATAAAAATGCCAGTGATGCTGATGTTGATGACAATAGCACTGACAATGGTGGTAGTAAAAATGCTTGTGATAATGACAACACTAATGATGGTAATGATAATAGCAAGGCTAGCAGTGTGGTAGTAGTGTCTCTGACAGCATGCATTATTGTATATAGTATCAATCAGCATCTTTGTGATAGTGCTGGTACTGGCAGCAGTGTGTATTGGTGTTTTCATGATGATGCTGATGGTGATGATGTTGGTAGTAATAATGCCAGTGATGCCGGTGCTTATGACAGCAACATTGACTATGATGCTAGTAATGATGCCAACAATGCTGACAATTAATACAAAGGTGATGTGGTGATGGTAATGACAGCAGTGTGTATTTTTCTATATGGTGTCTTTATGATTGTGTTGGTGCTGGTGCTGACAGCAGCATGTATTAGTGTCCGTGTTATTGTTAGTGGTGATGGTATAAACAGCAGTATATATTAGTGTATATAGTGTCTTTGTGATAGTGTTGATGTTGATGGTGCTGGCAGAGGAGGTGCAGAGGGTTGCTGGGCCAAAGCAGGAAGGTTAGGTGATGGAATACAGTTGGAATTGACTAAATAACAAATTGTTTATGCTTTCAGATTTAGTTTCTTGCACACCTACATCCTGTTATTGATTGTGCTTTGAAATCTGCTCTTATATAGTATTGTCAGGCAGGCTGTGGGTTGAAGGGGGTAGAGGATAGTGCTTAGTGAGTATGTGGGGGTAGCAGGTATTTGATGGGTTACAATACTAATAATAGACCATAGGGAAAGTTTTCAGCTAGGAGTGATGGGAAATAGGTGGTGGATTGTCCTGGAAGGGGTAGTTGGGTTAACCTTAGAGCTCTGGATTAAAAGAAATGTAGGGGTAGTTTTTGGTGGGGGTGAAAAATAATGTGCATTACATAAGTGGTGGTTGCAGGGTGAATGTTAGGGGTAGTTGGGTTAAAAATGAAAGATTTTATAGGTATTTGGGTTAAATTTGTCCTTGGAATAGGGGTAGTTAGGTGGGTTTTGGCCATTTCTAGAGCCATTTAGGTTATAACATCATATATGCGGTGTATGTATGATGTTATAACCTAAATGGCTCTAGAAATGGCCAAAACCCACCTAACTACCCCTATTCCAAGGACAAATTTAACCCAAATACCTATAAAATCTTTCATTTTTAACCCAACTACCCCTAACATTCACCCTGCAACCACCACTTATGTAATGCACATTATTTTTCACCCCCACCAAAAACTACCCCTACATTTCTTTTAATCCAGAGCTCTAAGGTTAACCCAACTACCCCTTCCAGGACAATCCACCACCTATTTCCCATCACTCCTAGCTGAAAACTTTCCCTATGGTCTATTATTAGTATTGTAACCCATCAAATACCTGCTACCCCCACATACTCACTAAGCACTATCCTCTACCCCCTTCAACCCACAGCCTGCCTGACAATACTATATAAGAGCAGATTTCAAAGCACAATCAATAACAGGATGTAGGTGTGCAAGAAACTAAATCTGAAAGCATAAACAATTTGTTATTTAGTCAATTCCAACTGTATTCCATCACCTAACCTTCCTGCTTTGGCCCAGCAACCCTCTGCACCTCCTCTGCCAGCACCATCAACATCAACACTATCACAAAGACACTATATACACTAATATATACTGCTGTTTATACCATCACCACTAACAATAACACGGACACTAATACATGCTGCTGTCAGCACCAGCACCAACACAATCATAAAGACACCATATAGAAAAATACACACTGCTGTCATTACCATCACCACATCACCTTTGTATTAATTGTCAGCATTGTTGGCATCATTACTAGCATCATAGTCAATGTTGCTGTCATAAGCACCGGCATCACTGGCATTATTACTACCAACATCATCACCATCAGCATCATCATGAAAACACCAATACACACTGCTGCCAGTACCAGCACTATCACAAAGATGCTGATTGATACTATATACAATAATGCATGCTGTCAGAGACACTACTACCACACTGCTAGCCTTGCTATTATCATTACCATCATTAGTGTTGTCATTATCACAAGCATTTTTACTACCACCATTGTCAGTGCTATTGTCATCAACATCAGCATCACTGGCATTTTTATTACTATCATCACCCTCATCATAATTGTCAACATTGTTATCATCATTACTAGCATCATCCTCAACATTACTGTAATCAGCATCAACATCATTACTATCATTATCTCATTGGCAATGTTGTTATCAGCACTAGTGTCACTGGCATTGTTACTACCATCATTACCCCAATGGTCAAAAATTGTATGAAAAGTGTTAAAAAATATAGGAAAAGGTGTTTATTTCATTTTGGGGATTCAGGTAAAGTCGGTCAAGTGGTAATACTTTTTAAAAATAAAATTGTTTAAATGAATTTATTTGTGAGTAAAACTGTTGAAAAAATTAAAATTACTTTGCATTATGAACTTTGTACCCACTGATGATGACCATGATGATACTGATGATAATGACAAAGACAGCAACAATGACAATGCTCAAAACTTGATATGTGTGTGCTTGCATGTGTATTTGTGTATGTATTCATATGAATGTGTGTGTGTGTGTGTGTGTGTACAAATATGTGTGGGTGTGTATACATCAGGGTGTGCTTTATTATACCTCTAATATACCAAAGCTGATATGTCTTGCTAACCTCTGCCAAATTGCTTTGTATGCCTATATATTTGTGTTGTTGATAATTGTGATGACAGTGTATATGAGGAGATCTGTCTTAGCTTATAGGTCTCATAGGCATTCCCATATATGACACCAAAATAAGCATAGTACTAGCCCTCACAAGGCTTATTTGTGTTTTAGCCTATATGTTTCTACTGTGCTGCTTTGCATACAAGTAATCATTGTGGATAATTGATAAACTAATTAGGTCACTAACATGTAGTAATATACAACTTGTTAAATTGCTGCAAAGGATGTGTTCATTGTACACTCTTTTATGAGCTGCTTTTGTCATGTGCAGTGTCTACTATCTAATTATATGTCTTTATGAAATTCCCCTTGCTCAGTGCAGATTACAATTATACAATCAAAATAATTGCAGGGATCCAGATGTTGACAAGCTAATCATCTTCCTCAGTGTAAATGTTTAATGTATAACAAGAATGACATACAACGACTAATTTTTGCCAAACATATTATAACTGCTTTGCAATGTGCATAATAACCAGGTCAATTACTAAGCATCACTTACCCCACTTGATGGAGCATGCTCCACCTCTTACCCGTGTTTATTATTCTGCAGACTCAATCACACTTCTGAAAATTCTATAATATACATTATGTTCTTTCTTAATCATAAAAAATTAAATAGACAATCGCTTATAGGGTAAAACAATGGTTTGGAGGACCGAATTAGTGAAATTATTGATGAATGATGGTAAAATTTGGTGAAGACTGTATACAAGGTGTTACAGCATAAGAAAATACTGAGGAATTGTGAAAATTACTGAAAAACTGCACAATAAGTGTTCAAACATAAGAAAGATGTGAAATAGCACAAATTGGTGAAAAAGTAGCATAAAAAGTACTAAAACACAAGAAACTGGTAAGAAATACCAGGAAATTGATTGTAATTAGTGGCAACTTGCTAGCAAACCAACATGTATATGGATTCCATCTGTGAATGGAAAGAGGAACCATTAGACCCCAGAGCGATGAGATTTATGATTAACACAGAGACGGAAACTAATATTGCATCATTAAACAAGACAAAACGTTGATGTGGATATTATAATAAAAATATACAACATCCAGGAAATCATAGGATCTATACAAGAGAAGTGCTAACAATTAAACAGAGGAGCCACTTTTAAATTATAATAATGGTTGACAGAGCTGAATTAGTGCAAACCTGACAAAAATGTTGAAAAAACAAGGAAAATTGCATGAAAAATGCTAAAAAACATAAGAAAATGGTGGGAAATAGCAAACCTTGATGAAAATAGTGTAAAAGATCTAAAAAATACATTTCTCAACATGTCAATGCTCATTTTCCATGTGTGATAATACGCTCATCATGAGATGATACCAGTAAAAGTTTCTTCATCAAAGATGGTTGTATGAATGGTAGTGCGTCAGAAGGATGCTTTACACTGTTTGTAATAATTACAACAATGGTGATGACGATGACGATATGATGACAATGGCATATACACTTTACAATATTTCTGGAAATGAGCTTAGATTGATCTAATTAATTTAAAATAGTGGATGACTAATAAAACTGTTTAGGCCACTAACATGTAGTAATATACAGCCTGTTTAATTGCTGCAAAGGATGCGCTCAATGTATACTCTTTTATGAGGGTACTTTTGTCATATCCTGGGTCTACTATCTGATTATGTAAGACTTAATGAAATTTTCAGTGAATGAAGTGCCAAAACCTTCCAACATAGTAATGTGCACACCCATGACATGCTTATGCATGTTTTATTTAGTACACATATGTATACATGTGATGTAACAATGTTAATTATGATGCTGTGTGAGCCTGCAGAGGTATGTACATGCCTGTATTCATCTTTTAATGCATGGTGCAATATCTGCCCTCCTAACATTAACAGCCATAACAGACTTGATGCAGTCATAGTAATATACACTTGTTTAGTGCAGATTACAATTATAAAATTGAGATGATTGTAGGAATCTAGATGTTGATGGGCCTATCACACCTTTCAGTGTGTATGTTTAATGAATAACAAAAATGGTATACAACAACTCATTTTGACCAGACATATTATAACCGCCCAGCAATGTGCACAAAGACCAAGTTAATTATCAAGTATCACTCACCCCGCCCCTCTGATGGGGTACACTTCATCGCTTATCCCAGTTTATTGTTCTACAGACGCAATCACACTCCTAGGAATTCTATAATATACATCTTCTCACTAACACACAACAACCATTATACTATAATCAATACATCAGAAAGTTCTATAAACCTCCCACAACCAGTCACCAATCTGTTCAAACATAATTTCACAATGAATAGAATGCTGTAACAAGAAGTATACAGCTCAGGTTACACACTCCTCTTTACATGAAAATTATTCCATTTAGGACTAAAATAACTACATTTAGACAAAAACATCAAATTTTAGGAGATAAACTTCATCTCGCCCAAAAATACAGTCATTTTAGGCACAAAACAGCAATTATAGTGCAAAATACCCCATTTTAGACTAAAATCGCTTCAATTTTAGGTAGAAAACAACAAAATATATTGAAAAATGACCCCTCTTAGGGAAATCTCCCAATCTAATTGCAAATACATTTTAATTAGAATAGACGCTATCTCAATACACCATAACTAAGTTTATGCAGACTATTTTAAGCCTACATATTCTCAGATATAGCGAATTTTATTACACAGTAAAATACAATACATAATGCTTAATGTCACACTTAATATAATAATACAGAGTTCCGCGCACTCATGCAATATACCTATTCTTCTCCAATATACACACTCTTAGTTCGGCTAAAACAATATTAAACCTTTCATAGAATTCATTATATGTACAATTTCCATAAGTGAATTTATCGTCACTACCGCTTAATACTATTTTATTCTGATTCAGGGTATACAGTATATGTTTATAACTTTGAATATTTTAATATGTCTTATAATTATCGCATAATTTACCACATGCGCCGCTCACACAATTATAATAATGTATAAAATCAAGTTCTTTCTGCAAACGTCTAGTAAATGTCTCAGATATGATCTTTCCTCAGAACGCTCTTACTAAATGGCAACATGATAGTTACACTGACGATATCAAATGGTACCTCGAGCAGTTGGGCGACTGAAGACAAAGCCTGGCTCTATGGGCTAGACCTGGTGCTCAAAGCTATGCCCGATTCAACAAGGAAACCCCTATAGACAACTGGAGACCGCCATAGAAGGCCTAAAGTGTTCTACAGCCACAACGATTGCTAAGCTGTAGATGAGGCTAGTAGATGTGGAGAGGCTGAAAGGAATCCTGTAGAAGGTTATTGTGGACGAACATGGACGTAGTAAAGAGTTGGAAGGAGAAACTAACACAAATGGTGAAAAAATGTGGAAAATTTTATGAAAAGCACTTAAAACATAGGAAAATGGCGAGAAATAGCAAAAATTGATGAAAACATCATAAAAAGTGCTAAAATGTGAGGAGATGGTGAGAAATAGCGGAAAATTGGCTATAATTAGTTAAAAATGAGGAAAATGGTGTAATAGTGTTCAAGTGTAAGAAAATGGTAAAGGAAGAAAACATGACCAGGTGCTTAAAGATGTGACCGATTCAGCCATTAAACCCCATATTCACATGAAGACTGCCATGGACGCCCTGAAACATACTACACCCGCTGTGATCACTATGCTGGAGATGTGCCTAGCAGAAGTCTAGAGTCTGAAAGGTAAAAATAGAGAAGGTTATCACAGAAGAAGATTGATACCATAAAGAGTTAGACGCTAAATTACAAATGGTTCTTGCAGAGTTGGAAGAAAAAAAAAAATCTGCAAAAAGGTTACTGCTGTTGGAACTTTTCATTATAACCAATACTCGGACGTCTTGTGTACTATTCAAAAGACTACTATTCCCAACTTATAGAAAAAAATACATTTTCTTAAAATTTAATAAGAAAAACTGTATATCTAGTGGGCATTTCTGACACAACTATTTATCTACTGCTCACATCCCAGGTTAACTCTAACACTAATGCCTATTTTAGCTGTGGTGGTGTGCCTGATGGGATTTACCAAGGTCAATTTTGATTATTGCAGTGACAAGTACACTTTACAATTTTTATAATAATTGTGATAACGACGATGGTGACGACAATGTAATTAACACATGCATGCCCATCCACACATAGTTACACACATACACATACTCACGTGCAGGCACATGCACATGTGCACATGCAAAAGCACATACACATACACAAACACCCAAAATCAGTGTAGCATAGATTAGTAAGTTATATTAGCACAGATTGGTTATAGATGTAGCGGAGCACATCCTTGAAGCATGCAGATGCAAAAAACAGCAGATTTGGTATGGGGTTGGCAAAGTTTAATGGTAGACGGTCAATAGTAATGCATAAGTGTACACAAGCATAAACAGAAGGAACTGGTTAGGAAAGTATTACATTGACTAGGCAATCAAATGTAGCATCAATACAGCAATTAATAGCAGACAAACATGTTATGGGTTTGTCTTTAACACAAAAAGATGCGCCAACACATTTCAGAGTGGAGATATACTTGAAATAATGCAGGCCCTAACTGGATTTATACAATTACATAAGACAAAAAAAAAAAAATGTTTGTGTGGATACTATAGCAAAAATATATAACATTGAGGAACTTAAAGGATTAGCACAAGAGGTATAGTAAAAATTAGCTTATAAGGTAGAACGATGATTTGGAGGGTCAAATTAATGGAATTATTGATGAAAGATGGTAAAAATTGAGGAAGCCCTGTAAAAGGTGTTACAATATGAGAAAATGGTGAATATATCAAACAAAATGTGTAAGAAGTGTTCAAACATAAGAAATGATGCGAAATAGCACAAATTGGTGAAAAATAGTGTAAAAAGTGCTAATACACAAGAAACTTATGAGATATAATGAGAAATTGACTAGTAATTAGTGACCAATTGCTAGCAAACCAACATGTACATTGCTTCCATCTGTGCAGGATGTGGGTGCACACAAAAAGCATAAGCAATTTGTTATTTGGGAAATTCCAACTGTATACTATCGCCTAACATTCCTGCTGTGCCCCAGCGACCCCCTACACCCCCTCTGATGACACAAGCAGCACCAACACTATCACAAAGACACTACATACACTAATACATACCACTGTTTATACCATCACTACTAACCATAACACAGACACTATATACACTAATGCACACTGCTGCCATCACCATCATCATAGTCAATGTTACTGTCATAAGCATCACTGGCATTTTTACTACCACCATCATCACCATCATTGCCAGCATCATCACAAAGACATCATATATACTAATACACACTGCTGTATACACTACTATCACAAAGATGCTGATTGATACTATATGTATACAATAATGCATGATGTCAAAGACACCACCACCATTCCTATAACCTTCTAACAGCCCACACCACTAGCCTTGCTATTATCATCACCATCATTAGTGTTGTCATTATCATAAGCATCATTGTCAGTGTTATTGTCATCAGCAGTGCTATCATTGTCAATGTTGTTGTCATCAGCACTAGCATCACTGGCATTGTTATTACTACCATCACCCTCATTATAATTTTCTGCATTGTTATCATCATTACTAGCATTATTGTCAACATTGCTGTCATTAACATCACCATCACCACCACCATTGTTACTATCATTACTATCAATCATATGACTTGGACTTCAACATTAATTACAAATACTTTGGGGAAAAAAAAATGTTTACTATATGACAGTGCAGTAGTGACTGAAGCTGAGGCAATGGATGATGAAGTGGTGATTGGAAAATGGCCATGCAGAGCCCTTGCCTGTACCAGCTTAAAATGGGTGGTTGCTAAGGCATTTAAAGATATTCTCCTTACATATAGTAGCTATGTGACCATGCTGGGCAGACATCTAGTTGATGTCTTGGATGTGATTGCTCTGCAGGATGCTCTTATCAAGCATCAGTGTGATTATCATGTGGAAGCTGCCAAGTGGATCCTCCAGCATTGGGTGACCAAAGATAAAACCTAGCTGGGTTTGATGCGCTAGATCAGGCACTCAAAGATATGACTGACTCGGGCAATACAGCCCATAGGCAACTGCAGACTGTAGTGGAATACATAAAATATTCTACAGCAGTGGTGTTCTCTAAGCTGGAGATGTGATTGGTGGAGGTGGAGGGGCTGAAAGGAAACCTAGAGAAGGTTATCAAGGATGTAGATCAGTATAGTTGTGTGAAAAGCGCTAAAACATAGGAAAATGGTGAGAAATAGCAAATGTTGCCAAAAATAGTGTAAAAATGCTGAAATGTAAGAAAACAGTGAGAAATAGTGGTAAATTGACCATAATTAGTTAAAAATGAGGAAAAACGTTTACTACATGTCAGTGCAATAGCGACTGAAGCTGAGGTGATGACCTATGAAGTAGTGATTAGTAAATGGTTGCAGAAGAGCCTTGCCCCAATCAGCTTAGAAGGGGTGGTTACTAAGGCGTCTAAGATATTCTTCCTATATAGGGTAGCTATGCGACCATGCTGGGCAGACGTCCGGTCAATGTTTTAGACACGATCAAACTGAAACATTCTACAAAAGCATCAATGGAAAATCTGGAGAAATGCATTGGGGAGTTAGATGTGCCACTATGGAAAGGATAATTAAATGGACTGTAGCAGTTAATTTTAGTGTATATGTGTGATGCTGTGTATGTATTGGTACTATCTATCACACTAATATTCATCACATTTTATGCTATGGTCGAGCAGGCTATGGGGTGTAGAGGATAGTACTTAGTGTGTATGTGAGGGTGGTTGGTGGTGGTTAGGTTATAGTATGGGTTGTGTTATATAATTAATGATGAACTGTGGGGTGATGGGTAGTGGTTGGGTTATAGTGTGGGTTGGGTTACAATGGTAATGACAGACTGTAGGGTGAGGGGTGGATTAGATATTAAACTGTTCCAAGAGAATTATGGTAGTTTTGGCAAGGAGGGGTTGAAAACAGTGGGGTTGATTATCCTGGAAAAGGTAGATGAGTTAATTTAGGGCTCTGGATTAAAATAGATGAAGGAGTGTTTTTTTGAGGGTGAGGGGGTATAAAATAGGGATGGGGTACTGGGAAGAGGGTGATTTGGTTACTTTTAGAGCTCTGGATTAAAATAGATCAAGGGGTAGTTTTTAAGGGTGAGGGGTGGAAAATAGGGGTGGAATACTAAAAAGAGGGTAGTTTGGTTGTTTTAAGATGTCTAGATTAAATTAGATGAAGGGGTAGTTTTTGAGGGTGGGGGTGGGACTAGGGGGTAGTTGGGTGGCCTTTGGGCTAGGATAGGGGTAGTTTGGTGACTTTTTGGCATTTGCAGGGTAGTTGGGTTAGTTTTCACTGATTTTAAAGGCATTTGGGTTAAATTTTGCCTGGAAATAGGGGTAGTTGGGTGACCTTTGGGCTGGGATAGGGGTAGTTGGGTGACTTTTTGGCATTTTAAAGGGTAGTTGGGTGACCTTTGCACCAGAATAGGGGTAGTTGGGGTGTGACGTCACACTTCCCCCCTCACCCCCCTCACCCACTGGCCCAGAACCCCCATTTTTATACTACTGATGATTCCCATCAAAGATGCCGAACTATTCCGAATAATTTTCGAATACTTCATTAAATTCCGGATGTTTCCTAAAATTTGGAAACCACCGGTGACATTTTACTTCTTAACAAACCGAATAAACATTAATGGGCCAATCATCCTTTGTTAAATGGCATTAGTAAAGTGCTTGAACTAAATGTAATTAACTAAGAATTGTTGCCGGATTATGAAAAACATTCTTCATAAAAATCAATTCGGTTTTCGTCGTGGTCGTTATGGCTATCAGATGCTTATATAACTACATATATTGACGGCGCTTTAATAAAATCAACGTGGTGATTACTTTTGATGTAAACTTTCGACAAGTGCAGGCATTCCGAGATCATCGAAATTCTTAAACAATGTTAACGGAGGTACAATTATAAACTTTATTATTGAGACTGCCTTTCAGAAAGCGAAACTAGAATCAAATTGGATAACTTTTCAGTTGAAACGAATGTGTAAGCTGTGATGTTTCTCCGGGGTTCGGTCTTGACACTCTAGAATGTGCTCTATTTCTGTGTTCACAAAACTACGGATGAATTCTGTATAAAATATAAAATTTTGGCTGAATTTTTTAGTGTCGCGGATGATTTGTATAACTCCGAATAATCCAAATGAAATCGATAATATATTAAGTGTTATTTGTCACCAGCTAAGTAATGTATTTTCTGACTGTGGTCTTGAGTTTTCTGCAGAAAAGTCTGTCATGATGATAATGACTAATATAAACTTTGCACAAATTTTAGGGTTAAACTGAAAGTTAATAAACTGCTTTACGATCAAACAATACCCGTTGTTAAATTTGTTAAATATCTCGGAATAATTATAGATAATAAACTTAAATTTAATCGTCATGTTAAATATTTAAATGACAAAATCAATAAAGTATATTACACACGCTATTAAAAAGTTCAACCAAATATTGGAGGTGTTAAATATAAGGGAAGAGCTATAATGTATAAGGGTATTGTGCAATCTATCTATAATTACAGTACGAGTACATGTGTACATATTACAAAAGTAATAAAATCAGCGTACAAATCAATTATAAGTAAACAGAGAAAAATACTAGTCAACGTTGGCTCATTATATAGAACTGCGTCGACAACGGCGGCTCCAATATGTAATATTCATGGTAGGAAAATTAATAGTGATTCTAGTATCAATAAGTCGAATTTTATATCTGTAATGAAATTCTTAAAATCAGCCACGTTGTTTAGAAATAATATTGCTAAGAATATTACATATATCACGACTATCATCGTAGTTGCAAAACAAATAAAAAAAAAAAAAAAATAGGAATCTGACGTTTTCGAAAATTTGATAAATACACGTATAATTCCTAAAGTCTGTCTGTAGTTTACGTTTCATTATTTTCTCACCTGTCCGAATCCTGTAATTAGACACGGTGTGCGCCGTCTGCGCGTACATATTCATCTTATTTGTCGCGCCGTGAATGTTGAATTATTAGAATGTTTTCCGCATTTGTAATTTCGTCATAAAAGCGGGTCCCTTTTTACGATTTACGGAAAAAATAGCTGTCGTGGTGTTTTCATTCGGGTAGAATACCCCGCTACCGCACATTGAAATTTTTTAAAATTTTACCTGCACTGAGCTAATGTCTGTAGTTGACTTGTATAAAAAAAAAAGAAAAAAAAAATTTAAACCCAACGTTGCCCATATTAAATGTTCCAAATAATGGATTCCTATTTTTTTTACTTCCGCTCATGGTGTGCCGCAGAATTTTACGAATAATTTAGGTGCGTCGTAGTCCAAAAAAAGTCGCGAAGCACTGCTTCAAAGATTAATGTCAAAAAAGTTATATACTTTCATTAACTAATCAGTGTTTATTTTATTTTCACTTTTGTTTGGTTTTGTAGTTTTTCCAGTAGTTGTTTTAATAATTCATTTTTTTTTTTCTAATGCGAAAATAAGTTAATGATGTCGAATGAATTATTATTTTTTGTTCGTAAAACATAGGTGAAGTTGATTTATAATCAATGTTGAAAACCACAAAATATCGATTTTACGAATCAGCGAGGTTTTAGCGAATTTTTTTAAAAAATAGTACATTATTCACCTTATTTTTTACATAAGAATTTGAGATGATTTGAGCTGAACTGAGCAAGATCGGAGAAGATTGCTCCGAAGTTATAAGAAGCCATTAGGCGGAGGACTTTAGAAAAATTGGAAATGTAAAGGAAGAGAAATACCACGGAACGTAGCTTCTCGTTTATTTTTACTCCTATAGGGTTCGTAACAATTCCATAGTATTTTTCAATTTAGAGACTAGATTTAATTTAGCGAGGAAATAAAAATATAATATATATGTATATATATATATATATATATATGTATATACGTCCATTTTTCTGATTTTTCACTTTAGTTCTTAAAACTACTTTACCTGCAATATACGATCCACGTGCGGCATTTCGTATTTCACAATTTCTGACGATAAACTTACAATGGTGGATCGCAGAATGGCCCAAACAAAGAACACATAACTGGTATACAAACTGACCAATCTGGAAACAACAGTTGCATAATATATTGAAAGTTGCAATAAGTAATAACGCCGTTCTGAATCGATTTAAAAATGTTCTACAGTTATACGAGTTAGAAGTTTATCGAAGAGTTAAGAAAGCAAACTCCCCCTCAACCCACAGGTCTTTGGTTATATTTTAGTTCCGTTTAAATTTTCATATCTATAATTATTATCACTATATTCTGACGATGACAGTGATAATATATTTGATATTCGATTTGACATATTATGAAAAGTTTAATGACACAGTGCGCTGTCGACAGGGTAGCTCACTTTATGCTTTACTCGTATAAAATGATAAAAATAGCTTCAACACACAGGACAAGATTGAAAAAATCTTATTTTTTCCTTTCCTAAATTCTTACGGTGCGCTTGCCCTTATTTATCTTATTAAGGATACTGCACATTTTCCTTTTACGGCACTATTGTAGTATCCCTTTCGCGAGAAAGTGAATAATCATGATTGCTCTCTTCGCAGTGAGTTCGACAAGTGCTGCTGACTTTTTTCTAAGAAACTTGGTTTTTTGCCTCTTTCGTATTGCCGCAATCGTATAGATAATTCAGATTAATAGTGGTCTTTAATGAAATCGAAAACGAACATTGTGTTAGCTAAGAAAATTGGAACGTAGAAAGAAAAATTATGTAATTACGAGAAAATAATTAAACAATTAGTAGTAATATCACATGTTAGCAAAAAGAAAATGGATTTAGAAAAAGTTGATTGCGATTTAGCTGCGTGCTCGTTGATATGTAATATTTCTTTTCTTATTCTCTTTCAGATGACGCTAGAGGTTTAGTTCTGGCTACATTAATCTTTACACTAATATTTCCTTTCCAGCTGATGATAGAGGGGAATGAATTTATTTACTATTTTTGTTTTTGAAATTTCTTATTCATTATTTTACTTTATAAACATATGAAAAAAGGCTCGACGACTCTGCTAGGCAACAGAAATCTTGGACTAATCAACAGACGGGAGGCGTAATACTATTAACTGTAAGAGCGTTAATAAAAAAAACAAAAAAAACGAGTGTACTATTAAAAAAATTGCATAAAGGTAGAGGCAAAAATTAAAGTACGACACTTACGAGAAGAGTGTGTAGCAGCGCTAGTCAGAATTATAAATCGATAAATGTTTGATAACGAATAATTGACGGAATAGCGGAGGAGGAATCGTGGAACGGGATAAATCGGACTAGAGTCATAAAGAGGAAATGAAAGATTCTACTTGAAAGAAACGATTATAGTGAAACAGCGACAAAATGGAAATGAAAGCGCGAATTAAAATCAAGGAATTTTGCACTCTTTCACATGTATCTGTACGATAAGCGAAATAGTTAATAAACGTATTAATTATGTAATAATTCATTAACAACGAGTGTGTGTATACCGGCGAAAGTTGAAAAAAGAAAAACTGAAATATTTTTCATAATCGTTTTTTCTTTTTTTTTTTTTTTTTTTGACGAATGTAGAGCTCTCCATATCATTAAGATTTTGGTGAGTGAAGACTTTGTTGTTGGGTGGTGAGCGTCTTTTGCGCAAAACTCATTTAAAAGAAAAAATAAACACAAATTGTTGTTTTCTCGAAAATCGTTAAAAATTCAAAATGCGATAAAAGTTAAACGATCGTGTATTATTATTAACGAAAGCAAAATGAAGTTTTCAGATAAAACGAAAATAATATAGATGTCGCGTTACCCGACTTCGCCGAAATGCGAGATAAATCCGCGGGAAAAAATTCTATTCGAAAATATGTAGACGACAGTATCGGGCTTATGGCCGGCTTTCGATTTCAACTGATTCAGAAAATTCAACGGCCCCGTTTGATTCAGTTTTATTACCCACTTGATCATAACGGTAGTGTTGGTGGCGAAATGGCTCGCTGCAATTAACTTTAAGTCAACGTAATCTTGCTGCGGCTGATCTGTGTGCATTTCATAACAACAAACGGCGTTTCGATTATAAAAATAAAATTCTAAACTGTCAAAGAAAAAAAAACGAAATCCGATGGAATACATTCGAGCAATAATTAGCTCGACTAGATAGTTCTCCGAGGTTATCGCAGCGCCATATATATATATACATATATATATATATATATATATATGTTTAATATTTGATGATACGGAATATCGATTATATCAGAGAAGTGATCGTCTCGGTAAGTAAAAATGGTTCATCTTAAAAGAAGAAATAAACCGGTGCCCAATATTCTCTTCAAATCCGCTCTTAAGTGCCCTAGGAAAATCTTACACATCAAGGGTCCATAATCAAGTCGCCGAAATTATAGCTAAATCTATATGGATCTCTTTTGTAACAGTCTAGTCGAAACGAAATATATGACGTGCTGCAGCCTTATCGGCGCAAAATTAATTCGGAACATGTCAGAGTAACAAATTAGAATGCTGACTGAAGAAGCATCTCTAGCGAACAACACTGTCACAGGCATAGGAAAATTACGACCGGGCACTCTCTGAAAGCGACATTTTTTTTAAAAACAAACTCGGTAAAATTTGATCTTATCAAAAAATTGAAATTTACGTAAACTATTTCAAATTTATCTTATTTTCGGCTACCGGAAATAATTGGTTAGTTTCCTTCCGGGCATCGAGAACTACAACCTCCCCTCCATTGTCGCGAAAATCTATAAAAAATCTTTCATTATGAACGCATTTCTAAATTACACGAATTATTCGGAATGTCGGCGGAATCGATCGTTTTATTTTTATCGTTGCGTAATGTTGGACGCTATTTCAGTTCTGCTGCCGCGTAACAGTTCCTTCGTTAAAATTTGAATTGAATATAAACGAAGGCGCGTAGTATTCAAGTAAGTGCGAAGCAGTGAAAAATCAAAATGAACGAGAATGTTTCAAAAATGGGAAAATCTTCACGATTCCGTGAATTCCTGCCACGACCAATCAGAAACGGTCGTTTAAATAGAGCACTCGGTCAAATCTACACGAATCCACATACGAACTAGCTCAGTTTTTTCATCGTCATTTCGCTACTATCACGTTAGGTTTGTATTATTATTATTAAAAATCGAGCGAAGCCTAAGCGGCAGTTATATCGCGAACGAAAATAGCGAACAACCTTAAACGAATTGACTTTTTTATCATGCGTGCCGTAATATTAGCGGTGCCTCTTTGCAATATCTGCGCATAAAAATGATCACGTACGCGCGGATTTTACATATTTCTTTTTTCTTTTTCCCGTAATTTGAACGATTATATATAGGCGTATAAAATTTATCCGATGTTTTTTTATTCATTTATTTATTGGAACGAAGTTTTTTTACGCAGCTTGTCGGTAGGAGTGAACTGGCAGAAATGGAGTACTAACGAAAATCGCGTTATGCGTCGTCCTCCAGGGGCCACCTTCACTCTGTCCCTTTCTATTATACACGGGTGTGTGTGTGTGTGTGTGTGTGGGTGGGTGCATGCGATCGATTATCGATTATCGATTATCGAGATTCGAGATTCGAGCAGCAAGCATCGTGCGCGGTTAGCTGTGTAAGTTTAATTCTAAACACGTGTGTACATTTTATTGAATTTGAAAATTGGCGCGGTTTTGACGTTAGCACACTTCAACGAGTCTGATGATGTATTTATTGTTTTTGTTTTAATTCATACGGGATTTATATATATATATATATATATATATATATATATATATATTGTATGTAATTTTTTATCGTATACTTTATGAATGACACATTGTATATCTACCAAAAAGTGGTAAAAGGAACTTCGTTCCTACCGGGTGCCTAGACACCACTTAGTCTCTTTTCCTTTTTTTTCGGAATCACATCTTCCAAACTGATTGATAGAATTAGATTATAAAGTTTTCATTTTACTTACCGTCCGTGATCGACATAAGTTCTCCCGCATTTAGGCCACGCTTATCGTTTGATTTGATGAACTTTGGAATTAAGTTTGATAATGTCACGGTACCGTTTAGGAACAGGAACACTGATAAGAAATCATTCCGCATTCGCTGATTTACGGTAATTCGATTCCAAATTTTTGTGTGACGATATGGAGATTTTAGGTCTTCTTCTTCGTATTTTATGAAAAACAAAACTGCGCTTATCGTTATCCGGATATCTTCAAAAAGAGTCGCTAGTTTTATTACTTAATCGACATTTTTTTTTTTTTTTAAATAACTCGAAAAATCGTTTTATTCGCGGCAATCTACTTACGAATCGTTTTTGTTCCGGTGATTTCCCTTTTCTGCTTTCGTAAAGTTTCAGTGTACTGATTAAATTAGGTTTTTAAGTGAAAATTTCTCCGCTTTTAAATTAGTAAACTTACTGGTTGCTACTCTAGATAATGAATAATTAAAGTAGCTTAAATAGTTCTCTATAAAATAATAACTGTTTCATTCTTACGCTGGCAGGTAATACGAACGTCACAAAATTGTGTAACGAAAGAGATGTTAAATTTTATAAAAAAAAAAATTACAAGATAAACGAATTAGGCCCTCTTTTTTTCTAAAGCAATGAAAATCATTCATTCAGTAGATTGGTAAAAGTATTGAAATTACACAAATGAAACTGAAATGAAGATAGCCGAGTTGCAAATAACGGTTTCGCCTAGATTGCAAATTTTAAAGAATGTACTACCGGGAATTCTCATCTAAAGCTATAGTGAAGAAACACAAGTACAAAAAAAAAACAAAAAAAAAACCAAAAGTTTAACGAATAGCCTGATGATAAATCAAAGTATTAGTTCTCTTTTTAGCTACTATATGCATAGTAATGTAGAGCAGGTGGTTAAGGTGCTTTTTGCTAGTAAAGTAGAGATATCAGAAGAATTATCGAGACTTGTCTCGTTCCGGATCCAAATAGCTGTCCCAGTGGTAATATACACCCGAAATTGAATCATGGTTATACCAGAGATTTTGTCTAGTAGAAAGTAAAGGTGAATAATGCAAAAGTAGAAAGGAACTGATCCGACTACTCTCATTAGTGTCGTTGAGTTTAGTATATTATGAAAAGCTTAATTACACAGTCTATGATTCCTTATCAAAGTTACGGTACTTACTTATATACATAGCTCACGTATAATTAGCATCCGATTAATTCATGAATTATTATACCATTTCCATTTATTATCTCATTGGAGAAAATGTAAATTAACATTAAATTTACGTTCAGGTGTCACCGTTGTTTATAGGTAATATTACCGATACGATGAAAAAAAGAATGCACATATTTTACGATGGAAAAATGCTGTTTTATTGCAAAGACTGATGTAGTCAATTGAAATTGACCAAATCGTCTCTTCTATAAGAATTATCATCTCTGTAGATCCAGCGGAAAATGATTTGAAGGATTGATTTTTATATTATGCCTCGCCGCGGGTAGGAGGAAATAAGAAAATATGCTTACACAGGATTAGATTACAATGGTATAGTCTTCAATATAAGAAATATAAAGAAGACCATCATTCTCTTGAGCTCTTTATGTACCGTCAAAATTATCTATTATCGAAATCAGAAAAGCGATTTAACGGAATGACGACGAACTACTCTAATAAGGAATATCCTCAGCCATAAGTTTTGCCTTAATTCCGATGATACACGAGTAATAGAAATTATTCTTCAGTTCCGTTTTAATTTATCGATATTAATGCACATCGTAACTTTTTTTCCTGAACGAGGTTTGTCCAGTTTTTCTTTTTTATAGGATAGAGAAAAACACGCTGCACTATGTTCTGTGACCAGAGCATTCCAGTTAAGTAGCATCTGACGCTATTCGATTACTTCTAACTTTGCACACTTTGTTAATTTTTTCCCCAGCGACATTTCTGATTAATTTTATTTATATAAATTCGTGTCTTTCTCTTTTTTTATTATTATGTACACATGCAAAATCTCGCGAAAAAAAAAATTAGTTTATTTTTGAGCTTAGATTATTTACTTTTCACTGTTAACATTTATTTACATTAGTAATTTGAGGATTTTTTAATTTACCTGGATTTGATAAGATTTGAATTAAATTCTCCAAGTCATCGGTATGTAAAATCCACTGGCTGTGCGAAATAGTTGTAAGTACCAACATTAGCGCATCTTCGTCTCTGTAATCTTCCAAAAATGAGGAAGCCACTGCCGAATTTTCATACAGTTTTTCCATTTCCACTAATTCGCTTTCCTTCAATCTGTTTCAGTCAAACAAAATTCGTATTAAGCAACGTTCGACAGAAATAATTTCACTGTCATACAGTACACCGTATAACATTACGAACATATAATCACTTTAAAACGTTAAATACAGTCGCTTTAAAATATATACGAAAATATATCCCGTTTTAAAAATCATCTCTCCGGAAGTACATTTTTTTGTTGTATTTTCTCTCCTCACAAAAATACACCCCTAATTGTACATAGCGGATTTATTGACGGATGCTTTCAAAAGCCTAGTGCTGTCTTAATAGACATGCAAACGATTACCATTTTAGTAAATACCGTGCTGTATTGAAAATAAATGAGCCTCTAGTTGGAAAATTGTTCATAATGAGCTTGTATGTTAATCTACATATATACAAAAATGAAGCGACCATATATATTTGTGACCACAAAATTCGAAAAGTAGGGCACATGGATTGACTTAAATTTTTACACAACGTTACATTTTTATACAAGAGTGTTTGTATATATTTTTTAGGTTCGCGGACAAAAGCGCACAAGACAAAAGCGCACAGGACAAAAGCGCACATGATAAAAACGCATCGGACAAAAGCGCACAGGACAAAAGCGCACACGGATAAAAGCGCACACGGACAAAAGCGCACACGGATAAAAGCGCACACGGATAAAAGCGCACATGGATAAAAGCGCACACGGATAAAAGCGCACATGGATAAAAGCGCACACGGACAAAAGCGCACACGGATAAAAGCGCACACGGATAAAAGCGCACATGGATAAAAGCGCACACGGATAAAAGCGCACATGGATAAAAGCGCACACGGACAAAAGCGCACACGGACAAAAGCGCACACGGATAAAAGCGCACACGGACAAAAGCGCACATCGATTTGCAGAACAGAAGCTAATTTATTAATTTTTCCGTTCTCGGCAATTGCATCATTTGTGAAAAAGCAAAACTGGACAGTTGCCCCGCAAAGAATTTAAAATTCAAAAAAATTATTGGTAATCAGCGAAAACAAAGTAAAAATAATACAATTTTTTGTATGATTCACTAGTCATTTTTCTGTTTTTTTTTGTTCTTATATGTGTATTTGTTTGTTAATAATCATAGTGTCTATTGACTATGACCGCTAGGAAGTTACCGTATATAAAAAATAAAATTTGTATCAATAATGTATTCAGGGGCGTCTCAAGCATCCCAAGTTGTGGGAGTGGTGCATTACCCAAAATACCGATTCATGAATTCATATAATTTAAAAATATATTTTTTTTATACTGTATAGCTTATATAACAAAATGTTATATGGTGTTTTTTAATGATTTTCTTTAAACTTTTACAATGCGGGTCTTTTATTTTTTACTTCTGCAGTCAAAACTGATTTAGATCGAACTGTGAGGACTAAAAATATTTAAAAAAAAAAATTTTATTAAAAGACATCTCACCTTTTAATGCTAAGCCTATAAGACTTTGTAATAATGCTTTACTTTTTCAAACAGTGAGGGTGACTTTTATTTTACACTGTTGTATACTAACCGTTTCTTTGTAAATTGTTTCAACTGGTCTGAATTTTCTTAATAATTTTTGCTTTTAAATTAGTATCGAAAAATCCGTAACTCTTTGTTAACTTAGTAAAAGTTTTCATTATATTTGACACTTCTATATCGTCAACCGTTTGTTTGCTTATTTCTTCTTCATCATTTTCATCATTGTTGTTTATTTGACTCTTTGATCGCGGTTTCATTGCTGATTAAAACAACTGTTGCAATATTTTTGTTAACGTTTAATTATTCCTTTGATAATAAATTTCCCGATGATCATTCTAATATTGTGAAAAACTTGAACTCTGTTTTTATTCCGCAATACTTCAAACTTTTGTATTAAGGGAATTTTACTTACTTTCATTTTAATATGATCAGAATAAAATATATAAATATAATGATTGAATGATTTAAAACTGAACAGAATTTGCTGTTAATTAAGCGGCTTCTATTGTATAATTCTTTAAATTTCTACAAGTCTGTTGTAGTGACCTAAATTGTACGATTCTTGGCTGTTGTTAAGAAGTTCGCAATTCGACCATAGTTGCAGACAAATACATAAATTAAATATATTTGCACTTCCTTGTTACTAGGTTAATATCTTGATGCAGAGGGACTAAAAACGTACACAAAAAAAATCTAAAATTTATTTCAATGAAATAGTTCGGAAATTTAAATTATGGTGAAGTTGTGAAAGAGTTTCATGTAGAGTTGAGAAAAAAGACATCAAGAACATTATGTTTGATTTACTTGTTACTTAAAATAATCAAATTTCGTACTTTCAGCTAAAATTCATCTGCTTTTAAGATTCATTATTTTTAATTTTGCGTAACAAGGTCCGATTATATTTAATTATTATTTCCATTATTTTCGCCGCAATATTTATATTTTTGTTTTATTTGATAATTGTATGCCAGCGCCTAAATTTAAAAGGTTGCCATATTGTCAGGATAGCGTTGGTATGTATTTTTTTAAGGACAGTATGGCTGTCGCGGTCGGCATCAAGTAGTTTTTAGGTTTAGAGACGCGTATGTAGCGAATTGGTGTGGGTCATTGTGTGTTTTGTTTACGGGAGAAAACGTGTCTCCTTTAGGTGTTCGAATATATAAAGCGTTGTTATCAATTTATATATGCATATATTTGTTGTTTGTAAAAGTTATGTTCTGTTAATTTGCGTGAAAAATTAATAAAGAGTAGAATTTAGTAGATTTGTTTGTTTTTTTTATTTTCGCCGATTATCTGTTGTGTTTTTTTTTGTGTAAATAATAAATTCGTTAGTTTAAAATTTCGGCCGACAACAGTGACTTTAATTCAAATTCTTTCCAATACTAGAAAACGTTATTTTCAAATGATAAAGTTCTTTATAATACAATGCTAAGGCTGAGAATTGTTTTAAAAAATTGAATTCGTATTTTAAAACAAATAAAGATTTTGACAGTAAAACACATAAACGATATAATTATGTTGGGAACCCACAGACGGGCAATTGCCTTGTGGGACCCGTAAATTATTTAAAAAAAAAAAAAAATAAAAATATATATTTTATTGAAATTAATAAAAAATTTTTAAAATGGGCCGAATTTGAAAACAGCAATAAGCATGTTATAAAATCTTTAATTAAAATATAAAATCTTTAATTAAAATATAAAATCTCCGAATTTAATGAGTCCGACTTTAAAAGTATGTATTTTATTTAAACTTGAAAAACTCTTTCTACTTTTGATCGACCCTGAAAAGGACAATATGCATTGAATTAAATAAAGTAAATGTTATATTTTATAATAGAAATTAATTGCGAAGTAAATTTCGATTTTCGTTTTTATTTTTTAAAGTTTAACTTTGATTACAGTTTGACTGTTTTATGAGTATTTATTTTATTTACTACATTCTATCAAGAAAAAAGTAACATTAATGAAAACAAACGGTTTCCGCTTATCGTTGCATGTGAATGATCGGAAATTAATTTCAACGCTCAAATGCTCACAAGACGGTGACAATAAAAAAAATGATAAAATAAAATAACCAGATTTGAATGCAAAAGGCAGTACATTTTATGATTTAAATGCAATTTTTGAAATACTTAAAAAACTTGTAAAATCTTCGCAAGAATTGAGAAGCATTTGCACGTCAATATGTAAACGTTCTATATGTTCCTTCAAAAATTTAAAGTTACATCTATTATATCTATTATTAATTTGATTCAAGAATTATTTTTTTTACTGGAATTGTAAATATTTTTCGAAAAGGTTAAAAAATTGAAAGAATTTTAAATAAGTCGTCATGAATACAAGAAGTAAAGACTTCAAAAACAGCTCTGTTTTTTTTAAATCGAATGTTATAAAATCTACATCACATGTAGTCTCACCAGGGCTTCATCACAACTTTTTAGCGCACAACGCACTTTGTATTTGAAAAATCAGGTTCGGGATTATGAATATTTTTTACAAAAAGAACCAGAGAGTTGATCAATGCAGTAATTTGTTTATCATTTTTCATTTTTTGAAATATTTTTATCGTACTTCGAATTAGTTGTGTAACATCAAACTTATTACTGAGTTCTCTGTTCAATGATTCCATTAAATTTTTGATTTTACGCATGATACTTTTAGCAAAAAACAATGAACAAATAAAATCAAAGATTAACTTTTTTTAAGCGGACTAAAGGTATAAACATGTGTTTTACTGTCAAAATCTTTATTTGTTTTAAAATACGAATTCAATTTTTTAAAACAATTCTCAGCCTTAACATTGTATTATAAAGAACTTTATCATTTGAAAATAACGTTTTCTAGTATTGGAAAGAATTTGAATTAAAGTCACTGTTGTCAGCCGAAATTTTAAACTAACGAATTTATTATTTACACAAAAAAAAAACACAACAGATAATCGGCGAAAATAAAAAATACAAACAAATCTACTAAATTCTACTCTTTATTAATTTTTCACGCAAATTAACAGAACATAACTTTTACAAACAACAAATATATGCATATATAAATTGATAACAACGCTTTATATATTCGAACACCTAAAGGAGACACGTTTTCTCCCGTAAACAAAACACACAATGACCCACACCAATTCGCTACATACGCGTCTCTAAACCTAAAAACTACTTGATGCCGACCGCGACAGCCATACTGTCCTTAAAAAAATACATACCAACGCTATCCTGACAATATGGCAACCTTTTAAATTTAGGCGCTGGCATACAATTATCAAATAAAACAAAAATATAAATATTGCGGCGAAAATAATAGAAATAATAATTAAATATAATCGGACCTTGTTACGCAAAATTAAAAATAATGAATCTTAAAAGCAGATGAATTTTAGCTGAAAGTACGAAATTTGATTATTTTAAGTAACAAGTAAATCAAACATAATGTTCTTGATGTCTTTTTTCTCAACTCTACATGAAACTCTTTCACAACTTCACCATAATTTAAATTTCCGAACTATTTCATTGAAATAAATTTTAGATTTTTTTTGTGTACGTTTTTAGTCCCTCTGCATCAAGATATTAACCTAGTAACAAGGAAGTGCAAATATATTTAATTTATGTATTTGTCTGCAACTATGGTCGAATTGCGAACTTCTTAACAACGGCCAAGAATCGTACAATTTAGGTCACTACAACAGACTTGTAGAAATTTAAAGAATTATACAATAGAAGCCGCTTAATTAACAGCAAATTCTGTTCAGTTTTAAATCATTCAATCATTATATTTATATATTTTATTCTGATCATATTAAAATGAAAGTAAGTAAAATTCCCTTAATACAAAAGTTTGAAGTATTGCGGAATAAAAACAGAGTTCAAGTTTTTCACAATATTAGAATGATCATCGGGAAATTTATTATCAAAGGAATAATTAAACGTTAACAAAAATATTGCAACAGTTGTTTTAATCAGCAATGAAACCGCGATCAAAGAGTCAAATAAACAACAATGATGAAAATGATGAAGAAGAAATAAGCAAACAAACGGTTGACGATATAGAAGTGTCAAATATAATGAAAACTTTTACTAAGTTAACAAAGAGTTACGGATTTTTCGATACTAATTTAAAAGCAAAAATTATTAAGAAAATTCAGACCAGTTGAAACAATTTACAAAGAAACGGTTAGTATACAACAGTGTAAAATAAAAGTCACCCTCACTGTTTGAAAAAGTAAAGCATTATTACAAAGTCTTATAGGCTTAGCATTAAAAGGTGAGATGTCTTTTAATAAAATTTTTTTTTTTAAATATTTTTAGTCCTCACAGTTCGATCTAAATCAGTTTTGACTGCAGAAGTAAAAAATAAAAGACCCGCATTGTAAAAGTTTAAAGAAAATCATTAAAAAACACCATATAACATTTTGTTATATAAGCTATACAGTATAAAAAAAATATATTTTTAAATTATATGAATTCATGAATCGGTATTTTGGGTAATGCACCACTCCCACAACTTGGGATGCTTGAGACGCCCCTGAATACATTATTGATACAAATTTTATTTTTTATATACGGTAACTTCCTAGCGGTCATAGTCAATAGACACTATGATTATTAACAAACAAATACACATATAAGAACAAAAAAAAACAGAAAAATGACTAGTGAATCATACAAAAAATTGTATTATTTTTACTTTGTTTTCGCTGATTACCAATAATTTTTTTGAATTTTAAATTCTTTGCGGGGCAACTGTCCAGTTTTGCTTTTTCACAAATGATGCAATTGCCGAGAACGGAAAAATTAATAAATTAGCTTCTGTTCTGCAAATCGATGTGCGCTTTTGTCCGTGTGCGCTTTTATCCGTGTGCGCTTTTGTCCGTGTGCGCTTTTGTCCGTGTGCGCTTTTATCCATGTGCGCTTTTATCCGTGTGCGCTTTTATCCATGTGCGCTTTTATCCGTGTGCGCTTTTATCCGTGTGCGCTTTTGTCCGTGTGCGCTTTTATCCGTGTGCGCTTTTGTCCTGTGCGCTTTTGTCCGATGCGTTTTTATCATGTGCGCTTTTGTCCTGTGCGCTTTTGTCTTGTGCGCTTTTGTCCGGTCACCATTTTTTAACTCGAAGTTTCTGCAAGAATGGGAAATTCTAAGCGTTTTTAAGTGGCGCGATCTATGATTTGCTTTCAGCGTTATAGCGAGGAATTTCAGAAAAGCGTGTATTGTGGCTATATATGCGGGAGGCTGTGTAATGCGTAAAGCCAAATACACGGCGACAGGCTACAATCACAGATGAGATGAGTGACAGAGAATATATACGGATGAGAGGGAGGAGGTGCGCTGCAACAGGTTCGTTGCAAGGAACCAATCATCATCGACGAGCTGCTAGAAGCAAAAAAAAAAAAACGTTTTTTAAGACACTGTCTGTGATTTCGATGGATAGAGTACTGGAGAATGCTGAACCGCATGGTATTTCAAATTGCACTGTGCACATAATCTTTTTCCAAAGTGGAGTTGTCCTCTTTTCATTACAATTTGAATATTATTGCATCATCCGTCATTTACATTTATTGCGACAAGTACTATCATAATGAACAATTTGCCAGAAACCCACGAAAATTATGTTTTAATTAAGATTTTATTCTTGTCGAATAAAATATTAAGCCTTTACAACTTATAAAAAATGTATTTTTCCTATAACTCATATCCTTTTTCTATCATCTTGACCTCCCTGGCCCATTGGCTGGTAACGCCTTTGATCAATACTGTACAGAAATTAAATAGTAGTTCTTTTCGCTTCTTTTTCTCACAGCATACATGTCTCGAATGTATATTTTTATTTTTTACCAGCGAAGGAAAGATTTAATAAAAAATACTTTATATTTTATCTTTTTAACATGCGTGTATGTCAATGAAATTTAGTTCTTACGCAGTTACTTACTTATATAAAGCATACATTTTTATTTTTAAAAAAGGTTTTCATATATTTTCATGAAAACAGTAATGGATACACTAGTGGATATTTATGAAAAGAAAGAAAGAAAACAGTTTTTCATGCCCCATTTACGGAATAATAACACATTATACTTTTTAAAACATTATTATTTAAGCGATATGTATAGATATTTATTTCTTTTATTTCTTTTATTTTACTTTACAATATCTGTAGCCATCGCGCACTGGCAGCAGCTCAGTTATCGACACACCAATTTTACATTTTCCAGATAATTTTTACTGTTCACTAAGTACATGAAAATATTTTATTCACTTATGTGTAATATATACGTGTATGTATATCACATATTTGAAGATCCAATGAAAATCAATTGAATACATTGTTTTTATATCAAATTTCTAATCAACTAATTATTTCGTTTTCCCTTCAAAGCATTTCCTTTTAGATTTCAATTTTTTTATTGAATTTTTACATTTCGCTCACTTCTCCAATAATTTAAATTAGGCTTATTTATTTTACATCGCAATTTTATTTTTTCATCAAAAAGAAGCGAAAAGAACTACTATTTAATTTCTGTATAGGGATTGATTGCCATTGTGTACATAAAAAATTGGTAACATATTGAAATTGTTACTGTACATACTTCGTAAAATTCGGTAATATGTTTACTTGAGCATATACTTTTTAAGGGGATAATTAGATTTGAACCGAAAAGTTCATTACAGTATAAAAATAATATTGAAGAAAATGTAAAAAATAAAACAAACAAAATAAAAAATATATGATAGTACTTGTCGCGATAAATGTAAATGACGGATGATGCAATAATATTCAACTTGTAATGAAAAGAGGACAACTCTACTTTGGAAAAAGATTATGTGCACAGTGCAAATCGCAATTTGAAATACCATGTGGCTCAGTTCTTGTAATGAAATAAAGCAGTATTGAATTTTTGAAAGTAATAAAAATAATATTACGCTGAAAAAAAAACCGGTAATTTTACAAATTTAGGGTTAAGTGTATTTTAAAATAATCATTAGTACGCATTCAAGAGAAATATTTGAAGTAAAAATAATTTTTTTTGTAAAACTGTGTTTTAAGATATACATATATATATATAGCATAATTAAAAATAATCACTTTATTTTATTAATATTTAATATTCAATATGTGTAGATACTTTGAATACAAACAATGTGTTCTGCTGCCTAATCTTGAATCTAATAAAAACCCCACGAATTTAATGAAATAATGTTAAATGTAATTGCTGGCACTACTATATATATATATATATATATATATATATATATATATATATATATATATATATGTATATTTATATATGTATGTATATATAAATATACATATATATATATATATATATGTATATTTATATATACATACATATATAAATATACATATATATATATATATATATATATATATATATATATATATATATATATATATATATATATGTATATTTATATATGTATGTATATATAAATATACATATATATATATATATATATGTATATTTATATATACATACATATATAAATATATATATATATATATATATATATATATATATATATATATATATATATATATATATATATATATATATATGTATATTTATATATGTATGTATATATTTCACAAAGTTATTGATTCACAGTAATATGCCAAACAGGAATAATAATAAGATGTACTATAAAATTATATAATAAAACACAGATCATATTAAAAATATTAAAAAAACATCGACTAGTTTTGATTAATTACTGTCATTATCAAGATGTTAGTAAATTATGAAAAAAAATAAATAAATAAAAAAAAAAAAGAAAACAGAAAAAGAGTTAATAGTTAAATGCTGATTCGATGTCAGATATTGACAAAATAAAGCTGTAGACGTATAGAGATAGGAAAGACAGGATATAATGGGCGTAATTAGGGCCAGGGAACTTCAAGTTTTAATTGAGATATAGAACGCAGTGTTTGACAGAAGGAGTTGAACATCTGCATTACAAATACCATGTTTGATTCGGAATGAGAGAGCAGTGTGGTAGGAGGAAATCAAGAAAAGATGAAAGTGTTTGGAAGATATTCATTTTTACCTGCTTGCTGGAATTGAGTAAGATTTAAAAGCATGCAGAGTCGAAAGTAAGAATTTTACGTTGATACGGAACTCCGGAGTACAGTCACAAATAAAGGAACAGCGTTTAAAATGCATTTTTACAGGGAGACCAAAATCATTTAGTTATAGATGAGGCTTTATCGAGTTTGGCCACTTAATAGCGGAAGAGGAAAGGTATCCGATATTTCTGCCGGAAAAGGAGAAACAACTGTTTAAATCGACAAAATAACGGAAACATTTAACGATAGATGTAAAGTCACCAAAATAGTAGGAGAGATAGAAAGGTGAATTCTATAGAATGCTCGATATTATAATGAGAAACTATTAAGTGCTTTATCAGCTGCTGAAAAAGCTCGTGATTGGAGGAGAAAAATAATACAACGACATAAAAGAATAGAGAACGAATTCGAAAAAAGAGCATTATCGCTGATAGCATTTCTGCGTGCTGTTCTTTTCGTTACACTTTCCTCCTATAATAATTAGTTATTTGCTCCGACTCTATGAGTGTATTGCAGGTCATATCCTCCCCTTTTCCATTCCCTTCATAAGACTGTATTATCCTTTCTATTCGTTCCTTGATTGTCAATCTTTTTCTAGTTCTTTTCGTTCAAATCGATCTTCTTTGAATTCCCAGTCGTAGCGGCATCGCGGGCAGCAACCTCCTCTAATGGCAAATTTATCGATAAATTTCCTGCTAACAATATCCTTTTTCCACCGAAGTAAGCACACTTCAAATCATAATGTCAGATATCTACATTACCTCCTTTTCTAATCCGCATTCCCTATACAAACTAATATACAGCCTCTATCGCTCCATTATTTCCTTCATAACACGTCTTCGTTTCAATTATAATTGTCTTCCTTCGTCTCTTTTTTGTTTTTTTATTGTTTCTTCTCCACATTGCATTTTTCATCCTTCGGATCACGACTGCGTTTGTGACGCGGATCATATTCTCTTTGAATGTTCTATTTTGGTGCAGGAGCTCTCTCTTCTCTGAATCTTAAGCTGCCTACTGCTTTTTGTGCTTTCTACATATTTTCCTTTCCTTCACCAGATGTTGTTCCAGCTTTAGCAACGTTCATTTCCTATATTATTTCCCTGTATATTAAAATTTAATCCTTTTGCTTCTCCTAATTCTTAGATCATGGATCCTTGATTAGCGTCCCCCCTCCCCCCAAAAAAATAAAATAGTATACGTTTTTTTTTGTTTTTTTTTAGGTAATAAATTGCATTCGATAAACACTTGTTTGGCGTACTGGAAATATTTTTCAACATCTTAAAATATTGATTCTTTTTCGTGGCATCCGTGCGTGAAATCACGTTAATTCAGGACTGAAAAAAGGGAAAAAAGGGAAAAAAGGGAAAAAAGGGAAAAAAGAAAATCGAAAAAAAAAAAAAAAGGTTTACGTTTTTAGTTATACAGTTTATGCTTCTTCCGGCGTGCGGATGTTTAATCAAAATGTTCTTTTAAAAACATTAACAGAGCGGGTCGAATTTTTAACCATGTTTCATTTAATGGCCGATGATTTAAATTCAACATTACGAATATACATACATACATACATACACAGACATATACAAATACGAGGAAATAAATAAATACAGTAAACGTTTAACTCGGATTTTAACAAAAAAAATTCACGAAAGTGCGAAAATTAAATGAAACATTTTAAAAGCATTTTCAGTTTTCACATTCGTTTTAGGTAACTTTTAATTTTACTTTTGAATATTGCTGCTAATGCTTTGGAATAAAACCGTGTAACCGTCCAGGTAAATTTCCAGTCTTGCCCTTGTCGGTATGTTAGGTTCGCGAACGGCGCCGCCGACTGAGAAAAACAGTAAAGGAGAGCACAACAACAGCAACAGAATGATCAGACTGGTTAAACCGTAGATGAACTTCAACATTATCGGAACTTTCCTGCCGGGAGGGTGATTGAAATCTTTCTCTAGAACTCTGTAACACTGGAAAAATCCGTTTCGTTTGGAAAAATACCATTTCAAATTTATTAATTGTAATTAAGCGACAGTGGCGTACCAAACGGGGCGCGGGCATACCAGTATATATGTATATATATAACAATCATTTAATAAAAATCCGAGAAAATTAAACGAAAAGCTAAATAAATATGAAGAGCGTTCGAATTAAATTCAGTTTTTTTAACCGTATTAAATAATCGTCGTTGCAAAAATAAAACACCGAACCGGGAAAACGATACATCTGGAAAAAAATAAAATTTCGATAAGAGAAAATCGTTTAATCCAAAAAAAGAAAAGAGTTTTTATTTCATTTCATAATTAAAGCCTCTTTTTATTTATATCGAAATATTATATCAAGAGCGACAAAAAAAAATAAATTATTTTTCTTATTAATCTCTCTATGTACAGGGGTGATTTATGTTTTTACTCTCCCAGGTTGTGAAACGTTGATACGTCACTGTTAAGCGGGTTCGGTCAACAATGATTTACCACGCATCGAAAATCCAGCATATACCGTAATTTAACTAAATTCGAAACAAATACTTATTTTCGATTTTATAATATCAGCTTTATATTATACATACTTGCCACGCCATATTTCCCGGTAAATATGTGTGTGCGTGTGCGGTCATAATTAAAAACCCTGTTTGAAAGCTTTTGATGCATTTCGCCTTTTTTTTTTTTTGAACTTTTTACAAATATCGCAAGTTTCATTAAGAGTTTCGGTTAGTTTGAAACAGTGAGCTTTCCATCGATAATATACAAGCTTTGCTCGGTGCCTAAACAATTTCACGCAACTAATAGCCTAAAATGGGTAGTCCCGAGTGGTGCATTCTAACATCTTCATATCGACAGGTACGTTTTATTATATTCGGGGCGGTTTCCTTTTTTGTTTTCTTAATTGTTTGCTTCCCGCTCTATTCGTCCAAAGCATTTTAATTTTAAATAAGAAAAAAATTGTGTCAAAATATTCGTTTTTTTTTGTTTTTTTTTGTTTTTTTTTGTTTTTTTTTCTATAATGGGTTCGTCGGTGAGGACATTTTAGTCCAAGAAATGGAAAGGAGGAGAAAATTAAATATTCTTAAGCGCTTAAGGGCAGAGGAGAAAAATAATTCAAAGACGGGAATAAGCAGAGGGAAATGAGAGAATACAAGCAGCATTATAAGAAGTGCAGGGATATCAAGTTATGATAGGCGAAGAAGAATAGAAGTACGCCTGTTCAGTAGAGAAAGCCGCACATTCAAACAAAATATGATATTAAGATGGTCACAAGGGAAGTATATGGATGAAGCGGACCAGAATTGAGTAGAGATACTTCCCTTTATGGTTAAAATGAAAAAAAGGGTAATATTTGAAAGTCAGAATTTTTCTTACATTTAGATCAGCCATTATTCATGCAGCGATCGAAAAATCGATAATAAGCTTTTTGAAATTGCTAGGAGGGCGAGATATTTTTGCGGATTCCCTCACATTGAAATACGCTAAACACGTTCCTCCTTTTCGGTATCTACTTCATTGCAATACATAATTTAACTGAAACATATTCGAGGAATACAGGCAAGCTACGATGCTCGCATGATCCACAAAAATCGCATATGTGGCAGGTGATAAAAAAACTCTCCACACATAAAATAAATTAAAGATATAATAATTTTTGAATCTGTACTGTTAACCCGGAAATGACGATGTCATTTTTGTCTCGTGCACGTGACAGATACACTTCCACATCGCTGCACCGAGGAGTATTTTTGTCGAATCAGACAAACATTAAAAATCATGTACCCTACATCCACACATGCGCACACACTATATCATCTTAATCTGTATGGTCGAAACGTGTGCCATTATCAAATAAACGTTCAAAATGATACTCGCTTTTGCATACTACATCGTCTTTGTTCCCCACAGTGCGCAGCAAAAATATCTTCGGTCAAAACCGTCGCACCGTCACTCTTATCTTATATAGCGTGATGCTGTTGGTCTGGGATTTTGAACGGTCACAAGACACCTCTATTCTTCAAAAGTCACACAGTCCTCACAGGTATCCTGAAAACGGTATTTATCACCTACTGATGAGCAATAAGAAAGTGCATATTTTTAATTTCATTCGCTCCAGTTCGAATACAGGGAACAGAAAACTAAAGACAAGTGAATATTTTGCGTTAAAGTGACTAGAGTAAGTTATTATTACCTTGATAATGTAAACGTCTGAAAGTACTCGTTCCATTTCAAACCATTCATTTGCAGTTAACGTTGTTTGCGTTACGGCCCAATCCAGTAAAGCAGATATTTCAGATATAAACGGAATAGTTATATATCTACAGCAAAAAACAAGAAGAATATTCTTAGAAAAAATAATAGATCAAAAAATAACTCGCGAGTTTCGTATTTTGTCCGCCCATTTTTTATTCCAAGTATTCCTCAAAGGTGTCTCTAGTTTCCATTGTCTTCGATAATGTCCAACTTTCAGTTCCATACAGCAACATTGAGAATATCCTCATTTTTAATTCTACTTTTATGTTTTTGCTATTTTTAATTTAAATGCATTTTGAGCACAGTTTTTGCTTTTATTTATTTGCTCCTATCCCATTGCGTTCACTTATATTACCACTTGGATATTCGACATTTTTGATTTTCTCGAATTTTTTCCCCGTAAGATGTGAGCGAGTTACTATGTTTTTATCCGTTAATCACCTTGTATTGCAAATGTTCAGCTGCAATCTGCAATCGCCGTTTACGGTAATGAAGACAATAGTTCTTTTAGTCTGTTCGATATTGGAATTTTGTTGTCCGCATATCTGGTGTTATCTTTTTCTCATTTCCTCGAATACTTCTGTTAAATTTGTTTTCTACTTGTTTAAAAAATGTTTTCAGAATATATATATATATATATATTAAAAAGCAGCTGGGATGAAATGCAGCTTTACCTTAGACATCTGCATATTGGTACTTATTCTTGCTGTTTGGCACACCATATTAAGTTTTTCATAATACTTATATATTTGCCATCAATGCTTGTTTTCTCTAAAATACTCATCAATTTTCTGTTCTTTACCCTATCGAAAACTGTTTGAAGTCAACAAAGCATGACCGGGCGTACAACGTCTCTGCAGCGTCGAATTAATATTCTAATATTGTGAATAAAGTATGTCCCAAGTACCTAGAATTTTTCGTATATATACGAATGAAGTATCATCCAATTGTTCGTCTATTTTTCCGTATACAAATTTTTAATAGGTGACTCGTTAAACTGGTGATACTTGGTTAGTTCCGCATTTTTTGGCATTCCGTTTTTTTTAAGTATCGTTACGGATGTTGATTTTGTCGAATAATCCGGCATCTTTCCCGAATCATATATGTATTAGTAAATAGTTATAGCAAAGAGTATTTCATGTTTTTTTTTCCCGGTATATTTTCAGAATATCAACTGGTGTCTCATTATTGCCTTTCTCTTTTTCGCTATTTTTATCGCTTGTTCTACATGTTTAGTTATAATTGGTGGCTCCCTGACACTACCCGGTGCTTTTTTGGTCCAGATTATAATTAGGCACCAGCGCGTAGGTTTGCCATAAATTTCTTGCTCCAATTTTAGCCAGTTAGAGTTATTATTTCGGAAATAAATGTTCTGAATTTATAATCGTCACAGTCCTGTTGGAAAAACATTTTAAAGGAAAATTAAAATTGAATCGCCGTCCCAGAATTTTATTTACAACTATTTAACGATGCAGAATGTCGTAAAAAGTCAAGCGCGAAGTAAGGCGAGGCCGATGAATATAGGGTGCATAAATTCCGGATTTAAAAACATTTCGCAATGTTCCAAGTGCCGACGGATACGATTAGAGAATATAGGGGGGCGACCTATCCTGTTTGGCCAAAATTTTACTTCCCAGATTTCTCCGCCAACCCGCTAGTTGGTTTCAAACTATACACAGATTCCGAAGTGACTTGAATTAACTACTACTTTCGATGTCGGTTTGATAGCCGCAAATACTGGACTACCCGGTTTCGATAGGAAGCGATACTGTTCGAATATAGAGCTATTTAAGAGAATGCAATGCGGAAAATTTTTAACATTGCAGAAGAAAGAAATTTGAAATCGTATTTTGACGATATTACTGACTCGGATGTTTCCGTTCGAAGCGTACGAACCAAGTATCATTTTCATTCCCCGTTTTTACGCAGAAATGAAGAAAAAAAAAATAACGTGTTTATTAAGGTTTACAATAATCTGCCGAGCACTTCGAAATTAATATGCATTTGTTCCAAGGCAAATCGGCAAACATCAATTTAATGCGAGTATACGAAACGTCGGCGTGAAATGACGGCTAACAATTATTTATCGAGTAAGATCATTTCATTCTTTCGAATTCAGTTCTACAACAATTAAACAATAATTCCTCGCGGTCAGAAAATATTTCAAAATTTTTGGCTATTTATCCGCAAAGTTAATACCGATTTGTGAGAGAAGATTCGATTAAAATGTACACATTTTGAATAGAAGCGTAAATGGAGTAATAATATACGAGGTGTGACCATTGTATTCGTAGAATTTTGCCCTGGAGGGCCTAAAAATAGGAGGGGGAAACTTACTCTAAACATCTTCACAGTAGTCTCCTCCGAGGTCAGCGCACCGCCGCTAACGTTCGACCCATTTTTGGAAGCACCTCGCAAAACCCCCCAGAAGATAGGTCCATCAGGACACTCGTCGTGCCACTTTGGACTTCGGTAATGCCGTCGTATCGGTACCCTTTCAAGTAACTTTTGAGTTGAGGGAAGAAATGAAAGTCGCACGGAGCCAGGTCCGAGCTGAAGGGGGAGCGTGAGGGTGGGGATGCTGTGGAGCGTCAAAAACGAAGGGCGAGTGTGCTAGAGCGTTGTCGTGATGCAGTACCCAACCCTTCTTGGCCAATTCGGGTTGTGCGCGGTATACGCGGGCTCGTAACCGTTTAAAAACTTCGATGTAGAATGCTGCATTGACTGTCTGGCCTGCGGGAACGTATTCGTGATGAACAACGCCGTTGATGTCGAAGAAAGCGGTCAGTAGAGACTTGACATTCTTGATTTGGACATACAAGCTCTCTTTTTTGGAATGTTCTCCGCCCTTCTCCATCAACTGCATGCTCTGTCTCTTGATCTCAGGGTCATATTCGAACATCCATGACTCATCCCCCGTGATAATGGACGACATCCATTGGTTTCCTTCAGCGTCAATTCGATCAATCATGTCCTGACACATGGATGCTCTTTTTGCTCAGCTGTGAGCAGTTTTGGAACCATCTTGGCGCACAGTTCGCGCATCCCTAGATCGTCATTTGAAATCTTCCGAATGGTCTTGATGTTTAACTATTCTGCTAACATTTGACAACTCACTGGACGGTCTTGGATGCGCACAAGTTCGACATTTACCGCCGTTTTTGCGGCAGAAGGACCGCCGCAGCGCGGATCGTCCTCGACTGATTCCGGCCGTCTTTAAACCGCTTAGCCCGCTTGAAAACAGAGTCAGTTGTTTAATACAGCGTCTTTCTTAAAAACGTTTTATTATTATACGAGGATTTCCGACGGCGGTTTTACTCCGCGTTTCACCAAAAATTTGATCACAGGATACGTTGCTCAGTATTTACATCGCACGTTTTCACGAGTGTAAAAATCTTACTTCGTTTAAACGACCACAGAGCCCGATAGATATACGTGCTACCGTTATGAAAACTGGATATACTGATTCACAGAAATAATGTGCCCTCTTTGCAACGAGACCGGCGGCACCATCGCACAGTGTTGCCAGAAATCGCGCTATGAAACAATTCTACTTGTAGTCGCTAGCACAAAATTTGTTCCCGTATTTAAAGGGTGGTACCGAGGGGCGAAGATTAAAATTAAAATTAAAATTGAAAATAAAAAATTATTACGAAAATTTAGTTCTATTCGAACGTATTTGAAAGTATTTCGTTGTCTCATAGTTGAAAATACCACGTGTGTATACTGAATTTAAAATAGAACAAAACGCAAGTAATATTTCCAGAATTACTTTCGCAGCTACGAAAACGCGTTATATATCGTAGTTTAAGCCACGAGTGGCGAACCGGCAGCCAGACATCACTTTATATAAACGATTCTGAAATTATATGTAACATTTTTGAAGCATTTTCAGTATTTTCCAGCGCAAAAAGTTACAAATTACGAAATATTCACTGAGAATTAAACTACAGAATTATGAATAAAATGTAACGGTAAGAAATCCGATCATTTAAAAAACGCTAAAGCATTTTCCAAAATCAAACATTCATGTTACAAGCTGGCAATAATAATAGCGTCTCCATTGTTTATACGATGTTAGTGTCGGATGCTGCTTAGGAAAAAAGCATGCGTTAGCGTGAACTGGTATTTGCTTTTCTGAAAAATATCAAAACTCGAATGAATAATTTAGAGAGAAAAATATTTTACAGATTCAAGTGAGCGGAATGCATATATGTCGTTCATAATAAATTCCGCTGTAAAATACTACAATTGTTGAAAATGTATCCAGCAATGTGAGATACTACAAAATTCAGAGGTATCCGTAATTTATAAACTCAATTGGTCTTCGCCACGGAGAATTCTCGAATGATAGTTTTATAATGCTTATAGAGGAGCACATTTAAACAGACTACGCCGTTTTAAAAAAAAATAGTTTACAGTGTCCATTGCAAAAATATTAGGTTTTTCATAACGATCGTTACGTTTTTCCATATCGCTACAAGAATGATGTGTATTCATTTTGAGTTTATTTCTGGTGTTAGGTAAACATAGCGCAGATACAGCTAATAATGGAGGAAAGAAAATTATAACGATTCGAACAAAATCGATATTTGTCAGATAAATAATACATCAAAATGAGAATATGGTGAGATAGTGAAATAGCTTGAAATTCGCAACTAAACATAAACTAAAATTCCATTTAAGTGCTATTTAGAAGTATAATTGAATTTTTTTCGAATGCGGCGAAAAGAAAAATCGGACATTTTCTTCTGCTATCGAGTGGGCAAAATTTGTTTTATGGTAAATATTGAAATAACGAAAACCGGTTGCTAACCGTTTTATCGAGCTTACGTTAATGATTAGATGTGTTTATTTTACAGTATAATCGAAGTGTCTGCACTCATCCAGTTAGGATCTACTGAAGCGCACTGATGATAGAAAAATCGGTTTTCACTTTTAACCTTTTCGACGGAAATTTGATTTATGCGACACGTCTGTCTCTGAGAGTACTTCTAGTGATACATTGGATCAGAATGAAAATAACTGCATCGACGTATTTAAAAATAAACATAAAATCATCAGAGGATACTTACATTTTGTATAAAATTAGATGAAACACGGAGTGGTGATTATGGAACAGTTCGCTGATGTTCAATAATGGATAACCAAGTCTAAACTGCTTCGCCAGGAGTAGGATACTGGCGCATTTTATTAAATACCAGGAACTAGTGAGCGGTAATGCATTAGGAGGCCTGGAAATCGAATTGCATTAATAAAATACGTGTATATGTAGATGACGTAAATATCAGTTATCATTACTTGAAAATATTTATCAAAAATCAAAAGCAGATAGCTGCTGGTCGTCTTAGTTAATTTAAATGAAAATTAAAACTTTTGAAAATTGCAGCGATTTTAAAAATGGTGGAAAAAAAGGTTAGAATGCCAGAATGCGAAAAAATTGTTATCGCAGTAAATCTTTTTTTTTCCCGCATTTAGGTGAATAACTTGTTCCAATAACTAATGAAAAAGTAAATTAGAATTTGTATTAACCTAAAAACTATTTTTTCTTTTTTTTGATAAAATTTGGCTGTTACATGAGAAAAAATTCCGGTTTTAGAGTGAAAAAATTAAGAACACATCAAACAGAAATGAGGAATAAAAGAAAATATTTAAAAAAAAAAAAAAAGTTAATTTTAGAACACATAATTATGCCGCCTTTTTTTTTTTTAGAGTGTAAATACTTTTACTTATTTAGATGGAACAGCGGCGAGAATATCCATTAATCGTCGTGGAATTGGACATATGGCTCTCTTACCCCTTTTTTGGAAAGACTTTTCCTTAAAATTCCTGCGCATTCCCTTTGCTTTCAAGTAAAATATATCATCTATTTTTTATTTTTTTTTGGCCCAGCTGTAGATATTTAACAAAAATAATATAACGTTGAACATTTAAAAAGTAATACGATACTTCAAAATATGAAAAAATTTCATCAATCAAACTTCTTCAAAATGTTTAAATCTTAAAGCTGCAATCTTTAATGCTTCCCGAATTTTTTTTTTTTATTGCAACCTGCCCTAACTGAGCTTTTTCACAGCGACAACGTATCCCATCCCTGCAAGAATTTACTGATCCAATCCTTAATAACCAACTCTCATTCTAAAAATTTTTTCCATTATAAAATAAAAGATTATTCCCCGAATAATATTAGTTTATTTTATTTTATTTTTTTTCTTTTTTTTTTCTTTTTTGCGGGCGCGCCAGCGGCATTGACCCAACAATAGGAAAAGCTAAGCGGTCGGAAATGGACACAACAAAGGACAGTAGTGCAGGCACACAGAAGATGAAGGAAATGAGAAGATAAAGGAAGCATTATAGGGCGTAGGGAAACCTTATGACAAGAGCTGGCCGTATAAAAGGGAGCGTTCATTACGAAGAGCACGGCACTCGAAGAAAATGTACAATAAGGAGAAGGCGACAGAGCAAATCGAAAGCGAGAGGAGGGGAGGAGAGAATGATTGATCCGGAGACGAATTAGGGAGACAATAGAAGAGTGACAATCGAAAGGAATAGGATTGAACCAAGACAGGGAACAAGAAATTGGTTGGATAAAACGGTAATGCGAATGACGATTAGAAAATAGGGAGGGATAAATATTTCGCCAAAGTCCGGCGTGATTGGAGATTTTATTTAAAAAAGTTTAAGAACATACCAACGGTTTATTATGCATAGCGACGAAAAATATAATACATTAAATGAAAAATGTAATATATTAAATATAGTACGCGACGAATTATTTTCGGAAGTCGTGAAAAAAAAGGTAATTCACAAGCATTAATTACGGGGCCTTTATTACGGAATTACCGATGTACCAGAATTATCCTATATAACTTCGCCTCCAGCAATTACAAGATACTTTTATTACCTGGCGTTAGTTTTTCCATCGATAAACATCGGAAAAATTTCGAAAACAACTACTATGGTTATAAAATTAGATAGAAAAAAAATGTTTTATTTAAACGTGTTTCGGGAAAGGAAGCGAAGTTTGTACTCGCCTAGGCCACTGAAAGCTGGCTGAATAAATATTGAAATTGCGCGAATTCAATTAAACTCGTTGCTCCGATATTTACGCAGCGCTTCGGATATTTTTCGACAAAATCGAAACGAATTTTAAACGCTTCCAATCCGGTTGCTCAGCGAACGCTACCAGTCATTTCCGTTCGCGGATGCTTGTACCGCCCCTGTTTACGTATCGTGTCATTTTAAATCCTTTGGGAAATCCAACGAAATTTTCCATTTTATCTTCTTCAAGAATACATAGCAAATTTACATACGTGCCTAGTCTCCGATCCAGTAATAATATTCCGAATCGCGACATCGCATTATGGAATATAACTATGAAACGCAGGGGTAGATTAAGAATTTACGAGGCCCGGGGTTAATCTTGAATGAAGGGCCTCCCTTCGAAGGAAAAATTCGTAATCATATATGTGCAAACAAACAAGCGAAAAAAAAACCTACTACCGTGTACATATGAATGATTAAAAAGATTAAAATTTTTCTCTCTTTACAAAATCAACTTTCTTACCCTTGCAATTAAATGTTGCATAAGGAATTTTATACATACATATATACATGTGTATATGTTAAAAATTTGTCATTTTCTATTAATAACATTACCTTTCTCTGCAAAAATATATTTATATACATAAATTAAATATTGTGGATAGCAAAAAAATAATCCTTATTTTAATAAAAATAAAAACTTTATTTACAATGTATTATTTATTTTCAAGCTAATTTTCATACACTCATGCGATGTTTTTGATCGCGTTCTTTTCTTTATATAAATTAAATATGCATGTTTAAAATTTCATAATTGTTTACGTGATCAGAAAAAAGTGAATGAAACACGGTACGATTTATTCGATTTTTCGAAATACAAATAGATTTATAAAATCAGCAATCGATTAAAACTCGCTTTTATTTTAAATAATTTTCATACGGTCTTTCAATAAAAATAAAAAATAAAATATTGTTAAAATTTTAATTATTTCAGATTGTAAAACGTTTTTGGATAGAAAAATTTACAACGATTGCATCGGTATCAACATTTGAATAGAGAATTGTTATTAATCGATTTATCGAATGTTTATTTATTATTCAATACGTACGTTAAAAGGACTCATTCATTTTTTTAAACACGATAAATTAGATTTTTCGTAAAAAATTTCTATAAATATTCATTTCATGTGGCATTCAGTTTATGGGAAAAAAGAAAGAAAGTTTTGAAAAAAAAAAGGTATATAATTTTATTAATATTATTTTTTTGACTTAATGAATTCTTTTTAAGATGAAAAACACAAATTTAGAATCTTACATTTTTACAGTATTGAGTATTTCGGTAAAGAAAACTTAAATTTTGCATTTGGGAAATTAAACATTTTTTTCTCTTCAAGAGCGCGGCTAACCACCCCTTAGATCCGACTCCGATGAAACAAAACATTAAACTTTATCGTAACACGATATGACATACCGAACTGCGGAATTTTTATCGGATAATAGCCAAAATGGGCGAAAGTCTGCTGCGCCAGCTTACAGTCAGTAGTGTTAACGAGGAAAACCCGTTACTGGTATATATATATTGCTATCATTTACCACAGTTGTATAACATTATCGGCTTTAGCAATATGTGTACGGCGAACTGAAACAGTTTCTAATTTAATGTATGCGCATATCGGGGCGCCATTTTTATTCAGGGCAGTTATGAGGACACAACGATACGGCCTATTCCTTTTTAATATCCATTTTGTTCTGCTACGTAAATTTTTAATGCGCCTATACTTTTTTAAACGACTTCCGACTTGTCGTGCAGTTTTTTTTCGGAATAATTAACAGAGTCGATATAATAGTATGTCAATTGTTTTTCGTTGAGCCGTTTCGTTTTCTGGCGTCGTTCAAAAATTTACTAGGCACAGTTAAATAAAGACTTGAGTTGTTAGAAAGAGCCTCCTGGAACCAGCTATTCGTACCAGTTAGCGACGCGACTATGTGCGGTCACATGTGCAGCCAAAGGGGAACCCGATTTGTTTAATAGACACATCGGAAGAACAAGCGTCGAATCAATACATACACACACACACACACACATACGTACATGCTGGAAGTATTATGTAAACAAAATAATCTGTTATTGAAAGATTAAAACCATTACCGAGAAAATTAATCGCAATTGCAAAAATCGCCGTAATTTTTCCGATTAACTACTCCCGAAAAAATATTAAATCGATTACGCCCATTTCTGGTTTAGAATTGTAATGATAATTAATCATTACGTGTCTAGCTAAGGATCCCGTGCTAATTATGTGACATACTAGAAAGAACTATGTGAAGAAGATGGTACTATATGGAAAGAGAAGTGTAACATGGCAAAGTATTTCTGAGATGAAGTATGGTTTTTATTTAATCACACTGATGTCATGAAGCAGTTAATGTGAAAACAAAAAAAAAATCCGTTGAACTTAATCGTGTCCTAATAACTTAATAAGTATTGATAGTTATGCGCCGATTTTTTTTTTAGCTCGTCAACCAAGGATCTTTACCAAGAAACAATTAGAATATATAATGAGCCGATCAAGTCGTCGCGATAGCTTAGTTGCTAGAGCACTTGACTTCCGTTACGGAGGTCACGGGTTCGATCCCCTTCGACGACAGAACTTATTACAAAGAATTAAATTAAATATTCGCCAATAATCACGTGGAAGGCAATGGAAAATATGCATACCATCGTATGTGCGCTAGTTAGTACACAGCAGACACACACGGGAGTGCACTTGTATATCGATAGAAATCAAACGATTACTAATCAGTTCCGAATGAAGTCTTGCACGTGTACACTTTCGTTGCATATAATAATTGCTTAGTACACTATGCCTGTGTCTGTACAGCTGAGATGTACGAATAGGCAGTCGCCGACGCTCAGGAATGAAGTATGGCGCTATAAAGAAAAATGAGCCGATCAGATATTGTTATTAAGGAGTAATCAATATAACAGGAATAATGTGTGGAGAAGGAAATGATAGGAAAAATGGGGGGAATACTGAGCACTCTACTGAAAAAAATGAACACTTAATAAACATATCATAATCATTTCAGACAGCGGCATCATTTAAATTGAGAGAACAGTGTGAGAAAGAAGCTAATAAAAAGCGAAAACGGAAGGCAGGCAGTAGAGTATGGCTTAAGAATGTAGGCGAATAATAGAGACAACAAAAGGAACCACGGATTCAAAGAATATGTTGAACAGACCGGTAGAAGGAGTAATTTTGGCAAAAAAGGAAGAATCCGACCAAAATTTGAAATGGAAATTTTTACTAGAGGATGGGAACTTTTTTGACAAAGAAGGAAGAAGAAGCAGCAACTCGAGCCAAGGAATCAACCGCCCATTACCAAGGATGCCAGAATGGCCAAAAAACCGCAGCGCGCCGAAATTTAACTGAATTAATTTCGCTTAAATTGGAAAAAAGGGGGTAAAATTATACGATATTTATTACGCAAGGTGTTTTATATATTTCCCGAAAGAGTATATCCATTTTGAAAATGAAGAAGAAAACCAAATTAAAACCGAAAATAGAGATTGCATTTTTATGAAATCACTAACAATCTTGTTGTACCAAGACGCTCATCAACGCGTTGTAATCATCTAATTTTTCAACGTACCTCCATCAACAACACGTTCTTCTCTCACTCTATCCAAGTTGACCTACTCTATTCTTGAATACTCTGATATTAACGACTCGGCTGATTTTCTTGTTGGTTCATCTTCTTCCACCGGAATATTTCTCGCTGCACTTTTATGCCATAATATCGCTCTCTTTTGCAGTTTATTCTAAACTAGAGTCAAACTTTTATTCCTTCTTATTCTCGAATTTTAATTCCTATTTATTTATCCAGTCTAATCTTTTGTTTTATTATAGATTTTTTAATTTCCCCTCTTTACGGCGTTGGCTTTCTCTACAATCTGTCGTCTACGCTTTGGCCACAGTTTTTCACCGGGTCATTTCTTTTTCGTTTGTTCCTTCTTTCTCTCCGCTCTGACCTCTCTACCCTTAAACTAGCAATCGTACTTTATTCGAATGCCCCCGGATCACTTCCAAACATTTTTCTTTCTACTTTTTTCCAACTTCTTATTCTTTCATTCTCTGCTCGCCTTCTTCTTCGGTTCTTTTTGCCCATGAGTCCTTTTTTATTCCTCATAACTGATCGTCCAAACATCTTACACTATCCTTTCTCCTTTTCCTAGTTCTTGGATCTATTTTGAAGAGAGGCTAACAAAGAAAATCAAAGACAAAAAAAAAACTATCAATATTGGGCCCGGATCGGCAATCGTTTGTTTTCCCGCAGATGCCTTTAATTACCGATAACATAATATGGTTTAAAGATAATTATGTTCCTTAATACTCTGCAACTAGATTAGTGATTGTAACTGTGCAGTTTAGACAGTGACACGGAAGAAAGCGCTGAGAACCGTAGCATTAAGATCACTGCTTGCAGTCAGAAATGCTTTGCTCTGCTTATGTTTTGATACCTGCAAAAAAATGAAAATGGTTTTAGGATAATAAGGTGTAAAAACTAGACTTTTCCGCCAAATGCACGTTCTCTGCTGTGAACGAATTTAAAAGACTACGTTATCCCCGCTTTTTGTTCCATCTCGACATCTTCCGCCGATATATATATATATATATATTGAAAAAGTAATGGAACGAATTATTAGAACAAAGTAAGTTTTAAAGGTACTTTGAAAAGTGACTTACGATCCAGTTTGACTCGGTATGTAAATGAAGATGATCAGGTGGTAGGCTATTGCACTGTACAAATAAAGAATAAATGTTCCGATTATTGACTTGTACAGGTAAATTACCCGGCCTATAATTATAAGAATACACTGGAAAGAGAACAGAAAGAAAAAGTTAATCGGGAACTGCCTTTCTTCAACAAACTGCAACAGTTCCATTTGATCCGTGTTCGCTTCCTATAGACGTATAAAAATACAAAAAAGTTTTAGTAGCATTCAGTATTCACAAATGAAATATTTCAATTAAACGAATGTTTATATGGGTCTCTTTCGTTTGAACCTAAATAATTTCGGCCTGATTACGTTTCAGCCTGGCTACGTTTCAGCTTTGTACTTTTTCCAAGTAGATCTAGTTTAGTGTTAGGAAGTTTTTAATTTTTTTAATGTCATATTTAAGACGTAAAATAGTCATTAATAAAAAAAAACATTCGCAAAATTAGTAATTATTTGTTTAGAAAATAAATCAGCTGTTTAAATGTTTTTTTCTATTCGTTCACATATCGTTTAAAAAATTATTTCTTCTTATAAAGATTTAAAAAACTAATTATATATCCATTTAGCGGGTTATTACAAAAGAAGGATTCCCCATTATGATAGATTTTTTGCTTTAAAAAAAAAACCAAGTGCCTTATAATAAATTTTTATATTCAGAAAAAAAGGAAAAATAAATCAACCTTAGTGAATTTTTTCATTGAAATAACCGGCTAAATGAATACATAATCAGCATTTCAAATCTTTGTAAGAGGAAATAAGTTTTTCAGCGATATATGAACGAAAAAAGATGCACTGAGAACAGCTGATTTATTTTCTAAGGAATTAATTACTAATTTCACGTGTTTTTTTCGATTAATGATTATTTTACGCCTTAAATATGATATTAATTGAAGAAAAAAAAAATTAAAAGTTCACGAACACTAAACTAGATTTACTAGGAAAAACGGTGAGGCCAAAACATGTCGCGGCCAAAATGTAACAATGTCGAAATGTAACGCGGCCGAAATGATCACGGTTGAAACGATACTACCCGTGTCTGTTCACTTGTGTTACACCGGACTAGAGTTACTGTCGGCGAATTTGGAATTAGTTTTCCTTGGCAGCTGAAGATAAAAATTCCATCTGAGATGGCACGATAACATTCCAACGTATTATACGAGAATCTCCTTATTAAATGAAATATCCCAGCGTGGCCCAAACTCATTGGCAAGGTCCGTTTACCAAGACTGGAAACAATTGTAAATAGAGTTTATCTTGGACATTCTCTAACCACGCACTCGTACTTGCTTAGCAATTAGCCACCACCAGTATGCGACGTACGTCAAGCTCCGCTAACGGTCCACCATATTGACATAGCTTGTCAAAAATACGCTCATCATCGTAACAAGGAGACAAATGCAGCCATCCCGGATGTTCATAACCTGGAAGATCTTACGGACTTTCTTATTAAAATTAAGATCATTAATAATATTTAGTATCTAGTTTTAGAATTAAGATCATAAACAATATTTAGTAATTAGCGTTTAATTAAACATCGAGTAATAGCTACGAGGTATTAAATACTCATTAAAAAAAAAAAAAATGAAATATTTGTACTCGTAGGTGAATACATCCTGTTTGTTAAAACTGTATAATAAAACAAACTTTAATAACAAACAATATAGAACAATAAATTAGATAAATACCTATTTAGAAACTTTTCGGGCATAACCCATCATCAGCTAAAACTAACTTAAAGGAAACTTAAAACATACTAAGAAATTTATTTTGTTATTTTCTTCTTTTTCCATAGTATAATGAATATTTTTGTGAATTTTATTTAAATCATTTAGAATGCCATTTTCAGTATTACTATTATTTTCATCAAAAATTAGTAGTGTATCATCTACATATCTAATATAAGATTTAATATTGTATTTTTGTATTATATTTTCCATGTATATTTCTTCTAAATTTTGTAAAAAGATTTCACTTAAAATACCTGATAAAGGTGAGCCCACAGCTAAACCATTATTTTGTATATACATGGAGTTATTAAAATTAAAGTAATTTTGTTCTGTAACAGTTTTGATTATTTCGATTAACTGATTACAAAAAATATTATTCTTTAACTTATTTACAGATTTTTAAATTATATCTATGGTTTTGTTTTAAGTTTCCTTTAAGTTAGTTTTAGCTGATGATGGGTTATGCCCGAAAACGTTTCTAAATAGGTATTTATCTAATTTATTGTTCTATATTGTTTGTTATTAAAGTTTGTTTTATTATATTTTTACTCGTACTTCATTGATTGGAGTTAAGCGCATCGCACTATTTGTTTTTAGATTTTTACTTGATCACGAACACTTATAATGTACATTTTTGGCGTGTTTTGTGGCATGAATAAGGGTTGGTGGCGCGATCTTTCGACTACGTTCTGATAAATTAACGGTTCGGTTTTCATTATTACTTTTGATTTCCGAACGCCGACGATTATCGGTACCGGTCAGCGTCTTTGTGTACGGGCCGGTGGCGTCCGTAAGTGCACGCGCACTGCGGCACGTGCTGAAACATCGTACCATACCGAGCGGTGACACCAGATAAAGCCGGCTCAGGTAGATCGGACGCGATAGAGAATTCGAATTGTTATCTTTCGACGATTGATCAAGTTCGAAAAGAGAACTCTGGACGGCCGACCGAAATAGAGTGATTAATAGATCGCATTCTTCTTTCATTCGTTGCACATGGTACTGGATTTTTTCGAATAAATATAAATAAGAAGTCGGAAGTTTTTTTTTTTTTTTTTTTTTTAATGGGCTCGGTATTAACACTGACCCAACTACATGGACTTAGATCACCTACTCAGATTCTGAGGCGATCGGAGATAGAAAGTATAAAGGAAAGAAGGAGGGAAATAACAGCTGTAGGTGGGAAGGAAAGGATAAAGGAAGCATTGAAAGGGGTAGGAAGATCCAACGCCAAAAGTTCGGCGTATAGATGAGAGCACTCAGGAAAAAGAGCAGGGCATTCAAAAAGGATGTGGTTCGGGTCGCATATAAAGGGAGGATCAGTAGAGTGGAAAGGGCAAAAGGGAGAAGGTGAAAGAGAAAAAGAAAAACGAGAAAAGGGAAGAAGGGAATGACCAAGTCTCAGTCTGATTAAAGAAACAATAGCCGAGCGCCGAGAAAAGGGAAGAAATTGATACCAGGGCTGTGAATTGTGAGTAGGCTGTAGGAGGAGGTAGAAGGGGGAGTGATTGGCATAAAAGAAAGGGTAGATGTCAACCCATAGTCTGGTATGGAGAGTTGCGGAGAGAAAGAGGATGTCTGAGGCAGGAAAATGCGGAAGGAATGGACCATTGAGAGACGCCGAGCGAGCTAGGAAGTCAGCTGCTTCGTTGCCCTCAATGCCAGAGTGTTCAGGAACCCATAAAAAGTCAATAAGGATAGAACATGCTAAGCACAAGTTGGAGATAGAGGCACGAACAGGAAGAATGATATCAATCCGTGTTGTATTTTTTTATGTAATTTTTTTTTGTCGTTTATTTTTTCTCTCGTTTTCTTTGTCTTCCCTTGTTTTTTTTTTTGTCTTTTACGTATTTTTTCCGTCTCAACTTTCTTTGCTTGGCCACGCTCAAAAAAAGGCGGGTTACTAACACTGTGAATTAACATAAAAAAGCATTATAATTAATAATAAAAACACACACGGTAAATAAAGTTCCGTTATGGATTTGTAAATGGAAAAAATCGTTTTTTAGACACACTTAATTATATACCGGAATTTTAAAATAAATTTGTAACATAAAACAGTTTGTACTAATTGTAAATTTTTACGTGTTGTCATTTAAAATTGAAGTAGAATACTATATTGTTTGATGGTGCATTAAATGACAAAATTACGATTTTTAACAAATTTGATTTTAATTCAAATGACAATTTATAACTGAAGCTGAACACTGATTGATGGGTGTAAGATAAAATCAGAAATGAAATTTTCCCAAAACTTGGTTCCCTTAAACTCTAAATAACTTAATATAATAATAATAATAATAATAATAATAATAATAATAATAGATGCTTAATTTGTCGAACTTGAAAATTTTACATCTGGTCACATTTGCATTTTATGTAAATTAATCAGCTGATACGGAAGTATTTTGTATTAATGTGAAGCTTCATGAAACATATTATGCCTTGCGCTGAAAATTCTACATATTTAGTTGGAAATTATTTTATATAATATTCGTGCAAAATTATTCTATTTTATTCCACCTTTCTTACATGTGTATGTTCCTAGAGGTTGTTAAAAATATTTAGAATAAGGCTAACGGGATGATGGTCTATTTTTCCAAAACTGTTAAGGAGGCTTTTTCTAAGCAACTGAAATGTAGTTCCGTTATTCCAAATAGCAAACGTTTCCTATCGAGATATGATAAGACATTTTGAAAGTCACTGAAAAAGCGACTTCTGCTCATTTTATTACTTCGTCGATTTGATAAAACCAAAATATTTTTTTTGAAGATGGTGCGCAATTCGAGTGTTTCCAGGTTAATAGGTAACATTTATATAATTTTTTGTTGAACTATGTACAAAATATTTAATACAATTCGTGCCACCAAATTTAAATTGCAATAAAATTAAAATCCGCATTAAATATTCCCGATGTTTCTAATATTCGGTCTATAGAAAATGAGTGATTACGTATGTTATAGTCATTAAATTGTTCCTAGATATTGCTGTAATTTGTGATTTCCGTTTTGACTCCAAAAACTTAATATTTAAGAATAATCATAATGTACACCTACCCATATTGCTCTAAAATACGACTAATTACAATTAAAATTCTCTTTAAGAAAATCTGTAACTTCAAACTAATCGATTACTCTAGGCGGCAAAAAAAACTAAAAAATCGTTAAGAATATATAACACGGAATTTAAAACGACCTCAAAAACCACTTACAAATTCACAACTTATTGCCAGAAAACCTTTTAATAGTAAAACTTGAAATATCAAAATATAGAAATTTTTATCCTAAGTTACACATATTCGCGGTTTCGCTATTGCACCACCGCTTTCCATTGCTAACTATAATGTTGTACAGAATCGTTGATCGAAATGTTATGGACACTGATAGCAAAATTATAAAATGCGAAATAGTTACTTTCCAACCACAAATCAACATGCACCTTATGCATGTTTTCAAGCATTGGCGTTAAACCGGAGAGTTGTTTTCCAACATCGATAGAAGCCGAGTTCCTCTTTTAACAGAAATATTAAAAATTCAGTGAAAACAGATAAAAACTCGGTGAATGATAAATACTTTGATCGACTACTGTTTTCTCTATTTTCTTTTCCCGACATTCTATCTAGTTTTTTTCATATTATATTTTTCGTACCTTAAAATGTCATAAACAAATTATGAAATGTACATTTTTATTAAACTTTTGAAGAAAATTTTGCAATTTTCCGCCAATTGTTATCTAAATTTTTTACAAAATGGAAATGATCTCTGTACTTAATTGTTTTTAAATTATAATTTAAGGAAAGATAACGATTGAGGCTGTGGTTAAATTAGAATTTTTGTATCGGAACAGACGAATAAGTTTAGAAAAAGAAATTAAAAATATTTGTTTTTATAATTTAGATTGTTTAGTGGCCTACAACATATCATACTCGTATTATACTCACGCTTAAGAAATTACTATTTTTCCGCTTATTTTCACACTGTGTTTATTTAAATAATAATAACGAAAAAAAAAAAGAAGAAAATGTACATATAAATTTGTATTCTTTACCGTCATATATGAATACCAAATTAGGTAGGTAAAAACTGTAAGCAAATCCAAAGTTAAGTTGTATATATAATAATCAGCACCAACTCCTTTAGGAGTTATTATTCCTTGAAATGTTCTTTGTATTCTAACAAATAACCTAGAGTGTGAAATAAATTCTAATAGTTTTAAATTAAATATTGAACAGACACTTTTTATAAAATAATATATTTAAATATTGACGCTGAATTTTATGAAAACTGTCTGTTTATATTTAATTTAAAGATAATTTTGAAATAACGTGTGCAACAAACGATAATTATAATAGTTTTGATGGTTTTTTTAAACCAAATTTTATTCTATTTCTTAAATGCTTCTAAAGTAGCGTTGACAAACTCTTCTAGAGCACGATAATCATTTACAAGCTTCCACATTTATTCGAGTAAAGTTGTGTGCTATGTTTTCCAGAAAAATTAAATGTTGTACTGCTAGCGGCTAAGAGTGGCAGTATATATCAGTGGATGATCAGCATAATGATTATTATATAGTTATAATATAAATTGCTTCACACCATTCTAAGAACTTTATGTTTAATTTAAAAATTCTGAAAATTTTTCATTTTTATTTGTTTATATTCAATTATCAATGTTAATGTATGTTTTATGTTCGTTTTACATTTTGTTTATTCTGAAATAGGGACCAGTATAATTCAAATTTTTTTCAAATTCTATGGAAAATGACTGACCCTGCATAATTTCCATCAGTTCACACTGTGAAATTCTGGACGATTGTTTCATATATATTGTCTAATAATCATATTTTCTTCACATATTACAGAACTAAAGAAAAAACCTAACTAAAAACGAAAAAAAAAAAATGATGATAACAATGAAATAAGGGATATAGAATAAATTACACCTAATAAAAACTAATTAAGTAGTGTAGCATTATGAATAAACACATGCTACTCAGTGTTACATATTATATACTAGTAGTATAAAAAGGAACGTTCTGGTACAGTGGTTGCAATATTTACTAGCAGAGGGGTGTAGGAGCGCTAGTGTATACGTACAATATCCACTCGCCTCACCCACTTGCAGGACCACGCCATGCTACCTCCATCAAAATAGGCCTGTGTCACATGTACACCCCTAACTGTGATGCTACATACCATGCAACATTATACCTAAGAACTGTCAGGGGGAAAGAACCTCAATTCCTTCTGTTTAGCAGCCGGAGCATCCATCCTATCAGTGCTATTAAGAAACTTCCTCCTTGCTATTATCTTTTAAGTCTAGTAGCTCATTACTACCAGCTTTTTCACCGCTGCCTTTAATACCCAACACCAGAAAAAATAAATACAAAGAATAAATATTAAAAATGAAATAATGATAAATTATGAAAAATCACACAAAAGCTACGAAGTCCGCCACTGCTTAGGGTAGTGTCAACCCTCCAAATTTAGGTATACGTTGATTATAATCAACCTTGTTGCCATACACTGTCACTTTTGTATTTATTTCTTAGAGGAGTTCAAACACGTATTGCCTCTACCAATTCAGCGTATGTGCATTATTTCTTGTCTTCTATTCAGTATGAAATTACAAGTTTATAGATTCTGAGATTTGTCTCTGAAGTATAGCGCTTGAATTACTATGTTTAGTAATGGCTTTTTTTATGGTAATACCTTATCATTTAATTGTTTGATGGCAACAATCGCTTAGTTCGTATGCGTACTCTCTAAATTAGTTTATTTTTTTATTTATCCTCCGTTGCTTAGAAGCGTGAATTAAGCATTTTTTTATTTTTTTTTTATTTTGTTACAACACGTATCAAGGTAGCTGTTTGTAACATCACCCTTCCGGTCGAGTCTTTCACGGACATATTTACAAGCCGTTTACCCGACATAGGCTTGTGTGTTGACCGAATCGCTGAGAGTGTCATTATTGCGTTCGTTCAAATTCGCTAAGGACATTACCCCTCGTCAATGTTTATTCGCGTCACTCGTAACTAAATTTGCATAAATTGCCTATTAATGTAATTCTCCATATTTTCATTAAAACAATTTTTGTTAAAAGCTCTCTAAAAAGTTACTATTTGCAAATTAATCAAAAGGTTAACGTTACGGTTAGTTTTTACAAGCCAGTATTTTTTTCAATCTTGCCCCTCTCTGAGGGAGAAAACCTGTGCATGTCCATGTGCGAGTTAAATCTCTTTGGAAAATTTAATTGAAAAAATACACGGCTGTAAAATTACAAATTAATATTTGAACTGTGGCATAAACAATTTTTACCGACTAAGTATCGATGTGCGTTTAGCAATTTTTGCTTTTCTCTTGGCAGAAGTTTTACTTCCTGCTTCTTCATCGTCGCGGTCGGAATCTTGTGCATTTGCTTGATCGTGGACACTTTTTGGTATTTCCCATATACCGGACGTTTTCAATGTTTCTCTAAGAAAGAAAAATACATTAAAAAAGATCATCGATAATTCCGGTGCCCGGGTGAGTTTATGTTGGGAAGCTGCGTTACAAGTGACGAACAAAACAGTAGTTGAAGCAAAGCGCGTAGATCTGTTATACTAAAAAAATAGATCCATTTAATTTTTTTTTGCGATGGAGGATTGATAAACACTTGGCTTATTAACAACACACATCCCCAATATACGAGCGCAATGGGCACCGGATAATTATCACAGCTTGTCGATTGCAAACGAAGATCAATTCGATATAAACAGCTGCCCTGAAAATCGTATTCGTATTATTTCCGTTTCGTCAATGTTATTGCTTTAATTGTTTTTCATAGCTCAAACATAATCTAATAATAGAAAATAGTGATGTGAAGGACAAAGCGGAAAATGTTGACGAGCATGGGGACAATTGGATCGAGGGAAAATGAAGTAATTGCAGTAGCCATGTGTCTAAAGAATGACCGTGTTTCTGTAGTGCAGTTGTTTCTGATGATGGCTGGTGTAATCCTTCCGAAGCGTCAAGTATATTTCTTGAACACAGTTATGTCTGAAAATTATTTATAATGAGGTAGCTAAGTTTTTTTGACAGATTCTAATCGGTATCCTGATGTGGAATAAAACACGATCTTCCTGCTTTTTTGTTTTTTGCCTCGTTATCGCGTTATTTGAAATTGTTTTAACAGTTACTTTGTTGCATATGTATCTCTAATAGGTTCTAAAATTAAAAATTTTATCAATAACGTCATAAAAACCGACTATTTATTCTACGTATATCGTATATAAAATTTTTTTATTCATCAATTAGAAGTATTAGATTACAGTTGTGTTTCTCGCGTTTCGTCTTGTTGATAAGAAATATTACGTTCGGGGCTGTCTCGTGAGATGCCCCGCTCACCCCCGCCAGCAAACACGCTGGCCGCCGCACCGAAACCGGACGGAAGCAAAACGACCACCGGTAGTAAGTACGCAGCACACAAACCAGGTAAGAGCCACACCGACACACACAACACACCTCCGCATAAGCCGGCCATCGCAACCGCTGATAAGAATCAGTCGATCTCTGCAGATCCTCTTCCGTTCGCTCCAAACCAGAGTAACGCGAACAGTAAGATAATTACACACACGACCACCTCTCACACGTACACAACTAACCCGAACACACATGTCACCACCACGCTTACACAAGTACCTACCCCACATACGCAACCGATCATCCGTTCAACAGACAACACACACCAACTTCACACCGCAGCCGTAACATTATCGTCAACCACTACCGTCAAACAAAGCACTATACACTCCCGCGCCGCGGATGCAGAGAATAATCAATCTAATATAATCAACACATCCCCTGATAACACAAAACCGAAATCGAGCACATTAGTTGATACAATTAAAATTCAAACCGAGTCTTCTGAAAATCGTAATTCATTAAATAAACAAAATATCTCTTTCGCTGATAAAGTGAAGTCAACGAAAATAACACCGCTAACGGCTTTTAATCATCCAAAAGACGAGCAGGGCATTATTCTGCCATATTTCCCGCCAAATACGCTCAGAGACTATTTTACTGCGGTGAAAGCAGTCACCGGCAGTAATCTCGATATAATTGCGGGGTCTCGTATCAGTCGAGACCGTGTAATTATTTTCCTGAAGTCGCAAAAAATAACTGACAATTTTTTTTGCCGGAGGCGGAACGATTACATTAGCAGAGCGGACAATTCAGGCAACACGAATTAGACAACCAGCTAATAAAGTTGTTCTATCAAACGTATCGGCCACTATACCGAACGAAACACTTTCGTCATACCTCGTTTCAGCACTATCCCTTAAGCTACTATCACCAATATCAATATTAAGAGTCAACCCCTCGGATGATGAATTTGCACACGTAATAAGCTGGCGAAGACAGGTGTATATCGAGCATATGAACTGTGCAAATATTCCTAGATCTTTTTTATTACGAAATAATGACCACGATCATAGAATTTTCATCCAAATTGAAGACCACGTATGTCCAAACTGCAGAAAAGAGAATAAACTGGTGAACACGCAACAAGAGAGTCATTCCAGCCGTCCAGACATCATCTGCCAACCTCAACAGCTAACCGCGGACCATGATAGCGATTTGCCCCAGACAGTACAGAAGGAAACCCATGTCACCCCCTTAACGATAGACACCACAGGTCCAGACGAAATAAATTCAAATGCCACAATTGAGCAGCCGGAAATAGAGATGGACACGGACGCTAGTCCGCTGAAACGGCCTCATCCCAAGACCCCAGATGCACTTGCTGACCCGAGGCCGGCGATTTTCCCATCGCGGCCGCTACCAAAACGGCCAGCTCTCTACATTAATCAACCAGATAAGAAAGAAGAGCATGCACCAGCTGAGCCGCATAACGAACAGCCAACCCGAGAGCCAGGAGACGTAACTGAAAAAGCCAAGCACCTTTTCAACGCCGAACAACCAACGTTTATGATGGGATTTGAAGAATTCAAAACATTTATCCAGGCAGTAGCGACGAACCCAAAGTACATCTCCTATGCAACTGATTATACAAGGAGTTATGACGAGCTAGTATACATGCTGGCAGCAGTTAAACCATATCTTATCGGCAGAAGCATTAAAAGTCGCTGCTCCCGAATTATAAGGAAATTATCGGAACAAACGATCACAACGTCTGAAGACGAACGACATCATAGCGACGGCAACGTATCTAACACAAATTAATAAACTTCCCTTGTCCATAAAGTATTACAATTATTATTTGACTCATTCTCAAAATAAATAAATTAATTAATAATGGCTACTAGAGAAAGTATTATGCAATGGAACTGCAGAGGCCTTTTCAAGCATATAGAAGAACTCAAATTACTGAGTAGTGATTGGACGCCGGGCATCATCTGTCTTCAAGAAACGCATTTGAAACCAACCCAGTCTTTCTCGCTTAAAAATTTTATAGTCTACCGATCAGATTACTCTCAAGGAATATCAGCGTGTGGAGGTGTCGCCACACTAGTGCATAAGTCTTTCCCATCCCAACTCCTTAGTATTACCACAGAGCTACAAGCAGTAACAGTTACAGTAAAGCTGCCATCCCTTTCTTTCCCTTCTATAACAATATGTAACTGTTATTTTCCTCCTTCAGTAAATATTCCTGAAGCTCAGATTGAGAGGTTGCTTCGTCAGTTGCCCACTCCCGTGACTTGGATAGGTGATTTTAACGCTCATTCCCCTCAATGGGGTGCTGCCTATACCAATACGCGGGGAAAAGTAATTTCTGACTGCGTACTAGGTAGCGATTTAATATTGCTGAGACCTCCGTCCCATACACACTTCAATGCAACTCACAACACGTTTTCAACAATAGACCTTGCATTCATTTCAACGGTGCTGATCCCTTACGTAAACATCATGGTGCATCAGGATTTATGCTCCAGTGACCATTACCCCATTTTTATTCATTTTCCTACTCTATCACCCACGCGACGCCCTATCCATGTGCAACCACGATTTGCGTTCCAGAAGGCGGACTGGAGCACTTATCGAGATAAAACTATAATACCCTGTCGCCCTGCACTAAGTATAGAAGAAAACTTGTCCATCTTCACTCATGCGATCAATAATGCAGCCCGAGCAACGATTCCGTCCACATCGAATTATCGGCGCCGATGCGTTCCATGGTGGTGCCCAGAAATTAAGTCCGCAATACGTCAACGGAAAAGAGCACTTAAAAAGTTCAAGGCAACGAGGTCGCAGCAAGATTTAATCGATTTCAAAAAATACAGAGCTAAAGCCCGCCTGCTTATACGAATTAAAAAGCGGCAATCTTGGGTAGCCTTTGTCTCCTCCATCTCAAAGGACACACCATGTGCTATAATGTGGAAGAAGATAAAGGCGCTGAATGGTAACCCTAGCTCCACTCCGACCCCCTCTTTACTTATAAATGGGACGCTGGTGACAGATGAATCCGAGGTGGCGGGTGCTTTTGCGCTCCACTTCACAAATGTTTCCTCCTCTGCTTCGTACACTCCCAATTTCTTGGAACAAAAAACATCAGTGGAAAGTGAACCAATAGCATTCCTTTCCGAGAAAGATGAAGCGTTCAACCTTCCTTTCTCAATAGATGAATTGAACTTCCAACTTAATAAAACTAGAAACAGTGCGCCCGGTGCGGATTCAATTCACCCACTCATGTTGAAACATCTCTCTCCTTCCGCTAAAAGTCTCCTACTACATATTTATAATCAAATCTGGTCCTCATCATCCATCCCTAACTCCTGGAAAACTGCCTTAGTAATCCCTGTTCTTAAATCAAACAAAGATCCTTTCCTTCCTCAAAGTTACAGGCCAATTTCCTTATTATCGGTCCTTTCAAAAACTCTGGAAAAAATGGTGAATAGGCGTCTCTATTCCGTACTAGAATCTTTGGAGATCCTATCTGCAATCCAGGTCGGTGGCCGTACATCAAAATCCGCAATTATGCACCTTCTGAGCCTCCAAAGGCAAATACTTACAGCCCAAAACAGAAAGCAATACTTATATTCGGTCTTTTTTGACCTTGAAAAAGCTTTCGACCGCGTATGGCGATATGGTGTGCTTACTAAGCTGAAGAACGCCGGAATCAGCGGAAACATGGGCAATTTCATCCTTAACTTTCTTTCTGATAGGGCGATCCGAGTTAGGATTGGCTCTAAAATATCTTCCTCCTTCCTTATCGAAAATGGTATTCCGCAAGGCTCAGCGCTGAGCGTAACATTGTTTATATTATACATAAATGATATGGCAGATTGTATACGGCCGCCAGTTACAGCCCGCTTATATATTGATGATCTTAATATATCCCTTCCTTCTAACCTTCCGTCCAATGCGAGATCAATCCTTCAATCAACAATCAATAACTTGGAAATATGGGCTGATAACAATGGCCTGGAATTCTCTCCGACAAAATCCGTATGTGTGAAATTTCACAAGAGACGCCAGCATGATCCCGATTCCGACATAACTCTTTTCCTAAGGAATTCACCACTTCCGTTGCTCCACACAATTAAATTCTTGGGTCTTGTGTTTGATGAAAAACTGTCCTGGTCACATCACATTCACCATCTTAAAAATAAATGCATGAAATCCTTAAATATACTAAAATGTCTGTCAAATCCGAAATATAGCATAGATCCTAAGCTCCTGCTAACTGTGTACAAATCTCTCACTTTAAGTAAATTGACCTATGGCTGCCAAGTTTATTCCTCGTCAAACAAAGCACTCCTTAAATCACTTGACACAATCCATCATACTGCTATACGAATTATCTTGGGAGCGCATAGGACGTCGCCATCGTTGGAAATCTGTTCACTAGCGGGCATCCCACCCTTAACGGTTATCCGAAATTCTTATGAATTCAGAGATTTATTTTACTGGTACCAAGCTAAATTAAGCCACAACGATAATTCAGAAATCCCACTACCGTCATTTCCAAACGATCCCCTCCCCAGTGTATTAGCCCTCCTTAAGGAAAGAGGAATTAACTGGAACTCTGACCTTGCACATCAGCATGTTGAACTCCCCTGGGAGGATACTCCGATTGTTGCAGATTTATCTCTGCTGAGCGATCGCTCGGACCAGGATGTCATTCTGCCGTCCCAGTACGTGGCGGAAAAAATTCAACTTTTTCCCAGCTACAGACAGCTGTATACAGATGGTGCCAAAGCAAACCCCCTCAATGGGTCCTCGCCGGTGGCTTGCGCCTACGAGGTGGAGGGAGTTGTTCATGCGGTTCGGCTCCACGACTTCTGTTCAGTGCTGGAGGGGGAGCTGTATGGTATTTTCTTCTGCTTGAGAGAATATCTGCAGTCTTACCCCCAACGTCGAAATGCATTTCTAATCACAGATTCCTTGCAATCTATTAGGACACTCCAGACACCTAAAACCTCTCACACATTATCTCGAAAAATAAAGCGCATCATTAACGTACTTTTCCGGGCTGGCTCACAGGTAACATTCTTGTGGGTCCCGGGTCATACCGGTGTGCCGGGGAATGAGCGTGTGAACTTGGCTGCTAAGGCAGCAACATATAGTCCAATGCCCGAAGGTGCCCCTCTGCCTCAGCTGGGGCCACCCTTTTTTCAGCAACATAAAGCAGAGACATGGGAAATTATGTGGTCGGCTCACACATCATGGCTGCGATCCATTAAGGTGAGCACTGAGCCTTGGTGGCCACCGATATCCATGTCCCGCAGAGAGTTTGCAGCTTTAATTAGACTCCGCATAGGGCACACAGCAATATCCCATAACTATTTGCTGGAAGGAACATCTCCTCCCTCTGTCTGTTCCATATGCAATTCCTCAATTTCACCAACCGCTGAACACGTTCTGGAACATTGCCTGCCTGCAGGCACCACCAACTTACCGTCGGTTGCGTTGTCAAACGAACCAAAACAGGTCCAGGACATACTAAACCATATTAGAGCGGCTAACATATTAAAATACTTCTGATCCTGCACTGATCCATGTGCTGTAATAATCCCGGTAATTACACACAGCACATGGACCATATAAATTTAGGGGAAAAAAAAAAAAAAAAAAAAAAAAAAAAAAATTTTATTACAACGCCCTAAGGGCCTAGGATGTATGCCGGGTTTTCTCGCAACTTTGTAATGTCTAAACTACATAAAGCATTGAATTAAAACGGTTTCATTAAAAAAAAAAAAATAGTTCATTTGTAGGATGAGATTTGAAGAAACTTATATACCGCCCGGTAGTAATCGACGACTCGTTTTACAGCCAAGGATTAATTTTTATAATAAAAAAATCCCTTTTTCTTTTCGGCTTATTCATCTGAGACCTTTAACAAGAAAATTTCGCATGCATAGGCAAAAATAGTGCAGTATCCGTTGTTTTTAATTTTTTTTTCTTTTACCGAAATTTTTCACGTGCGCATAAATTAAAGTGAAAGCTGTACAAAAATACTTATTTCGTCACAGAAATTATTGAAATCGTACAAGTTGGACGATTGGGAAAAAAGAAAATTAAAAAGAAAAAAATTTGAGGTCACTGGCGGAGATTTTTTCCCGTTCGAAAAACTAAATTGAAAACGAACACTAACTCTTAGCGGATAAATGATTTGGGAAAGCAAAAGGGTGGTAAACTATTTTCGCTAAGGAGAAAGTACCCTAATTCGAAATATTTTCTCCAGACGACTCATTAGATACTTATATGATGAAAAGAGCTTGAGTTCACGATCCACGACAGCCGTTTTATCGATGGAATGACTTTACCTAATCTTGATAGTCGCATAAAAGACAAAATGGAAAAGTTCACACAGTTCCACTTTAATGGATTTTGGCGACATTATTATAAACGTTGTTCTGCATGTCTGGCTACAGATATATTCAAAGTTGCGTCTTAAACACTGTTTAAAATTTCCTATGTCTGAAGTAGCATTCATACTGGTAAGAAAGGGATTAATTTGCAACTTTTTACAGTCCACATTTTTTTATGTGTAACGAAAAAGTTCGTTACAGTGTGATTGTCTGTCGTGTACTTTGGGATTTTGAAACTGCGGCACTAGAGCAAACGAATGCGGATACGGAGAGGCTTTTCTCAACAAGAAGGATGTACGCTGTTTTCAGGTAAAACAGGTATTAGATAGGCAAGCAGCTTCTCGAAATACAGTCGCGTCGCATACCCATATGAAATTACTCGTAGGGAAAGACAATTTTTTCCAGCTCAGTCGACTTAGCCAGCTTATTTATTATTATATGTAATTACGTTCATTAATTGTAGACAAACTGTGCATATTCACCTGTGAAAGCATAAAACGACTAACAGAATTATGTCAGATACGGCGGTTTTTTCTTCTCTTTGGATGCCGATTATTTTTGTAATATGAAATGGTTCTTTGTCGAATTCCGCTTTGTTCCAGGTCCAGATTTGTAGTTGAAATACGGACTGAATTATAAGTATTATCTAGTTCCATAAGAAGAAAAAGAAAAAAAAAAAAACATCAGAGAAACACACCATTAGCCTTTTTTATTGTTAAGTTGTTGCTTTATGAAAAAAATCTTTTTCGCATATTCATCAAACAAAAATCGTTTGTATTTAATATAACGTGTCTGTACATTTTGTTTTTTAATCGTCGAATAAAATAAGACGATGATTGATTATAAATAACAAACATTTTAAGAATGGATGTAAGTAATTATGAGATGGACTGGAAAAGAAAAGAAATATTAGTTCAGATAAATGTAAATATGGACCGAACCTAAATAGCCTATTTTCGTGTCTATAAAAGAAGAAAAAAGAAATATTAGTAAAGATGAAATGTAGTGTCTGAATTTTATGGGGAGACCTGAACTTCTTTTTTTTCTTCTTCTAGATGAAGATAAAAAATCCCCAAAAAAGACCAATACGCTAGTTATGAATTTACTATAGAGATTATTCAAATTTAAAAATTAGAAATATGCTGAATATGTAAATACAAAGGGTTTAGTATTAAATATAATCAGTCTGTCTTCAGTACATTCGTAAGAATTATACTTACGGCAATGTGCGAGTCATCTAGGTACCATCTTTGCCACTGGGTTATCATTTTCATAATTAACACTCTTTCTTATGAACACTGTGCCCATATGTTATCGAGTGCGCTTGATAATAATAATAATAATAATAATAATTTTAATGTTTGTTATTTGTATTTATAATTATTTATTATTTTATTTTATTATATTTAACTTGTAAAAATTTTCTTTAATGTATGCACATTGATCGATATGATTGCGGTGAAGTTTAGGACTACAGTCATTTATTTACATGCCTTCCAGCGACAGATATGAACTTGGAAGCTTGAATGGTGATGTTGATAATGATTTAATAAAATTTATAGTATATTAGACGAGCTGTTATATACTATATTCGACCGGATACACGATAATAATAGTAACATATATGTGACGAAGAAGAATAGCGTTAAAAGCAATTGTCAAAAAAATGAAAAGCCAAAATTTAATTCCTAGTAGATTTCAGGAGGGGGGCATGGCATACAAACTGAGCTCTAAGGTCTTCGTATCTTATTTATTTCCTAACTAAAAATTATATTAATTTTTAATTTCATTCTTTTGATTGATAATTAAATTAAAACTATATTTCTTTCGGAGATTTTAATTATTTCAGAGTATTCCTTAATCGTTGAACATGCACTCTTAGTATCAAAACTATTTTAAAAACGTTGTTTAAAAAAAAAGAGAAAATTATTTAAATAATTATTTACAAATCACGGAATTATTCGTAGTCTCCGCAATTATTTGTCCCTTACGGGTTTGTCATTTAAGCAATGCTGTTGATGGAAATTACTTCAAAGTATTCTGGCATATAAGAAATATTATGTATATATATATAATTACCGGTTTCCACATATGACGCACAAACATAGCTGATTATAAAGACAAGAATAAGGAAAATAAGGAAGATAAGGAAGACACAGAAGGCACTAGAAGAAAGATTAATACTAAATATAAAGTAGTCGGACCGAAAACGAAACACATGAATACAGGAGAAGAAGACCGGACATTGCGATGTGCTGGAACAAATGGCCAAATTGAAATGGCCGGCCGCATAGCAACGAATAACAGATGCACAAAACGGGTGTTGCAATGGCGGAAAATTGGTAAGAAAAGGAACATTGGTAGACCATTGTGTCATGATGATATCTCGAGTAGCAGGAAAAAATTGGATAAAAAAACACAAGACTAGAACAACTGGAAGAAATTGAGGAAAGCCTACATTCAACAGGGAGAATCGATTTTTTTCATCGGGTTCGAGGTAGAACGTAAAACTTTCGTACAGTCAGACAGTTTTTATTGAAGAAGATAAAATTATTTTGCGGAAACGAGTTACTTGTGGCGAATGCTTTAAATTGAATTTTACGTAATTTTGTGTTTTCAAATTCAGGATATGTAAACATGGATTATACGTACACAGGTGCGTGTTCTTGACATTATTCAGATCTAAATTGAACGCTTTGTGTAGAAAGTTAATAAACTGCGAACCAGAAAGCACATTTTTGCGTCCACCATTTAAATTACCTCCGAAAATGTGAGCGGAACCAAACACGGTGTTGTACGAACAATTCAATTGATCGAAAAAATCATCTGAAAATCTTTTCGTTTCCCTTTTGAAATGAATTTCTCTGCCTCATGTGTTTGCTTTTGCAAAGCGGATTTATGCCTCGAATATTCTAGTACTGGCATAGGAACGGAACGAAGATACGTTTCTGATACACCGTTTCGTTTTTTCAGATAATGTGTTTTATTCGTTGTTTTTTTTCATTTTTTTTCTTTATTTTATTTTCATCTTCTTTGATCGTTTTTTTTTTTTTTGCAATTCGAAAACGTTTTTCTTGTGATCGTCAGTGGTAGTTGACGAAAACGTAGTATCAATCAGAAAAATATCGAAATCCTTGTTTTTTTAAGCGTTTCTACAACACATCGCAGACGTTGAAATAGCTCCCGAACGAATTAACAGAGGTTAACTAATTGGCTCTTCCACAGATGCCTACAATCGGATTTTCTACATATCGAGGAACTCGACAAATTTAACAGAGGCTGATCCTCCCTCGAAATAACGTCAACCTCATATTGTATACAAGTTTATGTAGCTTTTTTCTTTAATTAATTAATTTTTCCTGCAATTCTGCTGTTTTTAGAACTTTATATAGAACACTTGTGATTTAAGATAAAGTAGTATAATAGATTGTTCATCTTAACTAATTAAGCCGAAATTATTTCAGATTGTAAATAAATAAATGAAAAAAATTAAACGTTTACATTTTTTGCATTTTGTTCGGTTTTTTTGAATAACAAATTTTTAATGCGTTGAAGTGCTTCTCCTATTATTTATGATATGTTCCTATATTGGCTATCTTTATTTCTTCTGTTTCTAATCGCTTCTTGATTTAACTTTCAAGTCCCTACGTTTCACTATTTGTTAGTCCTTTGTGCTGGGTAAATGTCCTGAGTTAACGCGCCCAAGATTTAAAAAAAAAAAAAAAAAATGATATTTAAAACAGTCGGAGCGAGGCAAATGAATTTTTTTTTTTTTTTTTTTTTTTCATAAATTTACAAATACAAAATCTAGGCGCCGTGTGTAACTACTTGGGTTATTACGGCACCTAGACTCACTGGAAATACAAGAAGGCGGTGCAGTCTGTTCGATGCTGCAAAATTCAACACTGCCCGAACACAATCCGTGTAGTTCGGCAACAGACGGTGGGGTGAGATATGACTAGAAGTACGGGAGGTATGCCGGCATCATTTCAACAGATGCTCTATGGTTGGCGAGGCCATGAACCCGCAAAGAGGACAGGTGAACGGAGGGGGAGCTCCTTCAAAGACGTAATTATGTGACAGTGCAGTGTGCCCCGGACGCAGTCTCGATAGGATCGAGAAATCCCTACGTGAGACACGGGGAATGGCGGCCACCATGGATCGGTGTTTGGCTTTATGGACCTGAGCCAGGTCGTTTGTTCTGACCATAGTTTGCTCCACTCTTCAGCAAAGTGCATCAAACATTCAAATTGAAGTCCGCGAAACAATTCGCAGGAAGATAAATTAAGGTTAAAATTAGATAAACTTTGCTGTGGAAATTTAAAATTAATATTCGTGATGAAATATATGTGCCTTTAATCGAGGTTCCGTTTTGATTGCGCTTCTTTTTAATTTTGTATACATAGTACCTCTCTTTAATATTCAACTACCAAATTTCTCACGATTTTTGTCATACGCAGACGACTTCTTAATATATAATCTAAACATAATTGCCTCACTGAATGTCTTCAGACAAATCAAACATCTGTTGATACTTGTTTTAATTCCGTTGAGAGAATACATTTTAAAGTATCCTATACTAAATCCTCGGTATATCCGTCGTTTCACTCAGACCATTTGACTACCAACAAATACGTGTTCTAATTCAAAACCGACTCATTAAGTTTACTAGGCATGTTATTAGGTATTTAGGTTTGTTTTCAGATCCTAAAATGAACTTTTCATATTCAGAAACTAGTTGAACTTATAATTAAATCGTATGTAGCCTCTTAAAGGCTACAAGTAATTCATGGCGAGGAGGTGATCCGGTCATCTTAAGCCCGGCTATACAAAAGCTTCATTAGATCGAAATTGGATTATGGGGCGATTTTTAATGGATCAGCCTCGAAGTCCCAGCTCAGCAAATTACATTCATTACAGAATCTTGGCTTAAGATTAATCAGGGGAAACATCAGGTCGTCCCCTACCATCGGTCTCCAAATGGAAACCAAAATTACTCCTCTGCATATTAGAAGAAATTATTTAACCGATAAATATGTACTTAAGTATTGTAATCATAAATATCCGCAGTTCATAAGCAAGATAATGCAGTTCCGTAGTAATTGGAGGTTTGCTCATCATAAAATGCCGCTCTTGCTCGAAAGAACTAGAATGTATCATAGTTATAGTCAAGCTTTTGTGACATCTTCTCCCTCTAACTATTTTAATTTAAGTTATGACACCTTAATTTTATCAAATTAGACATTAATCACCTTTAAAAGCCAGGATTTGCATTTACTGCCTGGTAACATTCGGTTTTTCTAGGCATCGTGAAAGAATTATACCCTGGTTATCGGTTGATCTTTACCGGTGGTGCCAAATTCCGTGGATTTAATGAAGGTGTAGTACGGACAGGGTTTACTATAGAAGATATCATTGAGCAGAAATTTAAATTACCCCCAGAGGCTTCCGAGCTTCTTGCAATTGAAAAAGCATCAGAGTTTGTGAAAAATGTGTTGCAGTCCAAGGGGGAGTTTGTGGTATTTTCGGACAGCCTTAGTTTTGTCGCTTCAGAGCAGTAACTTTGAATATAACTGCCATTCGCTCATTTATATGGAATTTTAATATGTCAGAACTGGGAGGAGTCATTATATTTTGCCGGATTCCAGTGTGGGGTATTACTTAGTGACCGAGTTGATTCAATTGCTGAAGAAAGTGTTAGATCAGGTATTATTAAGTTTCCATTCATCTCATCTTTCGACTTTCTAGACAAAGCTAAAAGAGATAATCATGCGGGTTGGGTGAATCTTATTCGCAATGAACAAGGGCCTGGTAAATATTTTCATATGGTCCAACCATCTCTGCCGTACACACATTGGTTTTATCGTATTTGTGTCCCAGTTAGTATGGCCCGTAGGTTTGTGACCGTTGTGTGTGGGCTCCACTCCGGCCATTACCGATTGGGCTTAAACTTTTCAAACACAGGGCATTGCACGGATTGTAATACCTATTGTCGACTAAATTTTAGACACTGACCACACCCCCGTTATTTAATTTGACAACAAGAGACTGGTGTTTTCCAAAGACCTGATGTGCTACGGTATTTATCCTCCACTGTGTATTTTTTTATCTTCTTTGTTCTAGTGATAGGATTTTCTTTTTTCATTTTAGGTTTATTGAAGGAAACATGATTGTTATTTAATTTTCGTCCTATTTGATTTTTTCTTTTTCTTTTATCTTCTCTCCCTTATTCATTAGAGTTTATTTTGTTTATGTAAGTGGCTGGTTTTATTTTATTCTATTCTTTATCTCCATTTACTGGTTATTATAAATTTTTTTGGGTTTTCATTTTATGTTGTTTGGGTATTGTCGATTGCGGGGAATTATTATTGGCTAGAAAGACGGTGTTATTTTGGTTCGGGACAAAAAAAAAAAAAAAGAAGAAGAAGAAGAATAACAAGGCATTGTATTTATTTAATGAAAAAAAAAAAACATTTTTCAGAAAAGTCTCTTTTCTCTTTCACCTTCTCCCTTTTGCCCTCTCCACTCTACTGATCCTCCCTTTATATGCAACCCCAACCATATCCTTTTTGAGTGCCCTGCTTTTTTTTCTGAGTGCTCTCATCTATACGCTGAACTTTTACCGTTGGATCTTCCTACCCCTTTCAATGCTTCCTTTATCCTTTCTTTCCGATCGCTAGCCGTTCTCCTTCTTTCCTTTATACTCTCTATCTCCGATCGCCTCAGAATCTGAGTAGGTGATCTAAGCTCATATAGTTGTGTCAGTGTTGACATCGAGCCCATTAAAAAAAAAAAAAAAAATTAAAGAAATCCTTGTAGCTATTGAATTTTTGGTTTGTCGTGTTTGTAACGCTTTTCAGGCTTAAAAAATTTGGATTGACACCTACTCGTAAAACATGTCATGTTATAAGAATAAACGTCATCGAGATGTACTTGAAATGACGATGATCAGTTTGAAGTATATTGAAAAATTTTAAGAATTGATCGGCGATGAATTTTTAAAATCGAAAACAGAAAGTGAAAATGCGTGGCGCAGTTCGAGAAAATAATTTCGGGTCAGATCCAGAACACAGTGAGGCGAAGAAAATCGGACACGCGATAAGAACAAGTTAGGACCGCAGAAATTTTAGAAAAGTCAGAGCTTTAAGTCACTGCTGACATGCATTATTAAATTTCAACTGAACGGACAATACCTGCTTGTAAAACAAAAAGTAATTAGATCACACACAATGGCGCTTAATATTCGGCACATTAATCGAGTTTGTGAATATTTAAATGGCGTTTCATTTTTGCTTTTTTCCGTTTCGGCGATTCTTCTTCGTCGTTAATGATACGTATTTCCGACGAGACGGTATTTTATGCGCAGAATTACTTCGACGTAGGCGATGACGGAAATCCAGTACAACTTGGGCGGTGTCGGGATGATCAACGCTCCGTGAAAGAAAACAAATATCGTCAGCGGGAAGAATAATAAATTTGACTTTTCGACGCAGCACCACAGTATGACCAAGAACGAGAAAAATGTCGTATTAGCCATCAGGTAGTAGTAGAAGGCAATAGCCAGCTGCAAAAGTACCGGCTTATCTGCAGCATATTCCGTCGCTAAGAACGTTTTATGCCCCACCGCCCTGTAAAAACAATACGTCGAATATTACACTACGATAATGCGAATCAGATTAACCGATAACGCACTCGAGGCGTCCTTTGATGATTATATCACTCTTGACACACGAAAGCGAGAAATATTGTTTCACACTACCCCTTCTTCAGCAGTGTGCGATTCCACAAATATTGTTAATATTGTTAACGCGTCGCAAATGAACTAGTAGGAATTTTAGTGATTTCTGATATTAAAAATCGATTGGCGCGTGCGTTTTATTGAGGTCCGGAAGTTACAGCATATAATATGTCGACGCAAAGCCATTACAATAACTCGAAGGTTTGTGAAATGCGCATTTAATGTGGAAAATCCCCGATTAGCACGTATAGGAAACAGGGCGAGGTGCTTGAAAAACTGCTAGTTCTTTCGATGTAACAACATGTGTAGAAGATTTTTGTTGTTTTTCCTAACGGCCTCTTGACCCAAACACATGACAGACTAAGTTACAAAAAAAACCGAAAAGCCAGGCGGTCAAAAATGGCACAAAGAACAGCAGCAAGGGAACACAACAGAGGGCAATGGGAAGGAAATAGGTTGCGTTAGAGAGATGTGAGGACTGGAGCGTATAAAAGGGAGCGTTCGTTAGGGAGGGCAAAAAAATTAAAAAAAGATGTGATTAGAATCACATATAGAAGGGGGATCGGAGTATCGTGAAGCAGTACGAAGAAGGCGACAGAGAAGAAAAGAAACGAACTACTCGGATATCATTGTGGAAAGTGGAAGAAAAAAAGGGGCTAGGCCGAAGGAGTCTATCATCTCGGTTAAAAGTACGTATCGGCACTTTTCGTTCATTGATTTGCGTTCGCGAGAACAAAAGCATTTAAGGCTTCGACTGATCGCTAATAGTATGTACACTGTATTATTTTGATGATGAAGGTAGAAGTTTTTATCTTAGATTATGCTATCGGACTTTTTTTTTCTAACAATTGTGTTCTTTCTATCTCTCTGTTCAACCTAGTCTTCCGGTCAATTCATAGTTCTCTTTATTTCCTTCACCTGTCGTTATCTCCATTATTGTTCTGAAGCCGCACTCTGCCTCCTGTTTTTGTTTTTCGTTGGTTCCTATCTATTTTATCCTCTCCACCCAAACGAAGCCCATATTTGCAATGCTGATCACGCGTTTATTAAGTGTTTGTTACTTTCAATCGAGCGTTCTGCTTTCTATTCCAATTTGTTGCGAATTTTTATATTCCTACTTCGTATTGATATCCCGTCTTTTCTTTCTTCGCACATCGTTCCAATAGTTTGTTCCTTCGTACTAGCAATGTCAGACCGCATCGAAATACAGCTGATTCATTTACCTTTCTAATTGTTTCTGGGTGAAGGTCCCCCTGGTTGATGAGCCCGATAAAAGAAAAAGGAAGAAAAAGGAAGAAAAAAGAAGAAATTTACAAAAATGCTTAGAAAATCTCACAAAAAATTTGAAAGATTTACGCAGTAGTTATAATGAATTGGACATATTTAAAGGAAGAGGGTAATTAAAATTTCAATTAGTACCTCAACAAATTAGTAACGTATAAATACTAAAAAGAAAACCGTAATCGACCGTCACTGACAGGTGCATCAGGGGGAAAAAAAAGAAAAATTCTTACTTACTCCTTGGAAGAAGCTGCTACAGAATTCACTTTTTGTATCGCATTCATTTGTCTTAATTGTTTCATCGGTAAACGTAAATTGATGATTTTCTAAAACAGAGTAATACTAAGTTTTAAATCTATGTATAATTAACCTTTTTTTTACGTGTTCACAATGTAATTAACGGGGTGGTGAATGTTCTGAAAAACATTAATCGATTAATACGAAACACGGTACTCTGAATTAAATTCAAATTATCTAATTATTTATACAAAAAAAAAAAGAGAAAAGTATTATAATTTAAAATGAAGCAATGCGACGTATTTGTTACATAGCACTTTTCTTCGAATTTTAAATTAAATAATAAACATATCGAAAAATTTTATTAATTTCGTTTATTTTTATTTGCAGAAAAACCTTTACAAAAAGTATACATTTATACGTTTTCAGAAACTTAAGGAAAACGCAGTACACAATTATTTTTGATACAACTTCCCTATGTTGTACAATATACAGCACGAAAACTATACTGCTGATAGGTTCCCATGTGGTCTAGTGGTTAGGATACCTGGTTTTCACCCAAGAGGCCCGGGTTCGAATCCCGGCATGGGAACCACAATTCGTGTTAAATGGTCAGAAAGCGAAAGCTAGGCACAGAGAAGGAAGAAAAAAAAAGACTATACTGCCGATGCTTAATTTTGTCTCCGTCAGTGGGTCATAATTCGATTTTCTTTGGACATTACATTATTCTGGTGCAAAAAAAGAGCAGGAATTACTGCAAGTCTGTTTCTGTATCACACCATCGATACATAGCTTTGAAATAACGATGAAATAATGTCAATTACATTTCATATATCGTACATATTACGTATATATATCACATTTGTAATTATGTGTATATACGTATATGTTGCATATATAATTTCTGTAGAAATTTTCAACGAAACGAATACACCTAGCTAGAGTATTTATTAGAGTAGAAGATTTTAGGTAGACGAATATTTAAAAATTTTCTTCCGAGAATTTATAATTCTGTTTATAGTTTGTTTTATTTTAAATGAAACAATTTTCTCCATTCTCACAATATTAACCAGACTTCAATTTAATCGCTGCTTATCTAGAGGTGTTGGATGTACAGATTTTTATCCTAAATTACCGCCATAGCCTTTCGAGCACTCTGCTCATCCTTGGTGTTCACAAAACTTCTCCATTCTATAGCCTGAAAGGGCATGTCCTACGCACATACGCTGCAAGTCATCTGTTAAATTCGTATTCAGTCCTCGTCTTTCCGATCATTCTGCACCTCTTAGCTGGCACTGAAGCTGGCATAATGTGTTAAATTAGGCATAAATTAAATCTGCCAAATACAGTGGTATGGTTTTTCAATGTTTCGAATCTTCCTCTTGTCTACATTGAACCTAGCGATTAGTATGGTATTCTTAGAAAAGTTGCTTCTTTAGAAAATATACTACGAATAAACCTGATGTAGGTTTCAAATCAATTCGTTCTAAAATATTAAATAAATTTACTTTATATCGAAAACAATCGTAATTACTTAAAACTAAACACCAACGTGTTTCGATGAGGTTCATGATCATGGAATGTCTACAAATTAAAATTATATTTGTCACGACAGCGAAATTAACTACAAGCAATTAAAATTATGTCCATTATGATAAAAGTCGATTATTGGAAATGTAATTTAAAAATTTAATAATATAACGTATGCTCGACGAATAAATATATTTACGAATTAAAGAAAAGTTAATGTTTTCTCTAATTTGTAAATATCAATTTGTCGGTCGTATATTAAATTATTAAACTTTTTAAATTAGATTTCCAATAACCGTCTTTTAAAATCGACATTATTTTTATTGTTTATATTTATTTCGCCGTCGTAAGAAAAATAGCTTTAGTTTATTAACATTCCGTGATCTTGAGAATTGTTTTCAGGCGCGGACAAAGTCAAATTTGTGATAAGATGTGTTGTACTGAAAGAAATTTGCATGTCGTAGGAGGAAATGTCGGTTGTAGTATATAATCGTGACTTTTTGCTATATTCGGTCAATAATTGTATATTCTGTCCGTTCGCTGTCATCTGATGACCATCGCGGTTCAGTAGTATTTGACGCAACGGTATGGCTTTTGATGCCAAATCGCTTATCTGCTAATTAATATTAGTTTCAGTAGGAGTTTATTGTCGAAAAAAAAAAAGGCTGCCCTGTATGCAGTATTGGCGGTAACATGATAGAACTTGAGTATGGAACCTACAAGAATGACACATGCTTGCTGCTTTGATCCGGTGACAGGAGAATTACCACTGTTAAAGAATGGTTTTTAAGAAACTTTCAAAAACAACTAATGATTAGATTTTCATCAATTTAAAAAAAAAAAGATTAACTTAATCTTTACTACCATGCAGGAACATTATAAAAAAAAAAAAAAGAAGCTTTAGGTTTCTTTAAAAATTTCTAATACGAATTTCGATAAATATTTTACGCACACTGTGGAACCAAATCTTTTGTGTCCTATGAAGAATCGTAAAACGTTTTCCGAACCAAAATTCAACTTTAATAAGAAAAATGCAAAAAACGGTAGGATTCAGTTTCATTAATCATTAATAAATGTTTACCGTTTTTTAACTCCATTTAGATATTAATTTTAAATAAGTGAAAAAATAGCAGTTTACCTAAATTTCTTGAAAGATACAATAAAAAGTCAAAATAATAAATATCGACTAGCAAAACTTATAAAATAATTTATTTCATCCACCTTCCAGACAGGTAAACAAAATAAAAAAACAAAAACTACGCTTTGACATAAATTTACCGTTCTTGTAAAAACGAAGTTAGCGGTCCGTTGTTAAGTAATTTTATTAGCAAAATATTACATTATATGCAACGACTGTTACAAGCAATCATTTTTTATTTGAATATATTACAGTTTTTCTGGTACGGGTTTTTGTACAATATGTTCGAAAAGGATTAATAATACAGTTTAAACAAAAAAGAAACAAATCATCTTTATATCCGTCATAAATGATTTTTTTCGTATATTACAAAAACAAAAACGTTTACCTTTAATATCTTTATTTCTCCAGCAAACTGTGAACTAACGCTTCTGTAATCTCTTGATTGCGAATTAAACAAACTAATAAACAATACTAATACGTACGCTGCGGTATAGTGCATTTGTTCTTTCAGGTCGACCAAATTTTTAAAAAATTGTTCAATGGCGGTTGGCGTTTTTTCTATAAAATATTCAGAATAAGTAATGCGAGTTAAATGAAATAAAATTTTATAACGTTTGTATATGTAAAAGGCATGCTGGTAAAAAATATTCAAAAATTTACTGACTTTAGAAAATTTTTATTAACTTTACAAAATGTTCAGTTCTCGTTAAAATCAACTCTAACGGGCATAACAGTAAAGACACAAAATCCGTTAAGCTATCGCGCTGTTATTAAAGCTTTAAAGGAAAATAACTATTTTTATTATACATACTCACTAGCGGAGGAGAAACCATTTAGGGTAGTTTTAAAAAACCTGCACTCTTCTACTGACATAACAGATATAACGAATGAATTACGGACAAAGGGATTTGAAGTAATCAGAATTATTAATATCTTAAAAAATCAAACCAAACAACCTCTTCCGATGTTCTTCGTGGACTTAAAGCCATCTACAAAAAATCAGGACATATTTCAAGTTACTCGTATTTTAAACACTGTCGTCGTAGTCGAAGAACCCTATAAAAATTCTAGGCTGCATCAATGTAAAAGGTGCCAGCTACTGGGTCATACGGCAAACTTTTGCAACTTACCGCCAAGATGTGTTAAATGTGCTGGGCGTCACGATACAAAATTTTGTCCTAGGGACGCATCAGAACCAGCCATATGTGCGCTATGTGAAGGGAATCACCCCGCAAGCTATAGGGGATGCTCTGTTCTTAAACAGCAGGCCCAATACTACAATAAGGTACGAACATCTTACGCTCGTACTCAGGTAAACGATTACAATCATTATCATCATTTAAGAAAAAACTCTCTGAATTCAAACAGCCAGACTTACGCTAATGTAGTGAAAAAAAATCGAATAAATCACGATAATAACTTATCTACACTAAGTCATGGTAGCGTGAATACTGGTGCTGACTATAACACTGCTGGCCATATCAGAAATAGTAATAATTGCGATTACACCAATAATTATAATAACAGTAATAACAGTGCCAACAATGATAATAATGGTAACGACTTGTCAGTAATTCTAGTGACATTTTTAAATGACTTTAAAAATACAATAAATCCTTTATTATCGCTATTGACTAAACTAATAGAAAAATTAATTCCATGATGTTAAATAACGCAAATATTGTCACTCAACACTCATTAGTGATTATGTTATGGAATTCCAATGGAATTACAAGGAAAAGGAATGAACTCGAAATTTTTCTTCGTAACAATGGTGTAGATATAGCGCTCGTTACAGAGACACATTTAATAAACGAGAATAGCTTTGCTATGTACGGCTATAAAGTGTATACCGCGCATCATCCTGACGGTACAGCGCGAGGTGGAGCTATGGTAATGATTAAAAACTGTTACAAACAGTACAAAAACTTCTCACGTTCCTCGGATGCATACCAAATCGTGGCAGTGAATATGGAGACACTTTCGAGTGAATTTGGAATAGCTGCGATTTATTGCCATGGAGAGTTGAATTTAATGCAATCTTTAATCACCTTGGAAATAAATTCATTTGTGGCGGAGACTTTAACGCGAAGAATAGCGAGTGGGGATCTCGGATAACTAATCAATCGGGAAAAAGGCTAGCTAAAGCAATACATGATAACTTTCTTAGTGTTTTGTCTCCGAAGACCCCGACGTACTGGCCTAGCCACTGCGACAGGCATCCGGATATTTTAGATTTCTTTATTATTCGCGGTCTTCAGTCATACAACAGAGACTGTAATACCATTGTTGATTTATCCTCAGATCACGTGCCTGTTATTGCTGTGGTAAACTCGCATCCCAAAATGATATCGCAACAACGGACACTCGTCAACAAAACTACAAACTGGACCATCTTCTCAAATATAATAGAGAATAATACCAACCTGAAGATTAGGCTAAAAAGTACAAATGACATTGATGCTGCAGTGAAGGATTTCACTTCCCTGGTGCAAGATGCATGCAATAAGGCTACAAATTATGATCTTAATAAATTTGGATATAACATCTTTATCCCAATCGGGTTAAGGAAATTAATTAGAGATACTCGGGCGGCCAGAAAGAAATGGCAACGTAATCGTTATCCCTCGTTTAAGCTTAGGTACATTACCTTACAAGCCAAGTTGAAAGCTGCACTAAGTGAATATAAGAATCAAATTCTTACTTATAAGTTGCACCAATTTAACGATGATAATAGATCTCTATGGTATAAAGCAAAGAAGCTGATGAAGACGAAGGAAGAACCTTTTAATTTAAAAGTGAATAGTAACTGGGTAAAAACGGATAAAGACAAGGCAAATGCTTTTGCAAATCACTTGTCTATAGTCTTCTCACCTCAGTTAGATGCTGATCAAGACCACATACAGCGTGTGCAGAGTGTCTTGGAGGAACGCTCGCAGGCTCATAATAGGACTAAAGTATTTGCGCCGAGAGAGGTTTTTGAATTCCTCCAAAATACACCTTTAAGGAAATCTCCTGGATGCGACAAGATTACGGCGGAAATTGTCCGACACTTCCCGCGTAAAGCGGCCATCCTGCTGTGTTATGTATACTAGCTGTTGCTCGCTTAGAATCGGCTACTTTCCAAATATGTGGAAGAAATCGGAGATTATAATGGTTCGTAAAGTAGGAAAACCTGAAACAGATGTATTCTCCTACCGACCAGTTAGCTTACTCTGTTCTCTCTCAAAAGTCTTCGAAAAGCTTATCTTAAGTCGTCTACATCCAATTTTGAATAAATATCATATAATCCCGGATCACCAATTTGGCTTCCGTTCTGAACATTCTACTATTGAACAATGCCATAGATTGGTTGACGCTATCTCTTCGACATTTGAAAGAAATGAAGTATGCTCGGCGGTCTTCCTCGACACTGCCCAGGCTTTCGATAAGGTATGGCACGCAGGGTTGCTATACAAACTCAAACAGTTCGTTCCTTCTGACCTGCACAAGCTACTAACATCGTATTTAAATGGTAGAACATTTACCGTCCGAGTTAATGATTCAATCTCGGAAGAACATAACATTCAGTCGTCGGTCCCGCAAGGGAGCATTCTTGGCCCAGTATTATACTCGGTTTACACAGCTGACATGCCTGGATCGAATCAGACTGTGCTCGCCACATTTGCTGATGACATAGCGATACTAGCATCAAACACAAATTCAGTATATGCTAATGCTGCAGTTCAGAGTCATATAAATCGAATGGCAGACTGGGCACGGCTTTGGGGTATAAGTTTTAACCCAGCTAAAAGCCAGCATGTCACATTTACGAATAGACACGTTACCTGTCCTGTTTTGAAAATTTGTAATTCAACAATCCCACAAGTTGACTCAGTTCGTTATCTTGGGATGCATTTGGACAGACGGCTTACATGGCGGCATCATGTCATTCAGACTAAGAAAACAGTCTTTAATCGATGTAGGTTATTATATCCATTAATAGGAAGAAAATCGACCTTGAGCTTAAATGTCAAGCGTCAACTATATTTAACAATGATAGCGCCCATTTGGAGGTACGGGCTGGAACTGTACGGGACAACTGCAACATCAAATCTATTGAAGATTCAAAGGGAGCAGTCAAAGATACTTCGGATTATTACTTCCGCGCCAAGATACGTGTCGAACTTAACACTACACACAGATTTGCAAGTGCCATTTGTAAAAGATATTTATGTGGAGCAGTACAGGAAGTTTTTCGACAAGCTGCAGTGCAGTACAAATCCGAACATCAGCCGTATGTATCAACCAAATGTACCAGGAAATCCGCCCAGACGTTTCAAACGAAGAAAATGGTGTCGGGATGCACTTCCGATCACCTAGTAAATACGGATTGCCGACTAGATATCACTGTCTCCTGATGTTACCTCTCCATGACTAGAGTCTGATCTTCCTTAAACTTAGTCTGTTGTCCCATAGGGGTCACCAGACTTATCATCGTCCTTCCAATTATTTCTTTTTCCTTGGTGTTCCCAGTTTCCTATTCCCTTTTCCTCCCTTTCACTCTACTCCCTTTAAGCATGTCTTGTGATCAGCATTGCTTATGGTTTTCCGGTGCAGTGTAAAAAAAAAAAAAAAAAGGCATGCTTAATTATAAGGAATATATTAGAAACAACTAGGTTGCTTTTTTAAATGGTGTTACAAACATTTTTTGAGAATCGTAATTAGAAGGTTGGCGAGGCCATAGGACAATATCAGAAATTTTGCGTTTTACTAATCTTTCTCTGATTTTCTTCTCGAATGTTAGTTTTTCCGGGCAGAATCGAACTGCACAGGTTCCATGCTTCTCCTCTTTAGTATTAATAATTGTTATATGTATATATCTATTATTCTTTCTAAATTGGACTATTGTTCTTTTCTTTATGCTAGTGCTCCCAAATCCCTCCTTACCGAAGTTGATCGCATCCAAAACTCTTGTCTTCGCCTTTGTATTGGTGCTCTGAATTCCTCTCCAACTCCAGCTCTCCTGGCCGAAACTGGCTTCCTTCCTTCATTTATTCGAAGACTTCGCCTTGTTGAAAGATTTATGATTAAATGTCTTCATACCCCTCATTCGAAACTCATGAATTCCTATCAATACATTCTGGACAATTGGCGTTTCTCTCCACGAAAAATTCCAATTCTTTCTCACGCCTCGACTTGTCCTATTTTCTCACTTCATCCGCTCCTATAGCAAATCCCCATACTTTACTTACAACTTCTTAGAACTGTCGCTTTCTCCTAAGCTATTCTCTCATCCTTTTAAAATTAAACCTCTTCCACTTCCTGTAATACATAACAAATTTAACCAAACTTTATCCTCACTCTTTCCAGCTCATAGCAGGATTTTTACGGGCGGCTCAAAATCTGCTTCAGGTATCAGAGCTGTTTTTATTCTTCCTGATCTCAACTATATTCTAAGTCCTTTCAATTTCCTTCCTTTTCTTCTATCTTTTTAGCCGAATCCATGACTTACGTGCGATCTTTTTTATATCCTCAACATTCAATTCATCGAAATTCCTTCTACGCTCTGACTCGAAAAGTGTTTTATTAGCCATCTCGTCGCCCTAAACTCTCGTCAGATCCTATTATTCTTTATATTCGTTCCTTAATTTATAATTTATTTCTATCCTAATTGACCTGCTATGGATTTCGGGCCGTTGCGGCATTAACGATCTTGCCGATCTTTTGGCATGCCTAGTTGCAGTAAATGGTCGTTTCATAGACAGATTCTCCCCCCAAAAGACTTTTCCCTCTCTCTTATCGTTTTCATCATGACTTCTGATCTTTATCCGTCTCTTTGCTCCAATCCTAACTCCTTTTACCTTGCTGTACAACCCTCTCCACCCCCTTCTTACTGGTTTAATAATTTTCTCTGCATCAGCCGTTCTGTTATTTCTTCCATAATTCGCCTTCTCTTTAATCATAGCCTGCTACTTGCCACTCTCTTTCCTTTTTAATATTGTTCAGTCTCCCTTATGTGCTCCTTTCATCTTTCTATCTTAAATTTGACCTGCGATGCAAATCATGTTCAATTCGAATGCTCTTGTATCTCCTCGGAGCGCGCAGTCCTTTATTCCAATTTGGTTGGCTTGGTCTTCCGACTCCTTACTGTGTCCACTACATTTTTGCTCTTCCATCTCCTACGGTTGTTCCTGTGTTGGCGACCTTCATTTCTCCTGTTTCTCATCGCTTCCTGATATAACCTACCAAATTCCTACGTCTCATAATTCCGCTAGTCCTTTGCGTTGAGTAAATTTGTCCTGTGTTGAGGCGCCCAAGAAAAAAAAAGCAAAAAAAACTCCCCCACGTTTATCTGCTGTTCTAGCAAACAAATACATACTAATAAGAGAACGGTCGTTTCAGTTTTTTTTTTTTGTATTAACCTTCTGCCGTTTCAGGTTGCGGCTCTTTTTTCAACATTTCGCTTTCTTCGCTATCTTCTTTTTTTGCTTTTGGTTTTTCTGCTTCCGCTTCGTCATGTTCGCCGACTTCTCTTCCTTTCGTTTCATCGACGTCCGTCTGATCTATTTTCGGAGTTTCGGTTTCATTTTGATCGGATTTTATTCGTTCTTCAAATAGTTTTATTTTCGCCTCTTTCACTTTCGTTTTAATGGATTTTTTCCCCATCTTACTTTGATCATTATTCGCTTCATCTTTACTTGTTGCAACTGTTTTCTTTGCAGGAACGCTTTTTGTTGCGATGCTCGGTGCTTTAGTGAGGCCCGATTTCTCCATTCCCTTCACTCCCGGTTTCCGAGAATCTAAGTGAACCGGCTTCTTCGCGATTTTTTCCCGACCAGCTTCTCGTTTTATCATTTTCATTCGTTCGTCTTTCGGTTTTTCATCGGTTTTCTTGTCCGCACCACCAGTTGCAAGTTTATCCGAAAAATTCGTCGCGACGTCTAAGTAATCAATTTTTTCCTAGAATAAATTTTACTTCATTATACCTCATTATCGAATAAAAGTTTATTAATAATATTTACGCCGTGTTTAGTTTTATTTAATTAATTAATTAATTAATTACTTTTTTTGAGCCTAATTTTTTGTATGTAGCGTACGAAGAATAACGCGGGGAGTAATTTAAAGTTAACTTCAGATACAGAAACAGGTATAAAACAAAACAAAAAGGAATGGTTTATAGACCGTTTACAAAGTCGGAAATGCACGATTTAAAATTAACGGAAAACTGAGTTCTCAAGTAAATCTGTTGTATGGCGTAGGTCAAGAAACTTACACCTATCTCCACTATTTGTTTTAATCTACATCACTACATTCGCAATCTACAGTATAAATTCCACCATCTACGCAAGTGTAGATATCGCTCTGGTTACAGAACATAAGGACATCAAAATTGGTAAAACAGGTTTGCACGAGGTATCGATATATTAAACACGATAGAAATATAACGGGGTAAATGATACGAAGTCGAGGATCATGTACGTAACATCTCTCTTAACAGGTACAGGAATTCTCGCATTTCACTCTACACAATGTTTACATATATAAACGAAACAAGTACGCAGAGTTTGACAGTCTGTTACCAAATATACAGATTTGTCGGATTGGCAATAGACAATAACGCGGAAAGATCATATTGCGAAAATATTGAATGGAGTAAGAATTACGCCACTATATTACGTTTGTTAAATTTTTTTCTTTTTTTTTTTTTCTTTTTTTTTTCCGGTTCGTCAACAAGGACATCTTCAGCCAGAAAAAATTAGAAAAGGAACAAGTCAATTATATCTCTTTATACAATATTAAATGTCGTTAGGAGAAAGTAATCAATATAATAGAAATAACGTGTGGAGAAGGAAAGGATAGGATATAAAAGGCGCAGTGTGGAGTAGAAAGACCGAGTTGCAGCAAACTGGAATACAGGGGAGAACGATTAAACAGAAAAAAAACGAACACACTTAAAATAAACACATGACCAGCATCGCAAACACGCTCTTCCTTTTGTCTAGAAGAAACCGACGAAAAACGAAAACGGAATTAATAGACTATGGCTTAAGAACGTAGACGAATAATGGAGACAACAACTGAACGACGAAGTGAAGGAAATAAAGAGAACCACGGATTGACAAGAAGATTATGTTGAACGGACAGATAGAAAGAACACAATTGTTAGAAAAAGAGGATGCGTAAATATCCGATACCGTAATCTAAGATGAAAACTTTTACACAGTGACAGGAGATTAGACGATGGGAGTTTTCTTAAGAAAAGAAGTGAAAAAAAAAACAGAAACCCGTGTGTCAAGGAGTCCGCGGCTTCATTACCGAAGATGCTGCTCGAATGGCTAAGAACCCGCAACAAATCAATCTGAATGGAATGAAGCGAAAAAAGGAACGCGGATAAGTGAGCGTACAGGAAGTATAATAAAATCACAGGAATGATCAGGTAGGGGAGAATGAATTAAAGGGCGGTCGTGGAGTTAGATATAATTAAGAATTTAGAGCAAAGGTGATTGGGGGAAATGAAAATAGCGGATCACAGTCGTTAATTCGTTTATGAATATGGAACAGAAAGGAGGCAGAAGAAAAGATTCTGAAAAGTCATTACCTCATAAAACTGCATAAGGTTATTTTTTAAATTCCATAAATACAGCACGGGAAAAAGCAAAAGAAGGCAAACCAAAGAAAATCAGAAAATTGCGGCAACGATGCCCAAAACTAATTTTTTCCCGCTGGGGAACAGGTGAAAAAACATGGTATTACTTGGTGAGGAAAAATAAGTTTTCGAAGATGATGATTTTTAATTGTAGTCTTTATGGATACAAAATGCATAAAATACACACCTACCTGAAACTAAAGAACGGACAAAAGGGAACTCCAAAGATATACGACCTAAGGGAATGAACAAAAATGTCGACTAGCTGGTACTCATGAAACTAATAGAGGAAAGGAATAAAGAAATAAAGGAATACCGGAATGTAGAAGAGCAAAGTACTGTGAGAAATAGGCCAAGTATTTCTCAGTAGCAAACGTTATGTTCTTTCTTTCTGAAGTAGTAATTAATTAATTAATTAATTAATTAATTAATTAATTATTATACGTTCTTGTTTGTATAAATCTAATAATTCACTTTTTGATTGCTGCGCAATTACCGATAGAACTAATAGCTCCATCTTTCAAGTGATACGATAAAAATTTGTATAATATAATTAATCTTTGATAATAAGTATTGGTAAGCGATTGCTCAACGGGACAAAAAATTATTTTATGAAAAAAATCAATTGATCAAATAGTCAAAACATTGTGAAAAAAGAACTGTATTATTATTAATAAGACAATGAGAAATTACGAATTGTAGATAGAAATGGTATTTTTTCATAATATGCTTTATTTCATTTATTTCTTCGAATTTTAATTTTATCGGCGTCTTACATTAGCTATACAATTTAACACGTTCTATATTAATATTTTATACCTATTGACATTGCCTCTACTCATCTTTGAGATTTCAGTTTTCAAATAGTAAATTCTGCTTCCGATGTTGCGTGTTATATTTGCGTTATATAATATTTCCGTTTTTTTTAGATGCTAATCTAAAGATAATTTCTATAATATATAATTCTGTGATTTTGTGTACGTTTTAATTTTTTTATATTTATACGTAAATTTGACCAAAACGAATTAAATTTTAGATTTTCGGGCAGTACCGAGAGATTTCAATTCTTAATTGCAAGTTATATTTTCCATTTTTATTTTCTCGTAAGTATAAATCGGATATTCCGCCGAAAGGACGTTTTAAACAGATTTTATTTAATATTCAATCTTAAGATGTTTACTTCTATATGACTTTTTACTATTTTTATTAAGTAATTATAAACAAGAGGTACAGATTGCGCATATTATTATTATATCATTATTTTCTCGAGTTTACTATAATATCCCGAGGTTACTATAATTTGTGACGGATTAAGTCACAATTATTTTATTACATTTTGTTTGCGTGTTACTATGTGTATATCCTGGAGTCTGTAATGTTTTAAAACCTTCCATTAATATGTTTGGTGTAATTCCGGTTACTGATATTATAAGTGGTATTGACCTTGTTTTGTTTCCATTCTTTTTTATTTTTAAGTGGCTAAGCTGCTGTATTTATTTATTTTTTCTTCATATTTCTGGTTAATATTACTGTCATTAAGAACAGATATGTCTATTAAAAATTTATTCTTTGATGGTTTGTGAATTAAAGTAAAATCTGGACTAATAGACCATATATTTTATGATCTGTAAGGATATTTCTATCTTCATTTTCTCTAGCACTGATTCTGGATTATACACTGGTAATATAGTGCTTTCTTGTTTTTTATTATTCCATATTTGTGTGCTATTTCTTGATGTATTATTTTTGCCATGTTGTTATGCCTTTCCATGTATTCTGTTCCTGCAAGTAATTTACATCCTCCTGTAATATGTTCGGCAGTTTCACACAAGTTTAATAGCATTTTTACAAATAATCCGTTGTATCTTGATATTTTATTATATTATACCTTTTTTTAAACTTTTCATTGAAATCACTTGATCCGGCGTACCTAATAAGAAACCTTTTCAGTTTCAGGAAATAATTCGCTTTTTATTAATCAGTGTTTTATACGTTATAATTCTTTATTGATATTTTTGCTGTTCATTATATATATATATATATATATATATATATATATATATATATATATATGTATATACTTTTTTTTTATATTAATTTACAAATATAAATCTAGGCGCCGTGTGTAACTACCTGGGCTATTACGGCACCTAGACTCACCGGAAATTACAGAAGGCGGTGCAGTCTGTTCGATGCTGCAAAATTCAACACTACCCGAACAGAATCCGGGTAGTTCGGCAGCAGAAGTACGGGAAGTATGCCAGCACCATTCTAGCAGGTGCTCTACGGTTGACGAGGCCATGAACCCGCACAGTGGACAGGTGACTGTAGGGGGAGTTCCTTCAAAGACGTAATTGTGTGACAGTGCATTGTGCCCCGGACGCAGTCTCGATAGGATCGAGAAATCCCTACGTGAGTCGGGAAACGGCGGCCACCATAGGTCGGTGTTCGACTTTATGGACCTGAGCCAGGTGGTTTGTTCTGACCATAGTTTGCTCCACTTTTCAGCAAAGTGCATGAGAAAGACTGATGACCCTAATCGAGGCAGCACAGCGTTAAACGGCATCGGGCTCTATAGAGTCGCCTCAGCAGCCAAGTCAACCTGCTGATTGCCGGAAACGCCAACATGGCCAGGGACCCATAAGAATGTGACATATACCTCAGATCGTGAAAGTTGGAGGAGGAGGTTTTTTATTTTAATTAGTAGAGAGTTGCAACTGTCTGGACTATGGATGGTTTTGATAGATTGAAGTGAGTCGGTAATATTAAGGGCATTTTGAGACGCTGGCCTTGAAGAATATGTCTCAAGACAAAGAAGGACCCAAATATTTCTGCCTCTAAAGTAGAGCAGTAGTCGTTTAGGCGCTCGGTGTACATTACACCTCCAATTTCATAAGTGCATGCAGTTGGTGAAGGAGAATTAGTAGGATCCGCTTTAGCTGCGTCCAGGGGCGTCGCCAGCCGATGAGCTAGCGGGTGGGGGCAAGATGATAGAAAGAGGATATGAGTTATAGGAAAAATAAAATTTATAAACTGTAAAGGCTTAATATTTTATTAAATAAGAATAAAATCTTAATTAAAACATAATTTTCGTGGGTTTCTGGCAAATTGTCCATGATTACGCGCTTATGAATACTCATCATAGCGAATTCACTAAAAAGTTTCGAGGCTCCAGGGGTCATCCCCTTTTCTCCCTTCCCCCCGCTGGCGACGACCATGGCTGCGTCTGTATACATGCGAATGTAGTTAGGGAAGGAGGCGAGTTTATTTAATACTACTCGAGACATGGGTGTAGAAAGGTTAGATGTTCTTAAGGGATCTGTTAAGGATATGTTTATAGATGTTGATACATGATTCCAGGGCACTATAGTGGTCGGATTAACACGATGGTCGCTCCAATTTATGCCTACCTTAGAAAGAAAAGTTAAAGCCTTGACCAATGGATCGCCAGGAAAGGATGAGAATAGGATTTGGGAGTTACTAGTGGAAAATTGATCTGGTAAGGAATAACGAAAAGAATCTCGAAAATTATATTGATATGTCTTCCATGTAGCATTTTACCAGACCATTTTTCTTTTTTGCTCATTAATAATATTTCTACTCCGTAGCTCTTGTTTTTTTTTTTTGATTGGTTGAGCGGTGTGTGGTCTTGATCTGCCTTTATTAATAATCACCCTACGTATAAAATGGGTACTCATTTGAATGGAAATATTTTCCAAGTCCTTCTATTTGACTTTGGTGGAGAGATGATACATCTAGGAACCTCTTCCTCCCTTGTTTTCTTGGCAGACTTATTCTTTCGATATATGAATTAGGGGGTGTATAAACCTGTGTTTGGTGAGTTCTGATCGGATAGTGTGTTATAATACTTAGCCAAAGAAACTTGTGTTCGTAGGAGGCTAGTTGTGGAAACTATTGAAAATGAAAAATTACCGAATTTTAACAAAGAAGATGGTCTATTCTCACAGCTTGGAGTTATCAATTCGATTACATGAGGATCTTATTCTTTTTGTTTTTGTTTGTTTATTATGCACTTTGTGTTTACTTCTTCCACTTTCGGCTTGTAGTTTTTTTCTTTCTGTATATTGTTTGTTGGTCAGATGTTCGTATAGGTTGTGGTCACTACTTCTAAGCGTAATTTTTCACACAGAAGAGCTCGTGTTTTTCGTTCATCTTGTTGTTTTCCGATGATGGTCGGTGTAATTGAAAGGTCGGAAAAAATATTTAAACGCAGCAGGTGTGAAAATTGCTTAAAACGGTAGTCATATCGAGAATTTTCCGGCATTTATTCTTCGCGCTAAAAATAAAAAGTAAAAATTACTTCGGTAGAGATTCATTATCGATTTTTACTAATACCTTGTTCAATAGTACATCGTTAAAAGTACTCGACACGAACGCGGCCAATAATTTCTCCTGAAAGCAGAAAACGAAAAATATTTAGCACTACGATGAACCGGAAATATTTCGATTTAACTGACGGCGCTTTATAATTTTACCTTGTATTTCTTATCATCGCAATATTCGTCGTTGCTTTTCTTCGGCACTAGCGCTTGAACAAAACGTTTAATGTGCTTCATCACGCCCGGAAACATGTTGAAACTGCCGGTCAGAACGGCTAAATTAAATAACACGGAATAAATTGTTTTCAGTTCGAAATTAACTACTAAACACAACCGTTGTTGCTATATAGGGCATAGTATTAGTATCGAATCGATCTATACATCGGAAATTATCGTTTGCGCTGCCACATTAATATAGTTGCAGTAGACGAGCCCAAATGAATTTTAAAAAATTTCGAAAAATAAACAGCGTATGTTGAATTATTTCTTCATTTTAGCCAAGTCAGAATTATCCCAAAATTTACCCGAAAAATTTACTGCCGGAAAGGGAATAGAAAATAGAGTGGTTAATATATTGTTCCCTTGGTAAGGGAGATTCGTGTGAGAGATCTTCGTGTTTTACTAGATGCAAAATTTACATTTAAGATTCATGTGGTGCATGTAATTCGTAAAGTTTCATTTTGAGCAAACTTCAGACGACTTGTGGGACACGTTTAATTTTATTCACCCTATTAGATAATTTGGTGCGCTAATTTGGAATATCTAGTGTCTTGGTGAATCGGGGTGAAAACGTGCAGAAAAAGTTTCTAAAGTACTCGCATTATAAATGTATCGGCCCCAGTGATTTTTCTTTTTAAATACAAACGCTCCGGCAGTTAAATATTTTCAGCTTGGATGGACGAAGAACTGATGGCAGCTTCATTGTATAACATTTTTAATGTTCAATGGCTTTCAAAATTTTTACGTATCGTATTTAAAAAATGAATTTTTTATCCGCCAACGAAAAATACCACATACGATTTATTAAAAAATATTTGAGAATACGCCAGGTTAATTTTAAAAATATATACTAATTGTTTAAACTTCCAGTTTCATTTTTCGTTTACGAAACAAATACTATATATCCTACTTTTGGTATATTTATGTTCTCGTTTATTTTTTAATCATTAAAAATTCATTCTGGGTTTTACAATTTGCCAGTTAGTTCAACTTTCAGTGTAATTTAACATACTCCTAACTGCCTATTTACATTTACGATCTTTCATCTTTCTAGTTTCCGAAGAATTATATTTGTGATCAAACGTGTATTTTACCTCTTGACACAGCGATAACTATAATTTTTCCTTATTTACAAGTTATTATTTTTAATAAAATATTTCGCTTTCATATATACTATTAATGTTAATTCCGTGTTACCATTAATGTTAAGCAATTATCAGTGTTGATAATTTTATTACGGGGATGAATATTTCTGGAACAGCTGGAATTCTACAAAGCCGCTGTAAAAGAACAAATCGGAAACACATCTTTTTATTTTTTCTGATTAAAAATGGAGCAGTAAACAGTCGAATATTATTACTGTTACGTATCATTGCAAGCCGGATAATTTTTGATGTTTTTTTATGAGGAAAAATTATGACGGTTACATATTTAAATGTGAAGTTATGTCGAAAAACAGTATTAAAATGCTCTTACAGAAAATGCACAACGTTCGAATAGCTCTTTTAACCCATGAGCGCTACACATCGCGTAAAAAGTTAAGAATATGATGATATGACGAATTTAAAACTACCTAAAGATCATTTCAAAATGTATAACTCGCAGACCGATATTATTATTCCTGAAATTTAAAATATGTAACAAACAATAACCGTGCATCGCAATAAACATTTTCAGTAACCATTTAATTTAAACCTCATTTGGACCCACAATCGGAAATGGTGAAGTACTTAGAAATCACGTTGGATAGACGGTTCACATGGCGATATCATATAGCACATGTGCAAACAAAGATGATCGTGTCAGGACGTTATATCCGCTACTAAGTCGTTACTCACCCCACTAAGTTTAAAATTAAAAAGGCAAATATATTTAAACTACATCGCACCGATATGGAAATATGGCGGTAGTGCTAGCAGATCAAACTTGCAGCGGATACAACGACTAAGATTTTGCGAACGTTGACAGCAGCCCCAAAGTATGCATCTAACGAGAACCTGCACAATGATCTAAGGATGCCATTCGTTAAACAAACCCATAAAGAACAGTATGAAAAATTCTTCAACAAATTATCACATCACTGTAATCCAACAATCAGAAAAATGTACAGAAGCACTCTACCGGGACATCCAGCCCAGGAGCCGGAAAGAAAATGGTGCCGAGATGCGATTCCAATTACTTAACTTTCGTTTTCATTAAACATAATAAGAAGAGAGAAATTAATCATTACATGTACAAGTTTTTTAATGGATAGATTGGGCTGTACTCCGATTGTCTAAAATGGTTTTCTATAATATGTTACAAACACCGCTGTTTGTGGTATGAATGCATACCGATACTTGTTAAAAAAAAAAAAACCCATTTGGATCTAAAAACGGCAGACGAATGCAGTTTTCGTAAATATATTTAAAGGGGGATATTTTGGAAACAAAATATAACGATATTTTAGCTTCAAATTTAAATTACCGGAGGGTGCTACGAACTTAAAAGTTCAAAAAAATATTTTTTTCCCGGACGTGTTGTGTACTAACGGAAAGCACTCTGCATTGAAGTAGTGAACGGATATTTCAGTTTCTTAAAAGAACTTACAGAATTTGCGACGAGTTTTTAAACTTACAAAAAAAAAAAAAAAGATTCCTTAACGACAAAGTAAAATTGTGTAAATAATCTACAGTCAATAAATGAACAGACAAATAGAATGAACCCATCAGATTTTTTATTAATATATAATAAATAAAAATGTGAATTAAATTTAATCTAATAAATAAATATGAACATTATTATAAAATTTAAAATAAAACGATAAATAGACTATTACGGCGTAGAGAACCTATACAATTGCTTTATAGAAACAACATTTTACGAAATGCAACCCATCTATTTCCGCAGTTTGCAATTGGGCTAATTCCTACCTTAGTTATAAGTATTCTTGTTTATATTTTATACCTTTATGTTTTGTTGGAATTATCCGTTGCCGAAAACCATTCATTTTTATATACGTGTCAGTTCGTACTAATTGTAAATTTTTATCTGTTGTCATTTAAAATTTAAACAGAATACTATACATTGTTGGATGGTATACTAAATGACAAAATTAATATTTTTAACAAATTTGATTTTAATTCAAATGACACAATTTATAACTGAAACTTGAACACTGATTGATGGGTGTAAGATAAAATCAGAACTAAAATTTTCCCAAAACTTGGTTCCCCCTAACTCTAAATAACTTTAATAATAATAATAATAATAATAATAATAATAATAATAATAATAATAATAATAATAATAATAATAAATAATAAATAATAATAATAATAATAATAATAATAATAATAATAATAATAATAAATAATAATAATAATAATAATAATAATAATAATAATAATAATAATAATAATAATAACAATAATAATAAATAATAATAATAATAATAATAATAATAATAATAATAGTAGATGCTTAATTTGTCGAACTCGAAAATTTCATACGGTCATCAAATTTGTATTTTATGTAAATTAATCAGCTGATGCGGAAGTATTTTGTATTAATGTGAAGCTTCATGAAACATAATATGCCGTGCGCTTAAAATTCTACATATTCAGTTGGAAATTATTTTTATTTTATACATTATTTTATATAATATTCGTGCAAAAATTATTCCATTTTATGCAACATTTCTTTAAATATGAGTATGTTCCTAGAGGTTGTTAAAAATATTTAGAATAAGAACCGTACTGCTAATTGGATAATGATAGCCTATTTTTCGCAAACCGTTAAGCAGGTTTCTTGTCTAAGCAACCGAAATGTTATTCCAAATAGCAAACGTTCCCCCCATCGAGATTAAGACATTTTGGAAGTCACTGAAAGAACGACACTTTTACTCATTTTAAGTCCTTCGTCGATTTGATAAAATCCGGAGTATTTATTTTTAAACACGGTGCACAATTCGAGTTTTCAGCGGGCGGGCTATTTCGGGTCTGATGCGGGATTCGAGTTCGACTTCCCGCTGCGTTAAGGGTTGGTGCGGAATTCCTGTGTGCCCGTATCATCTGAGTGTCGTATCGGTCGATTTCGAGCATCGTGACTGTCTATTTCTACATTCTAGTTGTACAGAATAGGCAGCGCTCATGGCGATTGCTATACGCAACGCGAGTGTACGCACGCAAGACCAAGACCACACCCGGAACTGATTAGTAATCGTTTGATTTATCGCGCTACCCGCAGCTGATGTTCACGAGTCTTCGTGACACAACTGTCTGAAGCATTTCACGAATTACTGGTCGAGAGAAAATTGATCGAAAAAATCTGTTACTGGCTCCCGGAGTATAAGGTAAGCGGATTAATAGTAAACTATCTTAGAAATTCCTACCTGAAAATGGAGTTCGACAGCGATGTATTATTCTGTTTAACATATGCAGCGTTCGGATTATTAAAGTGACAGTGAAAAGACGGGGAGATGGAATAAAACTAGCAGTAACACTTGTCAACGATTTACGATATGCTGACTACATTACCATATTTGCTTTGTCGAAAGAAAAGCTGCATGCTCTGTTCGAAACATTGGAAACTATAAGCAAAACAGCAGGCTTAATAATAGACAGAGATAAAATGATCTCATCGACCGAAATAACTTTGATGGCTTACAACATCGAAGTAGTTGATAACTTTGTATATCTGGGATCGGTTATTACCAGAGATGGAGGCTCGACAGACGAAATTAAAAGACGGATGGGAGTTACTAAATCTGCGCTGGCTCAGCTTACAAAAGTCTGGAAGAGTCGCGATATCACGATGGATACCAAAACTCATCTCATGAAAATATTGTTCTTGTCCGTTTTTCTATATGCATCGGAATGTTGAACGCTAAAGGCAACGTATATGCAACGAATAAATGCGTTTGAAATGTTCCGCCAGAGAAGGATGCTGCGGATCCCGCATGGAACAAAAAAAGAACAAACTTCTCAATACTGAACGAAATCTGTCCGGAAATACGATGAATAGCTACATACTTTGGTCACATCATATGCCAGGATAGCTCGGAAAAACTAATTCTAGAGTCAACGGAAACAACAAGGAAGAGCGCCCATAAGATATACAGACAGAATTAAACAAATGACAAACACCGCGTCGCTTCAACAAGCTATTTGATACGGAAAGAAGCGAAACACGTGATCAAAAATACGTCCACCAATTAAAGTCTACGATTTCACGCTGCTCGAATCAAGCCTAAGACTGGAAAAGAAAATGTATATTACACTTTTTTTGGGTACATCAGCGCAAACTAAAAGAAGGGAAAGAACCCCTTGTAAACATTTATGATTCGGTGTCGGATATTGACAATATAATATAATTCTGAGTGAGTAGACGGATAGATTGGAAATGTAGAATAGAAAGCTTTTTTGTTCGGCTTCTGCGGTTCAGTGGACTTCTGGTAACTATGTTACCCTCAATTGGGCTCAGTCCTGTTGAAGCATGCAAGGTCTACGACATGGTGGTGTCCTATTCCTCCGGGAAGACGCAATTTATTATAAATGTTCGTTTTATCGCGCATACAGTGCCCGAATGGCTTTGCAGCGTGACCAGTGCGCCTAGAAGTATGTGTGATGGTTTCAATCGGTCTTTGTCGTCGGTGCTTTTACGATGATTTACATACTTTCCAAATTAATTTTTACTCTGGAAAACTAGTAGCCCGCTCGTTTTGGTCATTCAGATATCGCGACATAGTATATGTACATTTTAGTAGTTAAAATGTCTTAAGATTGAAATCTAGCAATTACGAGCAAGAATGAATGAAAATAAATTAATGTCTGTGTCATTTGCAGCATCGTGTGCATTTGGATATTGATGAACGGACATGTTACGACTGCACTAGTGTTAAAAATTGAAAGATTTTAATCAGACTGGCCAGAATATAATGCACATTGGCACGGCATTCGGCCACGAACAGTATTTGCGGTAAGCATGTACGAACAGATATAGTTATCAATAATGAGATGTTTAATATTTCATCGTTGGTAGCAGTCAACATTTATCATTAGTATTTCGTATAGATTAAAAGAGTAATTAAAATTAATCTGTTGTTACAGTAATTACCGTCGTAGTGTGTTGCGTAATTTTCATATCTGACGCTATAAGTTTCCTTTAGATGGTTTAAATTTATTTTCAGTTTCTGCAAATTCTCTTGCTCCGACTTTCGAAGAGTTAAATATTTTAATTTGTATTTTTCCTCGTACAGCCGTTGACCTCTGTGTAAAAACAATTGTTATTCGCATTACGTACTGCAATTTAAAATAGAACATTCTGATACAAAATTAAATAATAATCCAAAAGGGAGGATCGGCTTCTTTGCTATGTTACGAGCGATTACCTTTTGCTTCTTTCCTCGATATTCCAACAGAGAGATAGCCAATCATTCGGATTCTAAACGTGCCCTTTAAGATTCTTCGCGTGCTGTAACTGATTATGTTAAATTCGTGTTCTCGCAGTTTTACGATTATTCACGTTTATTCATCGTAATTATCTGCTACACAACTATTCAAATCGATGAGATAAATTACGGTCAGTATGAGTGACTGACAGCGAAGAAGTCCAATGCAAGATCGCAGGCAACGTTGCAGCCGCCTCGATTTCTTCACACAGCCACCTATTTTTTAACTGTAATCCTTTAACAAACACGCATAATTCTTTCGCAGCCTGATAGTTTAAATTATTCTCACCCTCATCTGCGAATTCAGTAGTGAATATAAAATCTCTTAATGGTCTAAATCGCATTCCCCGAAGTTGCATTAATAGCGAACGGTAAAACAACCTCAGACCATTATGACGTAACTAACCCGTGTGCGCAAGACCTTCCTTGTTACACAAGTTAGACGACTATTCGTAATCTGCTTAGCCTATCGAGATGTATACTACCATCAACCGTCGCTTTTTCCACTAAGAAAAGACGTTTGATTACGTATTACGGTATGGCTTATTATCAGAAATAAAATCCGTCAACATTAATATGGACGACGATTTAAACAGTTTTTCTTAAGTCAACAACTATTAAAACAGAGAAAGGTGTTCTCCATCATAAGGCTATGCACCAATTGCAACCTTATTTATTCCACATATATATATATATATATATATATATATATATATATATTATTATTATTATTATTATTAAGTTTGACAGTCCTAGGACTGGTTTAACTCCATGGTAAGCCTTTTCCAAGCCCTCCGATTCTCCGTAGTTCTTTTCATTTTCCAGTATCGGTCTGTGCCTGCGTCCTTCACCAACCCGCTGATAAATGTGTTCCTCGGTCTACCTCGTCTTCTGTTTCCCTGAATTTGTCCTTCTATTACATCGCGAAGGAGACCGCCGTGTCTGAGTACATGTCCCATCCAGTTTAATCGTCGTTTCATATATCAGTGATATAACAACGGACATTTTTCGGCTCGTAATTACTTTGCTTTACAATGAGTTCAACATATCGTTGTCATCAAACTTTATGCTAATGTCTAAGTTGTCCTCTGGAAAACTGTAGACCAGTAACAACAATGCTCTCTGATGTTAATGACCTTATATTTTCACGTCAAAAAATCTACGTGAAATCATAGCTCAGTATTTCCTTAACTTGGAAAAATTCTGTAAACACCGTTAGAAACCCAATTTCGGACGCACAAAAAGTTCAAAAATTTGTCGTTATCCTAAAGTACCTTTTTAATCCAGAATATAAATCTAAAAGTTCTTCTCACAATGTATGCTAACCCTCTTCAAAACTAAACTAAATAAGTCTATTATTTAGTCAATAATCTGAAATTCTTGCACACACAGTGTCATCACTCTGTTTTTCGGTCTATCGTTGCAACACATCTCTATCCTCTTCTTCCGTCAGCTTTTGTTCATTAGCAGGCTCCCCTCCGTATCGTATTAATAAAAATATTACTTATCGTCAGCTATTTACTCAGTCTTACCCTGATTCACCTGCAGTATATTAATTACAACGTAATTCTTAGGCTACCCCCCATTAGAAAAAATGTCCCAATTTTATGTAACGCAAAATGTCCCAAAAAAATGTCACAATTTTATGTAACGTTTGTTATATTGTATAGAATTTTTGTTATTGTTATTTAAAAAATGTCACAATTTTATGTAACGAAATATGTAACGAGACGATGTCTTAATTTTATATAATGAAAGTTAAATGTGAGGATAGGATTTTTGTGATTATGTTATTTTTTTTGTGTTGATGTCAGGAAGAATTAAGTTGTAAATTTTGATCATTTTATACAAAGTATAGAAGAGAAAGAGACAGAAATGCAAGCAAGAGGGGACAAGGGGAACAGCCCCTTGCAAGGCCAAAATGGCCGAGTTATATATTAATTACAACGTAATTCTTAGGCTACCCTCCATTCGAAAAAATGTTCCAATTTTATGTAACGCGAAAAATATCCCAAAAAAATGTCCCAATTTTATGTAACGTTTGTTATATTTTATAGAATTTTTGTAATTGCTATTTTACAAATGTCACAATATTATGTAACGAAACATGTAACGAAAATTTAACGAAAAATATAACGAAAAAATGAATTAATTTTATATAATGAAAGTTAAATGTTAGAATAGGATTTTTGTGGTTATGTTATTTTTTTTGTGTGTTGATGCCAGTAAGAATTACGTTGTAAATTTTGATCATTTTATACAAAGTATAGAAGAGAAAGAGACAGAAATGAAAGCAAGAGCGGTCGGGGGGAACAGCCCCTTGCGAGGCCAAAATGGCCGAGTTATATATATATATATATATGTATATGCAACAAATATTTCTAAACGGAGAAAAGGGATGTGTCTCAATGAAAAATTTGATTTTAACGTGTACAAACCTCGATTCCATTAGTACAGTGGCCTTGACATCTTCACTAACTCTTTGAAAGTAATTGGAGACCAAAAATGCCTTAAAAAGTATAATAGACGTGAAACAGATACCGTCCCAAACTATCATGATTTGATTTTTAATCGTGCATTGTTCTGGAGACCCGGTAATTATATCCGTTCCCGGTATATAAAACTCTGTTATTTTGCAAAAAAAACAAAAAAAAACAGTAAATTTCGAGAAAATTATTTATAGATTTCATTTTTATAACATTACAAAAGTATATTATGTAGTTATTTACGAGCTTATGCTTGATTACTTTACTCCCCCCAATTTGGGCACTGCAGAAGAAAGGAATCTCTCCGTAATATTTTTAAGTTCCTCTGCTTTAGATATAGATTTGGTTTTGTTGAATCATTTGTATGTTTCACCTGGACTCTCTTTTATTCGTTACCGGGAATAGTATTATCCGTAAAGTGTATGGGTAATTTTATCGTTCCTTTTTTTTGGCTGCTCGTACATGTGGTTATTTTCGCACAGGTTACTGTGTTCCGGAAGAGCTGTTTTTTTCATTACCGACGCCGAGTTCGCGAAGATAGAAGAGTATTCTATTTTATTGCAGTGATAGATTTAAAAATATTTTGAAATTAATCTGACTTGTAACCTTCCCTCGCCATCATACGATAAATCTGAAATGGTGGATGTGTAAAACCTCAAAATTTATCGCTCTCTTTTTATGTCCATAGTCGTTAATAAAAAATTTAAGAACGCTTATGCTATTTTCGAAACACCGAAAATAATTGCGCGGATCAATGTCTAAAATTATTCATCAAGTTCCATCGAATTATTTGGCTCAGTAGAAAAAATGCTAATTCAACGCACACAGTAAAGAAACCATATATTCTACGCTACATATTAATTTAAAAAAGTTCAACTCACCGTTTCCATTTTCGGTATCTTTTACATCTTGTAAACAAAGGGTTCCTAATAACTGTAATACTGTGCAATATTGTCCGATTATGTATTGTGGAAAAATGCAAGTTGGAATTTGGAGTAGCACTTTCAAAAATATAACAATCACGTTATAAAATAATACGATGGTCCATCTAATGAAAACAAGAGGAAAAATATCGCCAATAATTAGAAGAAATTCTTCTAAGTTTCTACGATTGAACACTTTCTTTCTTTCCCGCATATTTCTTTTAAGTAGTAAAATGATTAACGATTAAAAATAAATTAATATTTTCGCGGCCTTTCCCATACATCATTTGTTTTTACCTTCGTTTAGATCCAAATTCCTCGCACGAATGATTTATTGTATCATCGATGTCGGCGTGCGATATTTTACTGTAGCATTTACTACGTTTTTTGCCCGATTACCATAACGGTTACGGCCAGATTCGTAGTTCAGTCAGGAGATTTGAGGATTCAAACACCAAAATGATTCCAAAACGTTTTATGGAGTGAACGAGCAAACAAATAGTAATGCCATATAGGATTCTCGTGTTATAGCAATGTTTTTTTTTTTGGTATTTTTCTTTTTTCGACGGGTGAAGGAGGTTCTAGCAGAGAGTATTGACCTAAAAGATGTTTGAAACTTATACTACCACATTGGAAGCGGAGCGACTCGAGATCAACTTAGTGGAAGGAAAATAATGAAATGTCTCCCAAGATGTACTATTACTATTATAGATTACTGGAATTTAATATCAACAATATAAAATTACCATTCAGGAAAAAAACTCGAATAACAAGAAAACAAAATAATATACCGTATTCCTTCGAATTTAAGACACACCCATGTTTTAGGAAACGATTTTTGGAAAAAAATAAAAACATCAAATTTAAGACGCATCGTAATTACTAGGCATTTAGGAAAAGGGTATTTGGAAGAAAGGGGCTTGAAATACACACTTCCAACTTGCTGTGGTCCCGAGATGGTACATTAACATTCTCTTTACGTAATTCATCAATATCATCAAGCAGTTAGATTCTTCTAATTTATCGGTACTTTTCCTCATGCTGAACATTAGCCGATTGTAAATGATTGCGATATTCATCCAATACAGCTTGCTTTTCTTCATCACTGACGTTAATTGTAACGCCCAATTTTTACTAACCAGTTTGTACCAGGCGTTATATAAATCATATGTGGGTTTCATAGTGATGATGTATGGACAATAAGTTTTCCATAACTGTTGGAATGCTCATAATTTAATGACACTCGAATAGCAGATTGCCAGCTGTTTACATATATCGTTGATGAAAAGTAGATTTATTTTCGTTGGATGGTATTTTTTAAAAAGAAAAAGGTTAATACTTCCAATGATTAGGTAAATGACCAGGCAAAGTGATTGCTACAGACTCCGCATATTGACGAATAAATGCGACAATTTCTTTCATTTCTTCATCGGAAATAGCGCCGTTACGACTCACTTGGTTACATAAGCCATGTTCGTGTATTTGAATACCATCGCATTCGTTAAAGTGGGTGATATTATTTTTATATCGTTTAATACACCGAATTGTACACAAATAAAAAGAATTTGCGACATACTAACGCACCATGAAAGTAATACTGTATTACTTCGAATTTAAGACGCACCCATTATTATTTTAGCCCTTTAATCGAGTAAAAAATGTGCGTTTTAAATTCGAAGGAATACAGTATATTACATTTATCCTAGAGAGGCAAATCTACGAACTGATAACGTAGATAATTAGGTTTTAATAAAATTAACGAGTAATATCCCCAACCATATTTCAAACGAAAATAGTATTGATGTGTGGAAAAAGGAAGTAGTGAAATGGTTGAAAGAATGGCGCAAAGAATAAAAACCAAAGTACGTCCCGAATTTTTCCATTTATGTAGCTTAAGTATGCATCTATTTGACTATATATATTTTCTTCTATTTTTTTTTGGAACGAAGTTCCTTAACGCGGCTTGCGGTACGAGTGAACTGGCAGAAATCATCACGTAAGGAAAAAGCATTATGCCTCCTCCAGGCGATCTTCCCTCTCTTTTTCTTTCTATTACACACGGGTGTGTTCGTGTGTGTGTGTGCGCGCGCGCGTGCGAATAAGTATCGAGATTCGAGCAGCAAGCATTGTGCCCGGTGAGCTGTATAACCTCAGGTCTAAACACGTGTAAATTTTATTTAAACTTATTTTTTGTTTTTGTTTTAATTCATACGGATTTATATTTTTTTAAATGTAATATATAATTCATCGTTTTATATTAAATTTATTAAATGAAATGTTTTGATTTAAATACTTACTTTACATGTTTACATTGAAAAAATGATGAAAAATAAAATATACAAATTAGAGAAAGAGAGAGAGAGAGAGAGAGAAAGAGAGAGTGAGAGAGTTGAATGAAAGTGGAAAGCGTTTTTTGACGTGACGAAAATACACTAATAGAATCAATGGAAATCTACATATTAAATCATATTTAGAGTTGAAAAAATAACGTAAGGAGCTTCGTTTCTAACGGGGGTTCCCCGTCCGCACAATCTCTTGTTTTTTTTTGTTTTTTTTTTTGGCGTCGTTCTTTTTTCGTTACTTTTTTCCTTGTACTTCTTAAAGAAGATCATGTATGCGCATTGAATATATAAAGTATCTTTACGTATTTGTGTATAGATGACTATCCAGAGTGACTGCATGTATGCGCATGTTTTTATATATATTTATTTAGACACATATATTAATTTAGTTTTATTACTATTACGATTTATATAATAAGCATGATTAAATTTTTAATGTGTTTAATTTGAATAAACGATAATAAGAGCGTTGGGCACTATACACAACGGGGAATATTGGCCCTGTGAGACCCACAACTTATTTAAAAATTAAAAAAGAACAAAAAAAAACAGAATGATGACTATATTTACGTTTTATAAGATATGGACGAAAAAATAAACAGTAGTTATGGGTATGGAGAATTTTTTTGCTTTCTGCGCATTGGAGAATACGTAGTAGCAGAATAGATAAATTCGCTATGCCTTAGCAGGAAAAAAGAAAAAAACTAAATGTTTAATATTAAGATTATCGAAACTAAAATCAAAAGACAGGCCAAATTACGAATAACGATGGAAATGGAGAAATGAAGAAATTTTAATTAAAAAGGCAATCACAAAATCGGAGCTGAGATTCGGTAATTAGTACTGTGTTGAAAAGCGGAAAGAGTTTTCAACCGCCTTGATTGTCTTGTTTATTATAAGTAGCTGAGTTTTTGAATTTATCGTCATTATCGGTTGTTATTTAAAAAATATTAAACCGAATGTAAATAATAATTTCTGATGTCTCTCTTTTCATACGTGCTTTATGTGACTCGAGCATATGAGTAGTCTAAAAATAAGGCGACTGGGAAGTCCGCTAATCTGAACCCCAATTCCTGTCCCGGAGTCGAAAGGTCACCCCAGACCGATAATCCGAACACGACATTCACCCCAATTCATGTCCAGGTGATCAAAATTCACCCAAGTTTCCCCCGATTCATCCGAGTTTCCCCCGGACGGTTCCCGTGCATATCCGCTAATCCGAACGTGCAAACAGTGTCCAGAGGTCAATAAACTGTCCAAAGTGTTATTCGAGGGCGCAAGTAACCCCAATTAGTGTCCAGGTGCTGAAAGTTCCCCCAAGTTCCCCAAATTTCTCCAAAATTCCCCCGTACGCGTCCCGCTCGTTTCCGATAAACCGAACTGATTATTAATTAACATAAGTATATTAATTAATGTCCGAAAGCAACCCAAGTCCCCGCTCGCCCTGCCCGCCCGCTGCGTTATCGCAATTTTTTCAAAATTCCACGGCCTAAGTAAGAAAATTCCAAAATTTAACCCCAATATATTACTTAAAGCTAAAATCTAACCTATAACTCCAGTTCACACCTCTCACACGCATATTTCATTCACGCGCACACTCCGGTTGCCGTCGCGAAAGCGCACGTCCCGCTCCCGCGCATATATCTAACATAACGTTCTCCACCGCGAAATCACACCCACACACACGCGCTCCGTTCCCGATACCGCGTTTTATTTTTTATAAAATTAACTTAAGTATAATTTTTTTATTTTCCCGATTCCCCGATCTTACTGCCATATGCCAAGACGCACGTCCCGATCCCGCGCATATATCTAACACAGCGTTATTTTCCGCGAAAGCGCACCCGGAGATCCCCCGCATATATCCAATATAACGTTAGCTGCGCGAAAGCGCACACGCCGATCCCCCGCACGCTCCGTCCGTTTACACTATCGCAATTATTTTTTTAATAATTATTTTTTTCACATAATAACCCAATCCCTGCTCTGTTGTCTAAACCTAACAGGATATCCAATACATTTACAAATTAACAAATCAATTATTTCTATAGTCCAAAACTAACCATAGTCTCCTTTACCCCTTCCATCATCTTTTACGATCGATTATAATATACATTATTTATTTTTTCTTATCCTCCGATCATTTTACACACTATAGTAACCTAACGTCCAATCTTGCACATACCGCTGCCGCTGTTTTAATATCTAATATATAGCATTCTATTTACTTTTACTACGACCATTAAACCCCCGATCGACGCTCCCGACGCCTCCGTCATTTCATATTGAGAGGTAATTATTTTTTTATGTGACCGCTATGAATGCCCACCGTCCATTCCCACACACTCATCTGCTGTCGTTAGTTCCCATATCGTTCATAATAACTTTTATTCAACTCTAAGTATTATGGAATTATTCCAATTATATATTTTCTTCACTTCCGATCATTTCTTCTGACCGTTCATAATATTTTTTATTTTCCTCCGGTTCTAAAAATAAATCCTACAATGTCTTCAACGCGATGAATGCGCACACATCTTCTGCAGTTAGTTTCTATATCGTTCTTAATAATTTTTCGAGCCTAAATATTATAGAAATAGCCGAAGTATATTTTTTTCGTTTCTGATCATTTCTTCCGACCGTTCATAATTTTGTATTTTTTATCCAGTTCTAAAAATAAATCCTACAATGTCTTCAACGCGATGAATGCGCACACATCTTCTGCAGTTAGTTTCCATATCGTTCTTAATAATTTTTCGAGCCTAAATATTATAGAAATAGCCGAAGTATATTTTTTTCGTTTCTGATCATTTCTTCCGACCGTTCATAATTTTGTATTTTTTATCCAGTTCTAAAAATAAATCCTACAATGTCTTCAACGCGATGAATGCGCACACAGCTGCCGTCGTTAGTTCCCATACCGTTCATAATAACTTTTTTCAACTCCAAGTATTATGGAATTATTCTAACTATATTTTTTTTTCGCTTCCGATCGTTTCTCCCGAACGTTCATAATTTTTTTTCCAGACATATGTATTCAAAAATGAAATCGAGCATATTTTTATTTAACATTGTTTCATAATTTCCCTCTCCCTCTCCTATTCATCCTACACAAATTACAATTCTTTCATAATATATGTTCTAGACCCAGTCAAACAATCAACTCTCGCAGAAGTGTAGACGTTGCCTCCATCACCCATTTTACTATCAATTATTGTATATTATTGTTAGATTATTTTTCCAAAAAGTCTTTTGAAATTTTTTTCCGTTCGTACATATTTTTTTTATTTTATTTGCACGACATCCATTTCCATGCATACACGTTTCCCTAGCAATTATAATATGTTTTATTTATTTTTCAACTCCTCCCAGACTTACATACACGACATATTGTCACACTCACAGATAGGTTCCTTATTAATCGTGAACATTTTTTTTTCTGTATTAGCCGCGGGAGCATATCACATCAGACCCACGCATATACCACACACAGTCATTATATTTAATTTTTAATTATCGATCTTTAATTATTTTTACTGGTATTATTTTTCCGACACATTCACCCCGTCATACATACTTTACATCTTTTAACATTTTGATAGAGAAAATCTTAGGACACTAAATAATTTTTATCAACATCGTAACTAATTTTAATATTATACACATCTCAGTATAATTATTAAACGATGGAACTATTATTTTCATTGTCGATATTGTTGCTACAAACATTAATCGTCCTTTTCCAGCTATAGTCAACCTCTTCATGTATTCGTCCCGTCTTTCTATCAACCTTTGACCGCTCAATACTCCCCCGATATTTACCGTTATTCGCTAGAAGAATATTTTTTTAGACTCGTTCAAATACACACACATGCACATAAAAAAATCGACATCAACGTCATCGAACGCTGATCTCGACATTTCCAAGAAATTCAATCGCTGCTTCACAGTCTAAGATGTCTCCGCCCGCCTCACCAGTCGTTCGTAACATTATTGAAGCGCCTGTCATGTACCGTTATTTACGACCTTTTACAACATACAAATCCACGACATGTATACACCTTTTCTAGAAAGCATGGTGAAAATGGACAATCTCTCCCGATGAAAACCAGCTTGAATTACGTACCATTATTTCATTCATTTTGCAGAAGGTTAATTTAATGCATCCATGCATCTTTTCTACTAATAAATAAACTTTTCTGGTACAACCCTCCCTTTTCAAAGGCAAGCATCGAGGTAGATTGTTGAACGGATCTGATCGTGCAGACAGTATTAGTTTTATGTTAAACGTGTGCATTTTGTAGAATCTGTGTTCTTCACGCATTATTAAAAATTTACTGTAACGGTAAAAGTAATAATTTTCTACGTTTCTTTTTTAGTAAAAAGTTAAAAAAATATTAATCAAACATGAATAACAATACCGAATTGATTGATATTAAAGCCGACGAATTTATTCAGAATTCATTTTCGAATGATACTGACTCGCATTCGTCTTCTTCACCTCCAACACCGCAATATGATGATGGTTACACATCAGAGGAATCAACATCCCTTGTACGTAAAATCGTTGGTCTGTATTATTATCAGAACAAGTGCATATAGCGGAATATTTTGTAGATTTCAGCGTCCATATAGATTGTGATTATGGGTTTCGAGTAACTGAACTAGCAATAATTGATATGTCTGGAGGGAAGTGTTTGCATACGTTGTATAAGCCAAGCAGAGCATGGCATGCATCAAAAATGCCACATTTACAATGTTCTTCAGTGAGTCATTACTTGAAGAACCCTTCATTATTTCCCTGTCGTGAAGAAATATTCATGGCACGCAATATATTCACAATATTGTCCCAAAAACCGAGGGCTCGCGTACATGTTTTAACAGTATATGCTAAACTCACACTAATGGAACTTAACGAAAAGTCTGAATTGTTGCGTGATTTAGACTACGAAATCGTTAATATGGATCAAGTTTTTCGATTATCTAGTATTGAGAATCTACATGAAGAGTATTTTGGTATAAGCAATTTGATAACTTGTAAACACCATAATGAGAATGATAGTTTTCATTGTGCGGTGAAAAACGTTATGGTGATGAAGGCATGGTATGATCATGTCATCCGTCCGCTGAAGCTTATGAATAATCTCAATATAAATGATTTAAGTCAGTTGTTCATTACAACCACCAATGAAATGATAATTACGTTATTTCCAAGTTGTATTGGAGACATTTATACATTTTTACCAGATAGACTAAAACAGGATGATACGATAAAATCACTTCTACCATGTTTTGAACATGAGAATGATGAAGAATATTATTTCAATGACGATATATTTCTGCATAGTACTCGAAATTGTATGAAAGTAAAAGATTGTATCGACTGCCAACGTACAATTCGCGCAGATTAAAAATTCATTAATTCGATCGTTTTTAACAATTTTGTGTATTTTTTCTGTATATTTTTGTGTGTATTTGTAGATATATATTTTTATTCAGACCGTTTGTTTTTATGTTTTCTTTAAAATTTTTTAAATATATTTTTATACACATGTAAATATTGTTTTGTTTATATTTTGTATATATTTTTTCCCTCAATATCTATTCATTCTCATATTGTATATATTTTTTTCCTAATTATTTTTAATCTTTTTCCGATCCTTTCCGATTTCCGTTTATTTAATTTATTTAGCGATCTATCCTTCTCTCCCCCTCTTGACTTAAAGTACTGGTAATGACGAAATTTTCAAAAATCTGAACCAGTCGAGTATAATGTATATATAATTATTTAATTTTCGAATATATTTCCACATAATTTGTTCATATCTGTTTAGATTAAAAAATTAGATTTTTGTCTGTAATACGCCATTTTTTTTATTTTTTTGTGTGTAATAAGCGAATTCAACTGTTATACTTTTTCACGTACATCACGTATTTCCACAGCTGTGAGAGTTTTCATCTGTTTGTAAGATACAACCTCTGACTCTAAATGTTCTCTAAATATTTTTTTTTTTGAGCCTAAATATTATAGAAATAGCCGAAGTATATTTTTTTTCGTTTCTGTCCATTTCTTCCGACCGTTCATAATTTTGTATTTTTTCTCCAATATGTATGCTCACTATCGTAGTGTAAATGTGCGTCGCTCATAACATTACATGCATGTTGCCATACCGTTGTATTAGATCGTGCGACAATGTTATAGAGTCTGCTGGAACAGGTTCTTACCCTTTATATTTTCTGTAGAAACAGGCTCACATGTACACACCTACACACACATACACACACATATAACCCAAAGAACACCTGCAAACTTCGTTCAGACACACCTGCAACCAACTTTCACCAAAGGAATGTGGTTTTTTCTGGTGCAACCCTCCCTTTTCAAAGGCATGCTTCGAGCTCGAATGTCGAACGGATCTGATCGTGCAGGCAGTATTAGTGTTATGTTAAACGTGTGGAATTTGTTGAAGCTGTGTTCTTCACGCGTTATTAAAATATTCTCAAGAACGATAAAGTCTGTAATTTCCTACGTCTTTTCTCTTTTTCGTTTGCTCTTTATTTTCTGTCTTTTTTCTCTCTTATTGCACGTTATTCTTTTCGCTCTTATTTTCTCTCATTTTTTTAGTATAAATATTACAATAATAATCGAATATGAATAACAATACCGAATCGAATGTCGATAATGTCGCGGATTTCATTTAAAATTTTTTCGTAAATGATAATGAAAAGGCAATGTTTCCGGACGATTTTCCAAATATACATATGCCGCCACCACCACCACCAGCAGAAGAAACATCATTACAAGAGCCTTCGCTACATTCATTCTCAGATTTCATTACATTGGCTACATCAACACCTTTAGCATCACCGGTAATGTCACAAGATTTGCAAACTCCGCCGTTAACGCAAGTACCTTTGGTACATGATGAAAAAGAATATAGCACAACAATGTTGGAATTACCCAAAGAAATATTTAACCGAAAAACAGTCGTCTATGTTAAAGACCCTAACGATCCAGAAAATAAAAATAGTTTCATGTATGCGGTTTTAGCAAAATTTACATCAAAACCGTCATCGATGTGGCAGTACAATATTCTACAGAAAGTATACGATTTCAGCTTTATTCACTTACCGATCCAATCGCTGGCTGATATTGAAACGTTTGAAAGAATAAACGCTGTATCAATCAACTTATACAAGCTGATAGAAACCGACTATACAGATCAAAGTACATTCAACTACAAAATAAAAGTCGTGTACGCCTTCCGAAAAAATCACAGTTTGTTAAATCATAAACATCACACAAACATATTATATTGGGGATCTAATGGAAATTATCAATTCGCATGGATAAAAAAATTCAGTCGATTGTTGCGGATCCAGTCGCCGAAAGCGAAATTCGTATGCTGGTCATGTCTCGATTCCATGAATACCGATTATGAACATAATAATACTCACAGGTGTGACGCAGTCAGTTGGCGTAATATGCACTATATGTAAATAAATAAAGACGTATTGTATTCATAAATGTATTTTTATTTTTCAAAAAAATCTTTTTACTTTGTTTCATGCAAATTAATGTAATCTATATAATATAATAAATATTTTCATATGTATACATTTTGTTTTTTATTTTCCATAAACTTAAAATTTCAATTTTACAATCGTTGTTAATATATTCCCAACTTCAGTTTGTATTAAAGCCTCTCACTCCTTATGTTGAACAGACGAATCAATATTATTTAACTGTTCAGTTAAGTATGCGGAGTCTTTTTATCTTGCTTAACTTTAAAGATATATGATAGATTCTCTTTTCATTTGATAGTGTAAATGTTTTCTTCTTTTACAATTTTCTTATGCTTTATCACTATTACAACATTTTTCATCATTTTCTAACTAATTGTAAACATTTTTCCACTATTTCGTAACATGTTCTTATGTTTTAGGACTTTTTACGCTACTTTTTTCACCAATTTATACTATTTCGAAGCGTTTCATATGACTGAACGCTACTTAAGAAGTTTTTCGATAATTATCACCATTCCTCACAATATTCATATGTTTTAACGCTTTTTACACTATTTTTCACAAATTTATGATATTTCGCTACATTTCTAATGTTTGAACGCCTCATATACAGTTTTTCGACAATTTTTCACTGTTCATCACTATATTTTTTTATGTTGTATCACCTTTTACAAAGTCTTCATCGAATTTTACCTTCATTCAACAATATTTTCGTTATTGTACTCCTTTGAACTGTTGTTTTACCCTAAAAGTGAGTGTATATCTAATTTGTTATAATTAAAAAAGAATGTAGTGTATATTACAAATTTCCTTTCCTGGGAGTATGATTGTGTGTGCAGAATAATAAACTCTGGTAAGAAGCAGACTGTATCCACCATCAAGCAGGGTGTGTAATGCGTGGTAATTAACTCTGGCATTGCACACATTGCAAGGTAGTTATGATATGTTTGAGCAAAAATTAGTTGTTGTATATCATTCATGTTAGTCATTAAATGTTCACACTGAGAGGTGCAAGGATGAACCATTATGATTTTTATAATTATAATATACACTAAGCATGTATGTATTACAACGACCGCATCAACTCTGTTAAGGACGGTAATGTTTGGGGGTAGATAGTGAACCGTTACATTAGAAGAGGAACATGGGTACATACATGGAAACATCATTAGCGATATTACATCACATGTATGTCACCAAATTTAACTAAAATGTTGCGTCCATAGTAAAAAATGAGAGAATTTTTCCTAAGAGGTTAAATTTTATGTCTAAGATGACGAATATAATAAAATTGATGCAATTTTAGCTGATGATGGGGTATTTTACACTAAAATCGTTGTTTTACACCTAAAGTGAGATTATTTGGGGAGTTAAACGGTCTTTTTTCAGTAGCAAAGATGTACACATTAAACAGTTTGGGGTTTTTACTCGAGGTCTGATATAATTCTAAACCTGCTAGTTTGGATCATTGATTGAAAAAACGTATGCAATTTCATATATAATATGATTCTTAAGTTTTATTAAAATTTCTAAGCAAATTTGTTGTTTACTTCTATTTGTAAAGATTTGTATTATGTTGAGTGTGTTTAAGATATATTGCTTTATTAGTGTGTAAAGACTGTTGAAATATTTAAAATTATTTTACATTATGAACCTTGTACTATGAAAATTATCAAAAAACATTATGAGTCGTTCAAAACATAAAAAAAATAAAAAAAAATGGTGTTTACAAATTAGTGAAAAATAGTGTAATGATTGCATGGATCTTGATGTTGACGAGTCCATCGTGTCTCTCAGTGTGATCGTTTCATGTAAAATCCTGAACGAGATACAACAACTAATTTTAACTTAACATATTATAACGGTCTTGCAATGTGTTTAAATGATAGAGTTAATTATCAAACAGTACTCTCCTTGCTTGATGTGGTACACTCCACCTCTTACCCCTATTTATTATTCCCATCCAAACACCATCAACTCACTAACACACAACAACTATTATACTATAATCGATGCATCAGAAAAGTTCGGAAACTTCCCACAACCAGACACGAACCCTTTCAAAGCATAGCTTCACAATGAATGGAATATCACATCAAGAAGTATATAGGCCAGTCTAAAAAGTACCATTCATGCAGAAATTACTCCATTTAGGACAAAACATAGCCACATTTAGAAAAAACATCAGATTTTATATGAAAAAAGACCGTTTAACTCCCCAAATAATCTCACTTTAGGTGTAAAACAACGATTTTAGTGTAAAATACCCCATCATCAGCTAAAATTGCATCAATTTTATTATATTCGTCATCTTAGACATAAAATTTAACCTCTTAGGAAAAATTCTCTCATTTTTTACTATGGACGCAACATTTTAGTTAAATTTGGTGACATACATGTGATGTAATATCGCTAATGATGTTTCCATGTATGTACCCATGTTCCTCTTCTAATGTAACGGTTCACTATCTACCCCCAAACATTACCGTCCTTAACAGAGTTGATGCGGTCGTTGTAATACATACATGCTTAGTGTATATTATAATTATAAAAATCATAATGGTTCATCCTTGCACCTCTCAGTGTGAACATTTAATGACTAACATGAATGATATACAACAACTAATTTTTGCTCAAACATATCATAACTACCTTGCAATGTGTGCAATGCCAGAGTTAATTACCACGCATTACACACCCTGCTTGATGGTGGATACAGTCTGCTTCTTACCAGAGTTTATTATTCTGCACACACAATCATACTCCCAGGAAAGGAAATTTGTAATATACACTACATTCTTTTTTAATTATAACAAATTAGATATACACTCACTTTTAGGGTAAAACAACAGTTCAAAGGAGTACAATAACGAAAATATTGTTGAATGAAGGTAAAATTCGATGAAGACTTTGTAAAAGGTGATACAACATAAAAAAATATAGTGATGAACAGTGAAAAATTGTCGAAAAACTGTATATGAGGCGTTCAAACATTAGAAATGTAGCGAAATATCATAAATTTGTGAAAAATAGTGTAAAAAGCGTTAAAACATATGAATATTGTGAGGAATGGTGATAATTATCGAAAAACTTCTTAAGTAGCGTTCAGTCATATGAAACGCTTCGAAATAGTATAAATTGGTGAAAAAAGTAGCGTAAAAAGTCCTAAAACATAAGAACATGTTACGAAATAGTGGAAAAATGTTTACAATTAGTTAGAAAATGATGAAAAATGTTGTAATAGTGATAAAGCATAAGAAAATTGTAAAAGAAGAAAACATTTACACTATCAAATGAAAAGAGAATCTATCATATATCTTTAAAGTTAAGCAAGATAAAAAGACTCCGCATACTTAACTGAACAGTTAAATAATATTGATTCGTCTGTTCAACATAAGGAGTGAGAGGCTTTAATACAAACTGAAGTTGGGAATATATTAACAACGATTGTAAAATTGAAATTTTAAGTTTATGGAAAATAAAAAACAAAATGTATACATATGAAAATATTTATTATATTATATAGATTACATTAATTTGCATGAAACAAAGTAAAAAGATTTTTTTGAAAAATAAAAATACATTTATGAATACAATACGTCTTTATTTATTTACATATAGTGCATATTACGCCAACTGACTGCGTCACACCTGTGAGTATTATTATGTTCATAATCGGTATTCATGGAATCGAGACATGACCAGCATACGAATTTCGCTTTCGGCGACTGGATCCGCAACAATCGACTGAATTTTTTTATCCATGCGAATTGATAATTTCCATTAGATCCCCAATATAATATGTTTGTGTGATGTTTATGATTTAACAAACTGTGATTTTTTCGGAAGGCGTACACGACTTTTATTTTGTAGTTGAATGTACTTTGATCTGTATAGTCGGTTTCTATCAGCTTGTATAAGTTGATTGATACAGCGTTTATTCTTTCAAACGTTTCAATATCAGCCAGCGATTGGATCGGTAAGTGAATAAAGCTGAAATCGTATACTTTCTGTAGAATATTGTACTGCCACATCGATGACGGTTTTGATGTAAATTTTGCTAAAACCGCATACATGAAACTATTTTTATTTTCTGGATCGTTAGGGTCTTTAACATAGACGACTGTTTTTCGGTTAAATATTTCTTTGGGTAATTCCAACATTGTTGTGCTATATTCTTTTTCATCATGTACCAAAGGTACTTGCGTTAACGGCGGAGTTTGCAAATCTTGTGACATTACCGGTGATGCTAAAGGTGTTGATGTAGCCAATGTAATGAAATCTGAGAATGAATGTAGCGAAGGCTCTTGTAATGATGTTTCTTCTGCTGGTGGTGGTGGTGGCGGCATATGTATATTTGGAAAATCGTCCGGAAACATTGCCTTTTCATTATCATTTACGAAAAAATTTTAAATGAAATCCGCGACATTATCGACATTCGATTCGGTATTGTTATTCATATTCGATTATTATTGTAATATTTATACTAAAAAAATGAGAGAAAATAAGAGCGAAAAGAATAACGTGCAATAAGAGAGAAAAAAGACAGAAAATAAAGAGCAAACGAAAAAGAGAAAAGACGTAGGAAATTACAGACTTTATCGTTCTTGAGAATATTTTAATAACGCGTGAAGAACACAGCTTCAACAAATTCCACACGTTTAACATAACACTAATACTGCCTGCACGATCAGATCCGTTCGACATTCGAGCTCGAAGCATGCCTTTGAAAAGGGAGGGTTGCACCAGAAAAAACCACATTCCTTTGGTGAAAGTTGGTTGCAGGTGTGTCTGAACGAAGTTTGCAGGTGTTCTTTGGGTTATATGTGTGTGTATGTGTGTGTAGGTGTGTACATGTGAGCCTGTTTCTACAGAAAATATAAAGGGTAAGAACCTGTTCCAGCAGACTCTATAACATTGTCGCACGATCTAATACAACGGTATGGCAACATGCATGTAATGTTATGAGCGACGCACATTTACACTACGATAGTGAGCATACATATTGGAGAAAAAATACAAAATTATGAACGGTCGGAAGAAATGGACAGAAACGAAAAAAAATATACTTCGGCTATTTCTATAATATTTAGGCTCAAAAAAAAAAATATTTAGAGAACATTTAGAGTCAGAGGTTGTATCTTACAAACAGATGAAAACTCTCACAGCTGTGGAAATACGTGATGTACGTGAAAAAGTATAACAGTTGAATTCGCTTATTACACACAAAAAAATAAAAAAAATGGCGTATTACAGACAAAAATCTAATTTTTTAATCTAAACAGATATGAACAAATTATGTGGAAATATATTCGAAAATTAAATAATTATATATACATTATACTCGACTGGTTCAGATTTTTGAAAATTTCGTCATTACCAGTACTTTAAGTCAAGAGGGGGAGAGAAGGATAGATCGCTAAATAAATTAAATAAACGGAAATCGGAAAGGATCGGAAAAAGATTAAAAATAATTAGGAAAAAAATATATACAATATGAGAATGAATAGATATTGAGGGAAAAAATATATACAAAATATAAACAAAACAATATTTACATGTGTATAAAAATATATTTAAAAAATTTTAAAGAAAACATAAAAACAAACGGTCTGAATAAAAATATATATCTACAAATACACACAAAAATATACAGAAAAAATACACAAAATTGTTAAAAACGATCGAATTAATGAATTTTTAATCTGCGCGAATTGTACGTTGGCAGTCGATACAATCTTTTACTTTCATACAATTTCGAGTACTATGCAGAAATATATCGTCATTGAAATAATATTCTTCATCATTCTCATGTTCAAAACATGGTAGAAGTGATTTTATCGTATCATCCTGTTTTAGTCTATCTGGTAAAAATGTATAAATGTCTCCAATACAACTTGGAAATAACGTAATTATCATTTCATTGGTGGTTGTAATGAACAACTGACTTAAATCATTTATATTGAGATTATTCATAAGCTTCAGCGGACGGATGACATGATCATACCATGCCTTCATCACCATAACGTTTTTCACCGCACAATGAAAACTATCATTCTCATTATGGTGTTTACAAGTTATCAAATTGCTTATACCAAAATACTCTTCATGTAGATTCTCAATACTAGATAATCGAAAAACTTGATCCATATTAACGATTTCGTAGTCTAAATCACGCAACAATTCAGACTTTTCGTTAAGTTCCATTAGTGTGAGTTTAGCATATACTGTTAAAACATGTACGCGAGCCCTCGGTTTTTGGGACAATATTGTGAATATATTGCGTGCCATGAATATTTCTTCACGACAGGGAAATAATGAAGGGTTCTTCAAGTAATGACTCACTGAAGAACATTGTAAATGTGGCATTTTTGATGCATGCCATGCTCTGCTTGGCTTATACAACGTATGCAAACACTTCCCTCCAGACATATCAATTATTGCTAGTTCAGTTACTCGAAACCCATAATCACAATCTATATGGACGCTGAAATCTACAAAATATTCCGCTATATGCACTTGTTCTGATAATAATACAGACCAACGATTTTACGTACAAGGGATGTTGATTCCTCTGATGTGTAACCATCATCATATTGCGGTGTTGGAGGTGAAGAAGACGAATGCGAGTCAGTATCATTCGAAAATGAATTCTGAATAAATTCGTCGGCTTTAATATCAATCAATTCGGTATTGTTATTCATGTTTGATTAATATTTTTTTAACTTTTTACTAAAAAAGAAACGTAGAAAATTATTACTTTTACCGTTACAGTAAATTTTTAATAATGCGTGAAGAACACAGATTCTACAAAATGCACACGTTTAACATAAAACTAATACTGTCTGCACGATCAGATCCGTTCAACAATCTACCTCGATGCTTGCCTTTGAAAAGGGAGGGTTGTACCAGAAAAGTTTATTTATTAGTAGAAAAGATGCATGGATGCATTAAATTAACCTTCTGCAAAATGAATGAAATAATGGTACGTAATTCAAGCTGGTTTTCATCGGGAGAGATTGTCCATTTTCACCATGCTTTCTAGAAAAGGTGTATACATGTCGTGGATTTGTATGTTGTAAAAGGTCGTAAATAACGGTACATGACAGGCGCTTCAATAATGTTACGAACGACTGGTGAGGCGGGCGGAGACATCTTAGACTGTGAAGCAGCGATTGAATTTCTTGGAAATGTCGAGATCAGCGTTCGATGACGTTGATGTCGATTTTTTTATGTGCATGTGTGTGTATTTGAACGAGTCTAAAAAAATATTCTTCTAGCGAATAACGGTAAATATCGGGGGAGTATTGAGCGGTCAAAGGTTGATAGAAAGACGGGACGAATACATGAAGAGGTTGACTATAGCTGGAAAAGGACGATTAATGTTTGTAGCAACAATATCGACAATGAAAATAATAGTTCCATCGTTTAATAATTATACTGAGATGTGTATAATATTAAAATTAGTTACGATGTTGATAAAAATTATTTAGTGTCCTAAGATTTTCTCTATCAAAATGTTAAAAGATGTAAAGTATGTATGACGGGGTGAATGTGTCGGAAAAATAATACCAGTAAAAATAATTAAAGATCGATAATTAAAAATTAAATATAATGACTGTGTGTGGTATATGCGTGGGTCTGATGTGATATGCTCCCGCGGCTAATACAGAAAAAAAAATGTTCACGATTAATAAGGAACCTATCTGTGAGTGTGACAATATGTCGTGTATGTAAGTCTGGGAGGAGTTGAAAAATAAATAAAACATATTATAATTGCTAGGGAAACGTGTATGCATGGAAATGGATGTCGTGCAAATAAAATAAAAAAAATATGTACGAACGGAAAAAAATTTCAAAAGACTTTTTGGAAAAATAATCTAACAATAATATACAATAATTGATAGTAAAATGGGTGATGGAGGCAACGTCTACACTTCTGCGAGAGTTGATTGTTTGACTGGGTCTAGAACATATATTATGAAAGAATTGTAATTTGTGTAGGATGAATAGGAGAGGGAGAGGGAAATTATGAAACAATGTTAAATAAAAATATGCTCGATTTCATTTTTGAATACATATGTCTGGAAAAAAAATTATGAACGTTCGGGAGAAACGATCGGAAGCGAAAAAAAAATATAGTTAGAATAATTCCATAATACTTGGAGTTGAAAAAAGTTATTATGAACGGTATGGGAACTAACGACGGCAGCTGTGTGCGCATTCATCGCGTTGAAGACATTGTAGGATTTATTTTTAGAACTGGATAAAAAATACAAAATTATGAACGGTCGGAAGAAATGATCAGAAACGAAAAAAATATACTTCGGCTATTTCTATAATATTTAGGCTCGAAAAATTATTAAGAACGATATGGAAACTAACTGCAGAAGATGTGTGCGCATTCATCGCGTTGAAGACATTGTAGGATTTATTTTTAGAACTGGATAAAAAATACAAAATTATGAACGGTCGGAAGAAATGATCAGAAACGAAAAAAATATACTTCGGCTATTTCTATAATATTTAGGCTCGAAAAATTATTAAGAACGATATAGAAACTAACTGCAGAAGATGTGTGCGCATTCATCGCGTTGAAGACATTGTAGGATTTATTTTTAGAACCGGAGGAAAATAAAAAATATTATGAACGGTCAGAAGAAATGATCGGAAGTGAAGAAAATATATAATTGGAATAATTCCATAATACTTAGAGTTGAATAAAAGTTATTATGAACGATATGGGAACTAACGACAGCAGATGAGTGTGTGGGAATGGACGGTGGGCATTCATAGCGGTCACATAAAAAAATAATTACCTCTCAATATGAAATGACGGAGGCGTCGGGAGCGTCGATCGGGGGTTTAATGGTCGTAGTAAAAGTAAATAGAATGCTATATATTAGATATTAAAACAGCGGCAGCGGTATGTGCAAGATTGGACGTTAGGTTACTATAGTGTGTAAAATGATCGGAGGATAAGAAAAAATAAATAATGTATATTATAATCGATCGTAAAAGATGATGGAAGGGGTAAAGGAGACTATGGTTAGTTTTGGACTATAGAAATAATTGATTTGTTAATTTGTAAATGTATTGGATATCCTGTTAGGTTTAGACAACAGAGCAGGGATTGGGTTATTATGTGAAAAAAATAATTATTAAAAAAATAATTGCGATAGTGTAAACGGACGGAGCGTGCGGGGGATCGGCGTGTGCGCTTTCGCGCAGCTAACGTTATATTGGATATATGCGGGGGATCTCCGGGTGCGCTTTCGCGGAAAATAACGCTGTGTTAGATATATGCGCGGGATCGGGACGTGCGTCTTGGCATATGGCAGTAAGATCGGGGAATCGGGAAAATAAAAAAATTATACTTAAGTTAATTTTATAAAAAATAAAACGCGGTATCGGGAACGGAGCGCGTGTGTGTGGGTGTGATTTCGCGGTGGAGAACGTTATGTTAGATATATGCGCGGGAGCGGGACGTGCGCTTTCGCGACGGCAACCGGAGTGTGCGCGTGAATGAAATATGCGTGTGAGAGGTGTGAACTGGAGTTATAGGTTAGATTTTAGCTTTAAGTAATATATTGGGGTTAAATTTTGGAATTTTCTTACTTAGGCCGTGGAATTTTGAAAAAATTGCGATAACGCAGCGGGCGGGCAGGGCGAGCGGGGACTTGGGTTGCTTTCGGACATTAATTAATATACTTATGTTAATTAATAATCAGTTCGGTTTATCGGAAACGAGCGGGACGCGTACGGGGGAATTTTGGAGAAATTTGGGGAACTTGGGGGAACTTTCAGCACCTGGACACTAATTGGGGTTACTTGCGCCCTCGAATAACACTTTGGACAGTTTATTGACCTCTGGACACTGTTTGCACGTTCGGATTAGCGGATATGCACGGGAACCGTCCGGGGGAAACTCGGATGAATCGGGGGAAACTTGGGTGAATTTTGATCACCTGGACATGAATTGGGGTGAATGTCGTGTTCGGATTATCGGTCTGGGGTGACTTTTCGACTCCGGGACAGGAATTGGGGTTCAGATTAGCGGACTTCCCAGTCGCCTTATTTTTAGACTACTCATATGTATAACTGCTCTAGGATTATTTGAATTTGGAATTTACTACTAGTAGTGAAAGTTGGAAATTGGTCAAATTTTTAACTGATTTTTTTTTTTTTTTTTAGGTCAAGTATTGAGCACTATGATTTGTCTGGAATATATATACACTTCAGCAGCAGAGTTTTAAATAATTAAATTTTCCAATTAACTTATGAGAAATTAACGATTAAAATTTTGAGTTTCAATCGAGGTGAGCTCAATTGAAAATTAAAAGTTTGATTCTTGTGATGGAAAAATTCAACTGCAATAATTTTGATTAAAACTTTTAATTTTCAATTTAACTCCCTTCGATTGAAATCTACATTGAAATTATTAATTATACGTGATGGAATTAACGATTGAAATTTTAATCTTTTAATTTTTAATCGGTAATAAAATATTGCTGCCTGGCTAGAAAGTAGTCACTTTTACCATCATTGCCAGTCTCAGTTATGATGCCAGGACACGAATTAGATAACCAGGGGAGTCCTGCGCGTCCACGTCGTGCGGGGTGGTAATTTTTTGTTCGGCAAGCTTGGCGCTGATCAAGGAAGCTACAGCATGGCTCTCCAGCTAGTGGTTTAGGTGGCGGGACTGTATCTGCCAAATACAGCTCTCATTAAATACCACCTCTCGTATTCGGACTGCGTAAGGAAGGGCAGTCCACTAGCAATCCATTCACAATTTTGGGCCTCAGGCAAATTTCATCACTCGGAGTGGATAGGCGAGTGCACATCAAAACTGGGCTTGACCGGCAGAAGGCAAGGAGAAACCACCGCTGTATTCTTCTCAAATATTTACAATGGAAAGCAATAATAGATCAAAGACCCTTAGTACGGGGCACCCCTTAAGTGGAGCGAGGGTGCTAAGAATATCCCTGTTGCTTTCCAGTGTAGTCAAGAAACAGCCATCATGATTGCTTAAATTTGTTCCGTAACTCAGCTCGAATTCAAACATGAAATGTCCGGAGCCTATTACAAGCAGGAAAATTTGTTGGCATCAGTGAAGTCGGATGACCAGAATCAGGAGACCTAAAATAAGAAGGGGTTCATATGTACTACTCTGGGAGTGTCGATGGTTCAAGCAAAAATGGGGTTGCAGTTTTGGTCCCAGAAAAATTAGCAAAGTCTGTTGCCGATTTTTTATCAATCACTAACCGTATTGCTGCTCTTATCTTGGAAACATCGTACAGCCGGATAAACATCATTCAAGTTTATGTCCCAACAGCAGATAAGCTAGATGAGGAAATTGAAGATTTTTATAACAACCTACAAGCTGCTTTAGACCTAACCGAAGTTGGTGAAATTACAGTAGTCATGGGAGACTTCAATGCCAAAATTGGTGAAGGAGAAGAAGTAGAATTCGTTGAAAAATATGGTCTTGGTAACAGAAATGAAAGAGGAAACCGGTTTATTACAATTCTGTATCGAAACAGAATTAATGATTATCAACACCTCTGTAAAGCACTATCCCCGAAGACTACACGTGGAAGTCTCCAGTCGATACCGAGGGTAATATTGCACACAATTAAATCGATTATATTCTCTTACACCGTCCATTCTGTAGATACGTACATTCAGTTTAAACTTATCCCGGAGCTGGCATTAATTCTGATCATAATCCAGTCGTCATGAAGCTAAAAATGGAGCGGAAATTCGTCATTCTAAAGAAGGAGTGTAAAGGAAGAATAGACGTGAATAAACCGGAGTAAAACATTCAAATCTGAAATAGGAAACATAATGAACGAGAAAATTGAATTCCAAGAGGAAAACAGTATTAGCAGCTGGGATGACATCAGCAAAGTGATATTAGATGTCCAGAAGGAAAACATTGGGTATGTCAAAAACACGAAAAAGCAGAAATGGATGACAGATGAAATTCTAAAACTGACGGAAAAGTGAAGAAGTGTTAAGAATAATCCAGACGAGTATAAGAGTTTGAACAAATTAATCAGGAAATCTTTTCGGGAAGCAGAAGAAGAGTACCGGAATGGAAAGTGCACTGAAATTGAAGGTTACCAGAATAAACATGACTTATTTAATGTTCACAAGTTGGTCAAAGAAGTTGCAGGTATCCATTGCAAACGAAATACAGGTATCTTGCTAGGGCCGAATGCAAAACCTGCCATTGGTACAGAAGATAAGCTAGAAGTCTGGAATCAATATGTCGAGTATCTTTTTTTGATGTGATAAAAAAAACAAATCTACCTCCGGAAGAATACCGTGATTATTGTGATGAAAGTTCACCTATCACTAAAGAAGAGTATGCCATTAAAAGACAGAAAATTGGGAAAACAGTTGGACCCGATGATATACATGCAGAAATGCTGAAAGTAAAAGTTGATTATAGTGAAAGTGGTATACAGAGAATGACGAAGGCTTTTAAGAAGATTAACAGTACAGAATGTATACCGGCAGAATGGATAAAGTCAACTTTTGTGATCATTCCCAAAAAGAGTAATGCGAGCCGATGTGATGATTACCGTCTAATTTGCTTGACGTCACACGTCTGAAAATTTCCCTCCGGATAATTCATACATGAATATATAAATAAGCGTTGCGAAGACTAAATAAGTAATACCCACAGTTCGGCTTTAGAAATGGAATGGGCACTCATAAAGCCTTATTTGCAATACGTACACTAAAACACAGCGCTGTCGAGATGTGAACACTGACGTCTGTGCATGTGCTATTGACTACCAGAAAGCGTTCGATTGTGTGAACCATGATAAATTGATGAAGATTTTTAAGAACATATCCACAGACACAAGAATAATCGTAGGTTAAATTCCATAAGGCACTTGAAGATAATGACAGGGGATTGAAAATAAACGGTATTACTTTGAACAACTTTCGATATGCTGATGACAGCTTAATTTTGGCAGCCAGTAAAAAGGAACTTCAGCGCATTTTAGATAAGATTGTGGAAAAAAGTGTCGCATATGGGTTAAAAATGAATACATCCAAGATAAATTGTATCCTCAAAGATGATGCTCAATCAAAATAAACGGTGAAAAAATTGAACAAGTGCCACGCATCATCAAATATTTGGGAAGTATAGTCGAAGAAAATTGTACTTCCAGACCTGAGATACGCAGCAGGATTGAAAAAGCGAGAGGAGCACTAGTAAGAATGAAGAATCCATTCACGCGTCAAGAATCGAAATTGGAACTGAGAATCAGACACGTGAGATGCTACATTTTCTTTATCCTACTATATGGTCGTGAATACGCTGGGCACTAGACTCAACATTAGGAAAAAAGATCAGCGCTTTTGAGATGTACTGCCAGCGACGTATGCTGAAAATACCATGGACTCAAAAATTGAAGAATATTGAGTACTTAACATACTGGAAAACTTTTCGCGTGTATAAAGAGTTTAGTCAAGAAGTCTATTTCTGTGTTCTCTTTCATCATACGAGTACAATTAGAGTTTAAGTTTAACGTAATCATATAAATTCCGGCCTCTTCCCCTTCACCGAGGAAGATGGACAACATCGACGATGAAGATAACGAATATAACCACCGACCAACGGAACAAACGTCGAATATAATCAAACCAGATGAATTTCCGCCGTTATCTACCGTCGTCACAAAAGGCTTACCTTCTTATCAGGAAACATCAACTTTACAAACAAGTAACTATACTACCGTCGCTGCAGGTAATAATTCTTTAATTTCTAATGCGAATCACGCCGTACCAAATAATTCTTTCGCTCACGTTATAAAAAAAAAATAATAATAACAAGATCATTCCGCTAACAAGTTTCGAACACCCATCCGATGAACAAGGAATAATTTTTCCCTACATACCGGTCACCCCCATAAAGGACTATTTTATCGCTTTAAAGCAAAAAATAGGAACCGCATCGAACATCATAGCCGGATCACGCATTAGTCAAAACCGTGTTTTAATATTTCTCAAAAATATACAGATTGTAGATAGCTTTATGTCAGCAGGTGCCTCCATAGAAATCTCACAACGACAAATTAAAGCAAGACGTCTGCGAAGTCCAGCAACGAAGATTATTCTTTCAAACGTATCAGCAACTATTCCAAACTCTGAAATTGGAAAATACCTAATACAACAGTTAGGGCTTAAACTCGCCTCACCTATTTCCATTCTAAGAATAGACCCAACTGATACCGAATTTGGACACATAATTAGTTGGCGGAGACAAGTTTACATTTCCAATTTCGACGAAGTTAACATTCCTACAAATTTTTTACTAAACTATCGTAACCATGATCACAGGATTTTTATAAATACAGACGACCCCATATGCTTTATATGCAAAGCAAAACATCATAAAGCCGAAAACTGTACGAATATCAATGAAACACCCATAATAACAAATATATCAACCGCAGAACCGTCCACCACGAAAAAAGAACAAATTCCCATAAACAACCCAGAAACCAAAGTCTCAGAGGAGTCGGACGAAATACACGACACTCCCCATTTAATCACGAATTCATCAAATCTGAAGGATAATTTAAAACGATCACGTTCAGAAACCTCATAAAAGACAACCGAAACTATCGCCGAAACAGAGATAGTAGACAAACCAAAACAGCAAAAAAAGGAGACGGAAAAAGAAAATTACAAGTCCATCCCAACAAACGTCCACTATGCTTGATCAAAGTAAAGGAAAAATGGAAACAGATGATTTATTAAGCTCCTCATCGGACTCAGAATCAGAAATAAATCACTTTAAAACACCGCCATTGCCTCATTTGAATATAAAAACCGCTGACATCTCAGAAACTACATCAACAATACATCAGCAATTATCTTCGCTGAAAAAATACTTCTCTACAACTTCTGATGGAAATGAACTGTCATTCGATAAATTCATTCAGTTTCTCGAAGGAACAAAACAGTCATTAAATCCATCCCAAGTGGCACAAATATTGGACATAAATGTGTCCGAATTAGTTACCATACTACAGCTACTTAAACCGTCACTTGAACAAAAATATATGAAAGCAACATTTACCAAAATAATCAAAAAATTACAAAAATGTAATAACACAGACAAAGAAATTTCTGACTATCCTTCCTCCCAACAAGAAGATTAACCAGAATAATGAATGCTACTCAACGAGATACAAAAATAATAAGCTGGAACTGTAATGGTGTTTTCAGGCATCTTGAAGAACTCCAAGTTTTAATAGCTACATATAATCCATCTATTATATGCATACAAGAATCACATCTTCAGCCGCATCAAACATTAACTTTACCTTCGTATAATATAATATGTAAAAGTCTAAATGCTCAACCAAAAGCGCATGGCGGCGTTTTTATAGCCATACGGAAAGATATTACCTACACGGAAATAAAACTCAACATTGACCACATTCAAACACTAGCAACACGCATTAATATAACACTTCCCGTCTCAATATGTACTATCTATATTCCTCAGTACATAAAAATAGAAGAAAGTACCTACACATCAATAATAAATAATCTCCCAACACCGTTCATATTCACCGCGGTGACTTCAGTTCGCACGATGAGATTCTAGGTAGCAACAAAACTGATAGTAGAGGAAAACTATTAACTCGCATAATAGAGCAATATAACCTTTCCGTCCATAATACAAGCGAACCTACGCATTACAGTACCACGTACAGAACGTGGAGCACAATTGATTTTACGTTAAGTTCTAGTCAGATTGCCCATCTCATTGAGGTTCATCATCATGAAGACATGGGCGGCAGTGATCACTTTCCACAAATCATAAACATGAAAGCAAACATGGCCTCACATATAAGACGGCCAGCCCTGAATTTCAAAAAAGCAAATTGGGAAATGTTCCAGCAGCTATGTCAGACCGAGGTAGACATTGATGACAGTAACACGGATACAATGGTTCGCTCATTTACCAACGGAATTCTAAAATGTTCCGAAATATCAATCCCGAGAAACAGGCCGCTATCCACAAACAAAGTTCTAGTACCGTGGTGGTCAGAAAAGTGCTCGCGAGCAATAAGGGAGAGAAGAAAGAGATTAAAACTTCTGAAAAGATTCCCTACACTGGAAAACTATACAGCTTTTCAACAGGCTCGAACAACAACAAGATGGATACTGAAACAAGAAAAAAGGAGATCTTGGAACGAATACACGTCAACACTAACTTACAAAACACCGATTCATCAGTTATGGAAGAAAATACGAGCGTTATATAAACACGTTGACCTACCAATCCCTACAGCGATATCAAGAAATAATCAGTTATATACAGACCCAGGACAAATTGCAGAAGAATTCGCATCGTTTTTTGCAAATATATCAAGTAATAATCAGTTGACACCCACATCACTAGTAAACAAACAACGTTTAGCAAACGAACAACTTGACCTTAGCTCATCAAATTCAGAAACATATAATGCACCCATAAGTTTACACGAAATCCAAAATGCCATCCAGGGGACCAAAATATCTGCTTGTGGCGCCGACAGATTTCACATTTTGTTCTTGAAACACGCCCCAGAATCAATAATTAACAAACTCATGCTGATATACAACCACGTATGGACTAATCAATCTTTTCCTCAGCAATGGAGAGAAGCTATTATAGTTCCCATATATAAAGCAAATAAAAACCCACTGAAACTAGACAACTATCGACCGATTTCACTGACATCCGTACTATGTAAAGTATTCGAAAAAATAGTAAATCGACGATTACTATGGGAATTAGAAAACAGAAATCTTATATCAACAACACAGTGTGGTTTCCGTCCATCGCGTTCAACCATAGATCAGTTATTCTACCTACAGTCAGAAATTTTAAAAAATTTCAACAAACGAATGCACACACTTGCAGTATTTTTTGATATAACAAAGGCATTCGGTAGAATATGGAAAGAGAAATTGCTTATCATGCTATACAAGTGGGGATTCCGAGGAAATATAATGTACTTCATCGAAAACTTCTTATCGTCTCGTGTCTTTCGCGTTCGAATCGGCTCCATGCTTTCATCGGAAAAAACGTTGGACAATGGCGTCCCACAGGGCTCCGTCCTTAGTCCCACATTGTTCATCACCGCGATAAACGATCTAGTATATCCATCATCCATCCACTAATATCTTCGGCGCTGTTTGCTGATGATTTCACCATATTCATCGGTTGCAAAAATGTAGAAGCGGGAACTGCACTACTGCAAAGGTCAGTAAACGAAGCCCAAAGATGGGCTTCACAAAATGGACTAGAGTTTTCAGCCGCGAAAACAACTTGCATCTATTTCTGCAGATTACGGACATGTCAAAAATCGCTATCACTATCATTACAAATCACAAGAATACCAAAATCTCCGACTATTAAATATCTCGGCTTGTTGTTTGATCAAACCTTATCATGGAAACAACATGTAAATCAATTAAAACAGTCCTGCTTAAAAAACTTAAACCAGTTGAAGAAACTATCCCACACAACATTCGGTTCAGACAGACACACATTACTCAAAATATATCGTACTATTATTAGACCTCGCCTAGACTACGCAGCACCCATTTACGGCTCAGCTTGCAAATCGACACTGTGCTCGTTGGACTCGATACACCACACCGCCATTAGACTGGCGATCGGCGCATTTCGCACTAGTCCAATAAGCAGCATATTATGCGAAGCCAACGAATGGCCTTTAAACGTTCGTCGAGATTATCTAGCGGTGAAGTTTTTAATTTACCTAAGAAGTACAAATAATATCCCTGATGTTCTACTGACGCCTGAGGTCTCGTACCGTTCTAGTCATTTAGCAGAACTTCTAAACAATCGCGCATATTTTGCTGCTGACACCAGAAATATTAATGTACCGAACAATATCCTTCATAAAAGAATCTCCGCTCTTCCACCAACACATAATTCGGAAATACGGTGCAACGTAGTGTTGACCAACAGCTCAAAATCTGACATACTCTTGTCATATACGAACGCATTGAAAGAATACAGTGCATATGAAAAGTATTACACAGATGCTGCAAAAAATATCGAAGGTACTGGATGGATGTTCCTTTGTACATCGCCAGCAAATCATCAGCTATGCGCTTCCAATGGAATTGTCGGTAATGTCGGCCGAATTAATTGCGATCAAATTAGCCATCGAATCCGCCATAGATCAGAATTATGATCGTATTATCGTATTCACAGACTCATTACAGGCCGTCAATGCGATTAATGAATGGCATGCTACCCTGAAAAACCCGATTGTTCAACAGATACATTACTTGGGTATTAGCTCGACTATGAACATAGTAATATGTTGGCTACCAGGACATTCGAAAATAAGTGGAAACACCACAGCCGACTTAGCTGCGAAACAAGCAATAGAGAAATCCACATTATTATCGGTTGCAGTCCCAAGGAAGGATCTTTACAAAGTTACAAAAACCCAGTTTCAGCTACAATGGAGCCGTTCCTGGGAAGAATTGTCGCTTGAAAATAAGCTGAGAAGAGTCAAGCCTACTACTGCGCCTTGGAACATCATCATGGCATCAAGACGTGACGACGTTGTATTAACAAGACTGCGCATCGGCCATACAGCACTAACGCACAAGCACCTTTTGGACCGTGCCGACGCTCCACTCTGCCAATACTGTGGCCAAGGTCCTTTAACAATAGAGCATATCCTTTCCGACTGCACCCAACATTCAATCTATCCCCATACTACTATCCAAACTGCCTTATCCGATGATCCCCATGAAATCAGAAAAACACTATCTTTCCTCAAACAAAATAATATCTATAGCTTAATTTAATCATATCTTAATATTTGGTGTCTTTGGCCACAGTAGCAGTACACGGCACCACAAAAAAAAAAAAAAAAAAAAAAAAAAAACAATCTTGAACCCCTAAAAACTATCAAAAAACGAAAACTACAAAGATCGAGGCATACCATTCAAAAAATGCTATTTAAGGGTAAAATTGCCGGAAAGAGATCGAGAGGAAGACTTCAAATTTCATGGATGGACAATCTTAGCAACTAGTTCAACCGTTCCTCAACAGAACTTTTCCGATCAGCCGTTGATGGAAAGAAATTCCAATTGTGTGGATCGCCAACCTTCAAAATGGAGACGGCGGTTGAAAAAGAAGAATGAAATATTTTTTAAACAGCAGATGCGGCGATCAATTTAGCCGATAAAGTTGGTGATAATAATAAGATAGTATTAACTTGATTATGGTTTTTATCACTGCTGAATGGTGGCGACGATTTAGAGGTATAACAAGAAAAATCGGGCTATACTTGTTTTAAATTTTTTCAAAAGTTGTTGATTTATGCTCGTTTCTATAGTAAACGTTTTATCGTTAAACTTCCTACTCTCTCCGATACCATTAGATTTAGCGTTTAACGTAGGGACTTAAACGCGATTCATTAATAAATTAATAAACATCATAAAACTACTCGACAGCAAGCGACCGAGATAATCGATATTCTCAGTTTAGTAACGTTTTCAGGAATAGTCTATTATGAGCTAAATGTTGTGCAAATGCAATAGTAACCTGAGCAAGGTAAAAAAAGTTCATGTTCGCAGATGCAGAGCCTAATGTCGCTTTCTAGTTTAACGTTGGCTAACGTGAAAGAAGTGACATAAAATTCTGTCAAAAGTTCACGCTAGTCTTGTCTGTATTATTAATCGGCCGGAGGAAGAATTGGAGACGAGTAACTTTACTGGCAATGCGATCTTCGAACAAAAATGCGTCGCGCTTATCAGTTTTTCTGATAATGAACTAATTCCGAAACGTCAGAAATGAATAAAGGTGACGCGATTGGTAAATCTCTGACAGAGGCTCTGTACAGCGGAGTCAATTTTTAACTAAACAAATTATGCACCGAATTGTGCCGATAATAAAAAATTTTGTGCCGCACTCTAACACGCGGTATTAGTAAAAAGTTTACTGGCTAGCGATTTTTATATTACGAGGCATTAGTCGGTACACAGTTATTCGGTCGGTTTCCATCTTACGAGACGTAACCTACATTTTATATGTAAAGAATACGAATTCTGAAGTATATTTTTATTTGTGTTATTTGTTAAACATAATAAACATTTTGCATAAATACTTCTTTTTTATACTTTTTTATACAATACAACCGTTGATAAATAAATATTTTTTGCAGATTAATCACGGAGAAATACATTAGATTTCTTTAAATAAATATATGTATACATCATTGAGTTGTCTTATTAGCTTTGGCGCCCGGGCGTTTTGTATTAGTGTAACAAACTCGATCAGACTGTTATTAAACGTGTCACTCTTTAGAACGATCAAATCTTCGATCAGAATTTGTATCAAACGTCAACTTTGAATAATTCGATTACTTTCTATTAAAGTTCGTGTAATACATACATCGCCTTAGAAAAAAAATCATCGATGGATTTATATTAAATGGCTTCCCGGAACTAGCGGGTCAAGTGAATTTGTGTTAAAATTAAAAGAATTAACTGAATAATCCGTAAAAAGCAATTACATATAATCAATAGTGTCATTAATAACTAGTTACCCGTATGTGATCTTCCTCAGCGACATCGTGAATAAATCAGTTCCTCTCCATAAATATAAAAATCCGATTACCATGTAGCCCATAGAGAATAAATTTATTTCCGCGGTTGCGGCAAGTAGTATGAATAAGCAAACGACCCACAAGTAATAGTATAATGTAGCATGTAAAAAAGTATCCAACATTGACCTACATTGAATGACGGAATTTTAAATCGTGTACAACTAAAATTTGATAAAGTCGTGTTTCTAAAGTAATTTATTGGATTACAAAATTCTATTAATAAGCTTCCTTTCGCATTTTCCTAGATATTATTATCGCTATTAAAAATAATTATTACTCCTAAGTAGGACTTTAAAATACCTATATTTTATATATTTTGTTACGATTTGATTTTAAAAAAAGTTAAAATTTGGAATGATTTTTTTTTGGGTTTTGTTTTAGCGAAAATAACGGAGTTTTTCACAGTCCAATTGTTAATTTCGCAATTAAAAAAAATTGACTATTTATCCTTAAATAATTAATCCAAGAGACTATTCTATAATATTCACTTCAAATATTTCTGCTGGTTTTCTGAAGAGACTCTCCTTATTGTTCGTTACATCCTTCCAATGATAACCACAAATGTAATTCTAACCACATCCTTTTCGGATCTGTCATCTAAACGTTACCTTCTCTACTCTCAACTTCTGGGACTTAGTATTCCTACTCCTTATAGTACTGCATCTGTTCTCTCCTTTCCTTCGCCGTCTGTTGCCACATCCCTTGGTTTCTTCATTGAAACTATAGCTGACTGCATACGAATCTGAATAATTAATTCAACGTTATTTTTCTTTCTTGTCGAACATGGGTCAACTAGTTCTTGGTTAGCAAGCCCGAGGAAAAAAAAAAACCTAATTAAAAATAACGTAATCATCAAAAAAATTAGCGGATCATTAGAAACACGCGATAAATTTATTCTGCGGGTATTGAAAAATTTACACGTTTCTCGTGTGTGTCGTCACCATTTTTGTTTCGTTGGCTTGGTTTCCGCTAGTTTTTCGAAGCAGATTAACTATAACTTTTTTTATAAGTTTTATTACATCTCTATGTTCTGTACTCAACTGCCCAAGCTATTACAGAACATAGAGGGCTGTGTGAAATTTGCACGTGCAAATGCAATCCGCTTAGAAAAAGCCAGAATTTTGACTATGATACCAGGAGTGTTGAGAAGAATCTTGTGCACAGGGGCCTCCATATTATGCGCTCTCCGGTATTGCACAAATTTCTTGCAATTATAAATGAAATGCGTCACAGTTGGCTTGTTTGATAGCCCACATACAGAGCAGCTCGTTGATATGGGGCTATTGGTATAAAGAAGTTAAATGACGCAACAGCATGTCCTGTCCAAAGACGATTGAGGATTGAATACTCTTTCCGTTTTATTAGGTTGGTTTAATGCTTCTTAAGACAGTTCTTTGTACCATCCACTCAGATTTCCGCTCCTGTTTGCACATCTTCATAAGTATATGGGATAGAGTCGAGGAGGAAGGCAGATTCTCTGTGCAGAGCGTGCTGCAAGGTCAACTTCATCACTCTTACGTACTCCGACATGACTAGGAAATCATAGGAATTCGCTTCCCTCCTGTGCAGCTTATATAAATCAGCCTGAATCCTTCCAATTACTGGGCTTTTACTATCTCGGCAGCATATTAGATGTAACGAGACCAGTGAATCTGTCATGAGCAGTACTCGCCGGTAATGGTGTCTGTTTAATTCGATGTGCTAGATACAGTACATGATTCCACATAATTCTGCTACAACCACCATTTAATCGGATCGCGAGCACAAAGTTCTCGATTTGATAGGAGCAGGCTGCTGGTGATCTACCGTCAGCTGGGATGGATGTTGCTCCGTCAGTGTATACATGTGTATAGTCTTTCTATCTCTTGATGGTCTCCAATACGGTTTACTGCATAGTCTCATGCTGTGGGTGTCTACTATACTCATCGAGAGATAAATCGATATGTATATATATATATATGTCAAAAAGCTCCCAGAATGGTATCAGCGTTGCATAACTCATTAAACATCATTTTCTATTTTTGGTCCGAAATACTTTTACCTGATTACAACCAGAAATTAAATTAAATTCACCTTTTCTCTGAAATAAAATCGTGAAGTGGATTTTTATAATTAATATCTTGTAACTGCTGGATTGTTGGTTTTGGTCCGGCCGTAAACTGATCTGAATTAGAACTTTGCTGAACGTTGAATACTTTGCGTTGGCATCTCATCACTAATAATAACATACATTCATCTGAAAATATGAAAAAAAGAAAAGCAATCGATTGTTTAAGATGCGGTCAACTGAAACGAAATAAAATGAAAATACGTATTCTTTGCAATTTTTGGATACCGCCTTAATGAGTCGTGTTCGCCGTCCTGATCAATTCGACAAAATCAGAATGTGATGTCATCGCCGCTTTATGGCATCCGCCCGGTTCAGATCACAAAATAAGGGTACAAAGCAGGCGGAAGTAATGCAGCCTAAATTTCGATTATTTCATGTTTTTTCTTTTTTTTTGGGTTTCTTAACCTGGGACCTTTACCTAGAAATAATTAGAAAAGGGAAATGAATCGGCTATATTTTGATGCGGTTTGACATTCCTAATAGGAAAGAACAAACATTCGGTACGATGCGTGGAGAAGGAAAAGACAGGATATAGGGGGCACAATACGGAGTAGGAATACCAATTCGCAACAAATTGGAATAGAAAACGCTCGACTAAAAGAAACGAACACTTAATAAATACATGATCAGCATTGCAAACATGCTCTTCGTTTAGGTGGAGAGAATAAAATGAATAGGAACCAACGAAAAACCAAAAACGGGGGGAAGATAATAGAGTACGGCTGGACGAATAATGGAGACAACAACAGAACGACGAAGTGAAGGAAACAAGGAGAACCACGGATTAACAGGAAGACTAGGTTGAACAGACAGATAGAAAAATTATAATTGTTAGAAAAAGAGGAAGCGTAAATATTCGATACTGTCATCTAAGATGGAAACTGTTACACAGCGGAAGGAGATTAGACGATGGGATTTTTCTTAAGAAAAGAGGTGAAAAAAAAAACCAGAAACCCGTGTGTCAAAGAGCCCGCATCGCTTCATTACTAAAAATGGCTGAATGGTTGGGAATCCACAGCAAACCAATTTGAATGGAATGGAGGGAAGAAGGAACGTGGATAAGTGAACGTATACGGAGAACAATAAAATCACAGGAATTACCAGGTTTGTGGTGTCGATGTCTCCTTTATCTTCCCTGATTTTGATTTTTCAGAATCTTTCCGTCTGCCTCCTTTCTGTTCCATAGACCAGCGAGGGGACAACGACAAGCAGTCCCGCCGCGCCAGCCACCAGCCCTGTAGAACTAGTACGAAGCAGCGATCAGCAGGAGTCTTCGCACTAGGAATGCAAGCGAGGGCTGGCATAACAGATTTCGGGTAGTAGGCGATAAGCACCAACCCGATCTGTGTTATGCTCTGAAGGAATTTCAGAAAGAACGAGCGGACACGGAAATCACCATAACGGAACTTTTTCTAGGACGGCGAGTAAGAGCAGCTCCAAAACAAAAATCGTTGAAGTTACATATGCGAATACAGGAAATAGCGACCAAATATGACGAGTACAAGCAGACACCGTACTTGACTACTTGCGTATCATCGGCCACAATATAGTACTTAAAAAATAAATATAATGTGTTAATAAAGTAATGTGTTTTTATTTGGGCTAATGAATTCGGCGAAAAGAATTCGGGAAATTTTTTATTCGGAAGAGTCTTTCGGGATAATGGATTCGAGGAAATGTCTGGGAACCTGAAAATCCTCATACTCCTTTAACTAGCATGATTACAAATGCCAAGTTATGTACCGAGAAGTCCTTTTTTCAATAAGGACATATTCGAACAAAAGGATAAATTGAATAAAAAAAAGAAACAAGCTCAGGTTTTGGAAATATTCAAATATGCCCAAAGCATCAAGATAATAACACACCTAGCAGCAACACGTACCGCTTACACCGCCCTATACTTTAGACCCACCATTAAAAAGTATCAAGTAAAAGAGGGAAATAAAGATTCTAGCGTATGGAGAAATTCCAAATTAGTTACCTCGCGAGAATGGTGGAATTTGGTACGAAAAGGAAGAAAAGAGAAATTGATTGACCGCCATATGCTGCAGAATTCGCGATTGAAGTAGGGAAGCTTGTTATGGGGAAAAACAAATGGAAAAAATTCAGAAATCCGTGCGGCTATGTGAGAGAGGATCGAGATTTTATCAGGAACAAAACGCCGTAGGGTTTTTAATATAAAGATAGGAAGAGATGGAAGAGGAGATGGGAAGACGTTTAATTAGGAAACGATGTAGTGAAGATCGACGAATATAGAGAGGATGCATATTTGTTTCAGATAGAACCGTGGAAATTGGAGAAAATTTTATTGCACTAATGCTAAGGCGGAGGCAGGTGTATTATGATGTTTTTCAAATTTGGATAGAAGCGTTTTTGTAGGAATTATGGTAAATGAATAAACATTAATCGAGTTTAGTACAAATTATGGATTTGTAAAGGTTTAGGAGAATCGAAGCATTCTCAGAATTCTCTCCGCATTTTTGGAGAGATGAAACTTTTAGAAGGTTAAGTCGTTTGAGAGTGAAATTATGAGGATAGCTGGTATGCTCGTGAAACGAATGGCGGTCTCTCAGGAACAAATTAAAATAGCAGGTGGAAAATTCCACGTTAGGCATAAAGATATTAGATGAATTAATATTTACTGGGCAACCATCATAGGGACGGAGAGAGAAAAGAAAAATTAGAAAGGAACCTACTAAGAACGTTTGAAGAATTATTTTCTTCTTCATTGGCCGCAGCCAGATAAATTAAACTGGAGTATACTATAAGGATGTGCATATTGCGGGGAGGAGAATGTTACGAGGAGAAAAGTGATGTCAAGGAAATAAATAGTAAATAATGGTTGAGCCGTAATTCCTCCTGTTAAATAAATATCGCGGAATTCCTAAAACTTAATTTTGGTACGTTTATTTCAAAGAATTTCGATTTTATTTGAAAATTTTTAAAGTTTTTCACAAGTAAAATTCGATTTGCGCATCCATATATACTTATATATAAATATTACACATGAGCTTCCTGGCGGTAATTTCGTGATAAGTTAACGGCAGGTACATCCATCGATAGAATCGTTGCGTGATGCTTTTATTCGCTAGGAAAATATCTGAAAATGAAAAATAAACAAAAATAATTTATGCTCGTATATGTTTTTTCCCCTCCTCCTTCTGTGCCTAGCTTTTATCATCTGGCCATTCAACATTTTTTATTTATTTATTTATTTATTTATTTTTTATTGTTTTATTAAGTTTCTATTATTATCTACAACGTATTAAAATAAATTATATTTTATGTAATTATATTATCGAGTTTTATGCATTGGTACAATATGTAAGCAGGTTCCTGATCTGGTTCTCGTACCATCTGTAGTAAGGTTATCGGCGTGGTCTAATAGAATGGTAATATTTTTTTTTAAAAATCTGTTCTATGATCATCATATATTTCACATTGCCAAATAATATGTTCAATTGGGCCGATCCCTTCGCATTCGCGCAAATTATTCGTTATTATACCCAGCTTATGTAATATTTCCGGAGTTCTTGTGTGCCTATGCGTATTCGGCGTGTATAAATATTCTCCGCTCATTTTATTTGTAAACCACGTTTTCTTCTGTATGGTTTTTTGTATTTCGAAGTATTTCTTCCCAACATTCCCAATAGTTTTTTTCATATTGTGATTGCCATTCATCATTTATCATCTGCTCAATATGGGGTGGTATTATATATTCCTCCCACGGTATTTTAAACTTTTCCATTACATTATTTCGATTTATTTTTTTAGCTGAGTTTTCCATTATTTCGTTTCCCTCGATACCGCTGTGTCATCCATTTGAAGTATATTATATTTTTATTTTTTGGGAGTTTACCAACAATATTTAATTATATTGCATAATATGTTATCCGGGATAGATTTTTTTCCAATTATTTTTTCTTGATATGGAATTTGTCAATATTAACATTTTTTTTATTTTTCACCTTCCCGATTGTTCTTAATGCTCTCTGAATAGCCACTATTTCCGCTGTACATGATGAATAAAGTTTTGGAAGTCGAAATGATTTTAAGTTATTTTTAGTTTTACGTTTGCGTTGCTGATATTATTAAGGCAGCCGGGAAATACTGATTTTGTTGCCGGTAGAGTAAAAAAAGAGTCAAAAAGGAATGCTTAAATACACGCAAATTCCATTTTACATCACTTTCGCAACGCTGACTACCTTTTTCGATTGCTCTTACCATCGAAATAATTGAAAATTTCAGTGTTGCATTTCTAAAAATAAAAATCCATCAACTAGCGATGTTATCAATATGTCTGTTTATTACACTTCTTATTGTTTATGTTTATTGTACATATTACGAGTACAATAATAGCTCCCGCGATCACGAAGCTTTGTCTTCGAAACGCGTCGGGTATTTAATATAAATTAAATAATTATTTTATATTGGTGTAAAGCGATATTGTATTCCTCACAAGGGGGTAAGTGTCAATCGCACATTCCGAGAGATACGAGGAAGTCGTACGGACCAAAACTTTCGTAGGAGCGAGAATAAAAAGGAATATGCAATATAACATATAATTATGCCGAATACGTTAGAGTGTACTCTTAATTCGTTTATGCAAGTGCGCTCAGAAAATTCTTGCGCACCCATAAAAACATAATCATTTTCGAATCTACTCGTCAGAAATGCGTGGAAATTGTATGAAATAAATATTTTAAACAGAGTTATTGCACAAATTCGCAAGCCTATTGAAAAATCACCCCGTAGAAGCTAACAAATCAAAATAATCAAATGTAAAAAAAGAAAAAAAAAGTATTATTTTATAAAAAAACTATTATCAGATTTTTTTCCCAGTTAAAAGAATTAGCCAGATTCCGACGTATATAGTGTTCGTCATGTGCTACCGAATGGGAGATGCTACCTTTATGATGATGAGAAGAAATTAAAAGGCTAACCTTTAAACTAATTTCGGAGCACGATTACATTCTCATCATCAGAGGGCGTACTTTGTACGAGAACTTGATATTTCTTTGAGGAATGTTGTTCCCTATTCCTCAAATTCGACTAGGGATGCAATGTGGATATTTCAAGTTTTTGCTCGTTTTCCCATCACATCTTGAGTCGATGAAATTCAGATCCGGGCTGCAGATTGTTGACCGCTCCAGCGTATACCTTCCGGGAAATACTTCTGTTTCCGAACGAGCGCTGTCATGTTGGAAAAGGAAAACCTGCTCGCAATAAACGGCTAAAATTTGTACGACACACTTCGAGGAGGATATTCGGCATATAGCGAACATCAATTGAGCGAGTCCGGTGTCTAACTCGATCTTCACACTGTACGAGCTTTCAAGGAAATTTGATCTTTCAAATTAGCTCTCTCGCGTTGTTGTCCCTTCATCTCCATTCATCTACTTCCACTTGCAACGTTATCGTAATATTAAAGGATACGCTTCCTATCCGTTAAAATGTCTCTATTCAACGCGATTACACGAGTAAACATTAAAAGAACCGACTGCTGTGCCGGCCCCTTGCTACTATTAATCGTATCGAGTTGAGAACTACTTGAGTTAGATTTATTTATCCGGCAGTCTTAAGAATGTCTCTTACGAATAAATTACGAAACTTTTGACGAATTTCGCCGATCTTCGCTAGTAATTCGGCTTGAATATCGTAGCAATCGCCGTATCCGAATGTATCTCAGTATAGATAAACTCGATAATTGATTCCGCCCTAATATTCTGTCGAGATACGACACTCTCATCGATTATTATTTACTACACGAACACGTGTTAAAAAATCGCCTCTTTCCATTACGAATTGACGGAAAAATGCAAGCAATATCTGAGTAATATTCAACGGGTCCGATATCAATGTGCAGACGTCAGCGATTTATAGCGACTGGCGCGTTATAACACATGTATCTTTTTCGTTGAACATATTTCCTTTGCTTGTTTTTTTTTTTTTTTTTAAATTATTTCCACATTTTGTCGCGCGTAGATCGTTTTAAGAACATGTGTCGACAGTTCTCGAATGGTAAAGAAATGTGGTCCATCTCTGTTGCCTTTTTGCAATTATTAATATAATGAACTATTCGCAGTTCATTAATTGTAGCGATTTTTATCTGAATAAGTTTTTAGACACATATGTGCACATATCTTTTTTCATCTCTACTCGTCACATTTGAAAAACGTATAAAATTATGTCTTGTTTTCAGATATTCATTTATTCGTTCACACTCAGGCGCGCAAACTAAAAGCCGATGATGCTATTAAAAGTAGTTAGGTTAAGTTAAAAATGAAATTGTCTTACGTAAACATATGCTCGGCGTAGGTGATAAAATTAGAAAGTACTGAGCGGCTAAAAACACGAATAGAAGATAGGTCAGCATGTTCCAAATGTTCCGTATTAGTATGTTCGGCGCCAATAAAAATACGATCAGCAGTATCGAATAGATGGCAGCTGCGAAATCTACTCTATTCATAATTATAACCACTAGCCAAATTAAACAAATCTGCGAATAACGCAATTGCCCGCGGTAAAAATTACGCTAATTAAAAGCTTCGCTGCCGATATCGATGTTTTTCAACATTATACGATTTTAAAGTAGCTGAAATTTCGATAATTCTTACTTCGTATCCGAGGTTGTAGAATAGGTAGTTCACCTGGTACTGAACGAATCGAGTGACGTCCAGGTACATTTGCTTATCAGTAATAAGCGGAAATATAACCTCGAAATTCGGAAACACTAAATGATTTTCTTTGTCCGGTATATTCCTTTTAATCATCGATGTACATTTGTACAAAGACAGTAACTGCAAAATTACTGAAATAAACAAAAATTAAAATACTACTATCTGTTCTATTCAACTGACGGTCACAATTTTCCCGCCGTATTTACTAATGATTTTGAGCGAATATTAAAATTTCACCGTATTCTGTTATACGGAAACTACTGGAATCAGCGGTTAATATTCTTCATTTGTAGCGGTGATTAAACGGAGAATAGCCAGGAATAATGGCGAGAAATAATCTTATTCGGAAATTGACTAAATCGGGAGCTAAAGCACATATTTTGCGCGTACATCATCACCGGCACTCTGCTATTCAGCAGGAGAATGTACGTGCTCAGTTTGGAGCCGCTCTGCACATGCAAAAAAGATAGGACGCGTTGCCCTAAATGAAACGTGCAGAATTGCTACCGGTTGTCTCAAAACTTACGCCCCCCCCCTTAAGTGGGCTGCATGTACTTGGTGGAATTTCACCACCGGATATCAGGCGTAGTAGTGTGACAGCCGAGAAAGAAAGATGGAAAATAGCTAATGACGACCGCCATCCACTTCACAACTATGAAGGCTTGGCTGAGAAGAGACTAAAATCCGGACATAGCTTACTGCAAACAGTTGAAGAATTGAAAAACTCTGTAAAGTCTGCAAGACTGAAAGCCTGGAGAACTAGAACGATAGAAATGTAAATGAATCTCTTCCTCCAATAGGCTACGATTTAGACTAAAGTAACGCAGAATAATGCTCTCTATCTTTTTATTATTTTGTAAAAATCATCTAAATGATTTTACCGGTGTTACACTATTTTGGTATTATTTAGGCGAGATTATATTCGGACCGAACTTTTTATTTCAGAGGGAGAAATACCTTCCGTTAGAATAAGTCGAATTTTGAATAAAATTTCGATACTGAAATTCTTAATTAAAGGATTAAAAACGAATTACTAATTATAACTGGCGGTTGAAACGAACATTTGTTGACGTAATAAAGCGCAATTTGTTTTGTACACTTTTTTATTTTTTTCTATTTTATTTTATTTTTATTTTTTTCTGTTTTATTTTATTTTTATTTTTTTCTATTTTATTTTATTTTTATTTCTTTCTATTTTATTTTATTTTTATTTCTTTCTATTTTATTTTATTTTTATTTTTTTCTATTTTATTTTATTTTTATTTCTTTCTATTTTATTTTATTTTTATTTCTTTCTATTTTATTTTATTTTTCTTTTTTTCTATTTTATTTTATTTTTATTTCTTTCTATTTTATTTTATTTTTTTTTTTTTTTCTATTTTATTTTATTTTTATTTCTTTCTATTTTATTTTATTTTTATTTTTTTCTATTTTATTTTTATTGAGCTCATCAACCAGGGAAATTTAATCAGAAACAATTAGAAAGGGAAATGAATCAGTTATATCTTAATACGATATCGAATGTTGTTTAGTAGGAAGGAACAAACGATGTGTGGAGAAGGAAAAGACAGTTTATAGGAAGCACAATACGGAGTAGGAAGACCAGTTCGCAACAAATTGGAGTAGAAAGTAGAACGCTTGATTAAAAAGAACTTAGCTGAACGCTATGTAAAACGGCACGGTTACATGATACAGTTGCGTCAGGGAATGAATCGGCTATTCGGCAGAACACAGAAATGATTAAGTAGTACGACGATAATCATAATTTAAATAACTTTTAACAATTGCTCCTCTAAATTATCTTACCGATATATCTGACCAGTAGCATCGGATTTTCTGATTTATCATATCCGATCCACCGTGCCGTGTTCAGTTCAGTTTCTTCTTGGTTAACCTGCGCACAGCGTAAATATACGAATATATTAAAATACACTTGGCCGGTTAAACGAATAAAAGCAATAGAATACAGCCGGTATAAAGTGCATAATGCGAGAAAATGAATAAAGGAAACAATTTGCTTATCCTTGGCCTCCCTACTCCTTACAAGTGCCCTCTACATTCTCGCTTTTCCATTTCCTTCTATTCTTTCTTTTTTAGCCGCCTTCACTTCTTCTGTCTCTATTCGACTTGTCACACACTTCATATGTCTTTCTATTCTTCTAATCTTTTGTGTTGGGTGAATGTCCTGTGCTGACGTGCCCATAAAATAATAAAATGAAATTAATAAAGCGCTAAGGAAGTAAATTGAATTCAAGCTGTCGCGGTCCAGAAATAGCTGAAAGTGGCGTTGTCTATTCGTGAAACTCGCGAAATCCCTTTAAAAATGAACATAAGAGTCTACGGTTAAATAATATCTTCAGTCATTGGCGTGCCGATAGAGGACGTGAGGATGTTTTGTTTTTTTTTCTTTTTTTTTTTTAATTGGTGAAATACGGATCTAGTTTTTTTTTGTTTTTTTTTTTATCAAAGTTTCGGATCAGCTTGGCTTTTAATAAACTTCCGATGAAATTTCGGTTTCAGCTAAAAGATTATAAAATTTCGGTTATAACTGAATTTAAGTTATGATACTGCGTAGCCGGGATGTTAAAACAAAAAAATTAATATTCGTGTAATCGACATTTATTAAATTTTACGCCCCTGCCAAAAAGAAACCCCTAAAAACATAAGCCTCTTAGAACACTTCTGCCCTCAGCAGCACGCTTCTACTGAATGTAATTTTGAATGCATTAGCTGAAAATTTCTTATAAATACAAACTCTGTTTCAGGTGTTAAAAAGGCGTCTGCTAGACTGGATATTGACGCTTTAAAAAATCTCCCCCTGAAGTTATTATAACATAGATTGCGGTACTTTTTGTAAAGTTGGTGAGCTTAGTCGAAGAACTCTTCGTGCCCTACCACTATTTGTCAGCTCGTTCGGTAATTTAAGCGAAATCATCACCGAAAAAGTTATATGATTTTTCGATTGCGCATCTACATTTCATAGATGAAAAATCCGTTTTATCGGGCAACTTCGACTGTTTAACAGACCGAAACGCTTTTCTGTAGACTCGACTGAACCAATCTAACGCCGAGAAGTTACATTTAAAACGGTTACAACTAAATTCGCGCATAATGTTGTTGTCGAAATGTGTTCAGTTACATTCTTGTAGTAATCAACTATCCGTTACGATACATTTTGATTGACAATAAAGATCAGTGGAAACTACGTAGTTTTATTACACATTATCCCTGCTGGCATTCACGTTCTTAAAAATTATTCCGTAAAAAAATATCGATCATGAGCACATAAATTCTCTTTCTATCGGGAAACAATTTAAATTTCACATTTTAATCGGATATTTCGCCTCTTTCTAATTTTCATCTGTTCAACCTAGTCTTTCTGCTGATCCGCGGTTCCTTTTTCTTTACTTCGCTGTTCTGTTGTTGTCCACATTCCTGCGTTTGACCTGTATTATCTTCTCATCTTCCTCTCATTTTCGTTGTTTAATTCTTTTCTCAGCTCACATTTAAATAATGCAGTTGTCTGAAATAATTGTTACGTGTTTATTACTTATTAAGTGTTCGTCTCTTTCTACGAAAGCTTTGCGCTCTGCATTCCAATTTGCTGAAACATTTTCTGCTCCTTATAGCGCATCCTTTTCCTTCCCTACTTATCATTCCTGTTCTATCGATTACTTTTTATTAACGACGTCTGACTGGATTAAAACATACCGACTCTTTCTTCTTCTAGTTGTTTCCGGTTATTATAACCTCTCTCCCGTCAACGAAAAATTAAAAGTTAAAAATTAAAAGTTAAAAATTAAAAGTTAAAAATTAAAAGTTGAAAATTCCGAGTAGTTTTATAATTTTTAAATCATTAGAATAATGATCTTACACATTAATTCGATTTTTTTTCCCGTATTACATTTGAAAGATAGCGACTCTATCAATTTATCATTAGATCATTCCAATGTGTACGTTTAGTGAATATTTATTTTTACAGTTGCTGAAATTAACGTTCGAATTGAGGAAAAATAATCAAAAAATTCAGACTACCTAAATTTCTACATAATTTGTAAGCGATATAGTTGCGGAAAATAATGAAAAAAAAGGTAACAGAAAAATTTTACCATACTTACTGTGAACATCGAGGAAAGAAATGATTAAAATTCGATCATTCCAAAAAAAATCTAATTAAATTCCAGAAAAGTGAAAACGGCCTTAGTCGACAGGATTAAGAGCTATTGACACAGAGCCCGTTATTGATAGCCATTCGAAGTGGCCCATAGGGAATTACGCAGATTGAGAATTGTGTACTTCCATGTCGTATAATTATGCCTTTGAACGTTTCTCCCCTCCGACAGTATGCTTCTTTACAGCTTATTTCATCAGTGATCCTCCGTGTCCTCGGATAATACTCGCTTATAGACATTACATGACCTTCTTGAATCATTGTCAATTAATTCACCCGAGACCAACATCAACTGGGATATTCAAGTGCCTTGACTTAAGCTAAATAGGATCATATATAGAGTACCAGAGTACATAGATTTGTAGAAACAGAGATTATCCGACGTTGGTTTAAGTTCATATTCGGGTAGAATCGCGTATTACAGGAAACCTTAATTACACTCGTGTTAAGGAAGGGAAAAAAATTACGGTATAATTTAACAATAACGATGCGGTAAGATGTAGAAAAAAAGAGGTATTTAACCTTTTCTTTGATTTTCTCTATCCGCAGGGAGAGAGAGATACTTCTTAAATAGTTTATTTGTTTTTATCGTTTTTTGAAAAACAAGCTTTAAATTTTTAATATTTAAAATTATTTCAGATTTTTAGATGACGGCTAAATGTAAAGAGTAATGCACATTCGTCGAGACGGATGAGGATAAACGAATTTCGAAACCTCGAAATAATTTAGATTTGATATGCGAATATGTTGCCTCGGGGAATAAATACGGTAACGAAACGTACTGATTTTTATACATTTTTGCATGGTATAAATGATCGAATACAATAAATGAGTACCAGACAGGTAACGTTCCAGTGTGAATCGTTAAAAAAGTGCGTTTTATATAAAATTTTGGTACATAATAGAAATCCGGTCCAGATAGACATGGTGTAATCCAATACAATCGCTAGGTTTCTATGCAACATAACCGCTAAAAGTGATAACATTATAAACACCGCGTGAACAATAGTAACCTGAAACATAAATAAAAATAATCATTTTGGTACTAGGCTCAAACAAAACGATCGTTACACAACTTCTGAAAAGTTTTAATTGAAAATGTTGTTAAGTCACTTATGTAATTGTAATTGATGATCGAGACACGACGATATAAAGAATATGCAGAAGAGATGATTTATAGTAGTCATTTAAATTTAGTTTTGGAAACGTTCTCAATGCAGAGAATAGTAGCGATTTTTATGAGTACTCATTTCCTGCTTGCTTAGCTCACTGACGAACACTTTCCAAACACACACATACATATACACATACATATACATATACATATATATATATATTAAGGAATATTAAAGAACCGGTTAATTAATTTAAATTAATGATAACTCAGAGAAAACTGTTTTTCCGTGTATTTTGTCTTTATAAGATGGTTTCAAGTGTCACCGAAATATTCTGTCTGGCATTCGTTTGGTAAAGAAATTAGGTAGTTATAATATTGAGCAGTTAGGAAATTTAAAAAAAGTCAATAGTTTTTAATTTAAATTTGTAACTTTAGGACCTCGTCATGTAATACGTTTTTACTGATGCTAAATTCCATTTATTCCAACCATAGGAGGAAATTCTAGGTCATGCAATCATAATTCAAAGCGAATTATTTTTTATCATTCGAGCATGTATAAAAACTTTTCTAGTTTACTCATTTGAGTGGGGATGGAGGGCGGGCACTAACTGGTAACGACTTTAGGGTACCGATGAAAATAAGTCTCTTTCGCAGTTTTTATATGCTTTATGCTTTCCTTTTATCGGTAAAATAAGCTCAGGAAGCTTTTGTGCAACTGTATACTACGCATTACGATACTTAGATTCAGTACTAGTCTACTATTAATCTTGTTTATCCGCCTAGAGTTCTAGTGGTGGTAACCTGTGTGAGCGATCTCTATGGGGCTGCGAAATACATACATTTGTTTTTTTCTTCTTTCCTCTTCGGAATTTTTTCATTTTGTTTTATCCATTAGTTTTCCTCAAGTTCACTCCGGATGCGGTTTTCCGCTTTGTATTTCACCTTGACATATTTCTGTTGGTTGCTATGTATTCGTCTTGTTTGCAATTCTGTGTGCCTAGGTCTCTTTTCCCCTTGGATGAATCTTACTTTTGTTGTCGGATAATCGTCCACTGTTGACAAGCCCAAAAAAAGGAAAAAAAGCATTTGAAAAAAATTCCACAATGTGAAAAAATGTAAGATAAGAAAGATTAAAAAACCAACTCCATACTGAAACTCTTAAATTATTTCAGTCTCTTACATCCTCTTCGCGTATTTCATTTGTCAAGTTCTGCTAAATTCCTTCCTCACTCTATAGTTAGATCTGAATTTCACATGGTTTTAAGTTCTTTATATCCCAATCATTCCGTTATTTTTATTAATGGGTCTAAGAGGGCTGATGGGGTTGGTGCCGCCTTTGTTTTTCCTTCTCATAACTACTCTGAATCCTTTAAACTTCCTTCCTGCTGCTCTATATTTACTGCTGAATCTGCTGCCATACTTCATGTAATTTTTTATCTCTTCCTCTTCTATCCTCTCGGATAAATTTCTTTTAATAGCTGACTCTGAAAGTGCCTTGCAGGCGGTTTCTTCTCCCTTCACCGTTGCCCTCTTTCGAACCTTTCATTCTCCTTATTCGCAATCTAATTCACGAATCATTCCTGTTCTGTTCGATCCAAATTGATTTATTGTGGATTCCTAGCCACGCTGGAATTGAAGGTAATGAGGTGGCTGATTCTTTGGCTTGCTCAGGAGCTTCCAACGGACTTCCTCTTCATAAATTTCCCACTCACAATATTAATCATATATCCAGACAGAGTTCCATATTACATTATGGAAGGATATTTATTTTTTTCTTTTCTCAAATCCGAATTCTTTTTATCTTTCCGTTCAGCCCTTAACTTCTTTGACCAGATGGTTTGATATGTTTCCTTCTCTTTGTAGTCCCCTGATCACGGCCATATATGGTCATAACTTTCTCCCTTCGTCACTTTTTCGTTTTTCCCTCGTCTCTTCTCCTCGGTGCCCTCTTCACTCAGAAGATTCCTTTTTTCTGCGCGATGTCAATATCATGTCATCTTTGAATGTTCCTCACTTTCTTCAGAACGTTCTCTTTTCTATTCTCAGCTTTTTCGTCTTCCTACTCCATACAATGAATCTTATGTTCTCTCATTTCCTTCCTTGTCAATGGTTCCTATTCTAGCTTCTTTCATTCATTCAATCTCGCATCAGATTAAAATCTAATATGTTATTCTCCTTTTGAGCTATTACTTAGGTTCCTTGGTTGATTAGACTGCTGCTCTTCGTTAGCGTACCCATAAAAAAAAAAAAAAAAAAAACTCTTAAAAATGGGAAATTTATTATTATTATTATTATTATTATTATTATTACGAGTATTATCGATAATTTTCCGATTTAAATAACGTTGAAAAAATTTAAAAAAAAAAAAAGAAGAGAAAAACTTACCTGTTCGCAACCAACAATAAACGTAAAAACGGCAATGAGGTGCGGAAGGTAAAACTGCAGGATCGTATTAAGTTTTATGAAAAAGTAACTGTCATCTGAAATAAAACCATATTTTAAATAATCGATAATTTAATTCGATTTATTATTTTCGAGATATAATTAACATTTACGAAAATATACCTACGATTTCGCTGCGTTGCGCTAATAGTTGAAAATAATATTTTTATTCGGGTCTATTTGCTGGATGTTTTTTTTTTTTTTTTTTTTTTAAATAATAGGTATATATTTTGTTTCGCTATTTAGGAGGAAAAGCTGTATTTAAAAAAAAAAAAAAAAAAACAGTGTAGGATCTTAACATTATCATCAGTGCGCAGAAGTAAATGATCGACAGTATTTACGTGAATGTTAATAGCGTAAATAAATAATCTGCTTGTTTGCGGTAAAGTTATTTTAATACTTATTTTTACATATCCCTACCGTCGTACTGACATACTCGACTCGTAAACTAAATTGAATATCTTACCAGAACCGAATTCTATTCAAATATTATATACAACGGTAATTAGAGGTATATATAATGAACAAACTGATAGACTATAGCAAAGCTTATGGGCTCATCATCAACAGCTCTAAAACAAAAGTAATAGTGTTCTCTAAGAAGCCTGTATAATGAATGATAAAAGCAGATGAGACAAAACTAGAACAGGTCAAATCAATTAGATACACCTGGAGGTACCTTTTTCGACGACAGCTGTAGCTGTAAGAAAGAAATCCGATCGCGAGTAATCGAGAGCAGTGCTCATAAAAATGCTCAGCAGAAGGGAATTAAATCTTGGATTACGAATTAGAATTCTGCGCTGCTACGTTTTCTCGGTCTTACTGTATGGCAACGAGAGCTGGACGTTAGATGCTTTATCAGAAAGAAGTATACAGGCCTTTGAATTATATTCGTATAGGCGTATGGTGAAAATTCCGTGGATCTTAAAAGTTACTAATAAAGAAGTCCTCAAAAGAATCAATAAACGCCCGGAATTATTACATTTGATTAAGGAAAGTAAACTACGTTATCTAGGCCACATCATGAGAGGTCAAAAATATGAGATTTTACGTCTCATTATGGAAGGAAAGCTTTTGGGCAAAAGATCAAAAGGGCGCCCCCAAAATTCGTGGACAAATGATTTTCATCGTTGGTTCCGCTGTTCGCCCATTGAAATGTTCAGATCTGCAATGTCTAGAAAAGACATTGCCGTGTTGATCGCCAACCTTCGTAACGGAGACGGCGGATGAAGAAGAAGAACGAAATTCATTTTTCATTTTCTTTCCTTCTTTCCTGTTCTTCTTCCTTTTTTTTTTTCCAGTTTTTTTTTTTTTTTTTTTTTTCGTCTATTTATTTAAATAAAGTACTGCGCAGTAAATAAATAAATATCATTTAGCGGAAACAAATGAAATAGCGCCGCATATAGGAAAATTTTATTGGACCGACCTTTTGAGCCTGATTTTATTTTATTTTTTTACCGCATGTCTACATTTTAAAATTCCGTGTTTCGCAGACTTTTCGTTCTTTCATATTTCATAATGTTAAATCGGAACTTGCATTTTAATGCTTTCTAATTGCAGGAATAGTAACATAAAGTGAAATTCGAAAAACATATATCATTTTAGATGAACGACATTTTTATCAAAGGCAAAAAGACTTAAACTCTCGTCTTAACCGGAAGCGTTGCTTAAATTAAAAACCAAATGCAACAGGTAGTGGCAACTTCGAATTCGGTGCATTAATTAAATGTTCCGCCGCGTATTACATCAAATCAATGGGGAATATGTCAATATCTAACGTCTACAATTCTTCGAAGCGTTATTGGGAAGCTTCAGATTATGCATCATATATATATATATATAAAGAAATATATGACGTATCCATCGATTCTAGACTTCCCTAATTCCGAAGTGGCGGAGACATTCGAATTACAAATATACCTGGTGTTCAAAAAAATATAAAATGTCAAATAACCTACAAAACTATTATATGATGTTTCACCCAGCTTCTTCGGCTAAATAATTTATACTAAGGTTTTAAAGTTTCATCAGTTTTAGCTGACAAAAATAAAAGTAAATAAATAAAAGAATATTCGGATTTTTTTATGGCAATTTCTCGTTAAATATGGGCATACGCAAAATATATTCGATCGTTTACAAAGCGATACAGTGGGTTGGGGGTATTAAAATTACTTTAAGGTTTTTTACAGTGCGCATTAAATTCAAGTTTACCGTAAGATAAAAAAGCATCGGGGCTTCCGCAATAAAAACATAATTATGTAATTAAAAAAATAAAACAAAATAAATAAATAAAGAAACAAGAAAACATCGTTAAATATTAAAAAACTTTTTACGTCATATAATTGAAGTTACATATAACTTACACAAACTCGGAAATAAAGTTAATCTTTTTTTGTACCGCCTCCATTGTCGTTCAGTCCTAAATTAATAAAACTCAAATATAATATAGGTACGCGTTTTATAATGCTACGTTTTTTATTATATTTTTTGTGTTCTAATTAATTCATTATCGAGCCCGGTTCTAGTAAATATCTTATACATTCCTATTTTATCGTTATTGAGGTTTAATCTGTTGTCTGCGTCTTAAATACGGTGCATAACGCGTTTTATTCGTGTGACGCGACGTTACTTAAACGTTTATTTTCCGTCATGATAAAGTTACCAGCCTACGTTATGACCCTTTTGATTCTAATCTTCAGCTGCGCGCTATCATCTCTGGGTGCCATTTTTTTAGTTCTCATTTTTGATCTCCCGCCGTTAAAACTATTTCGACGACCGTTACGGAATTTCTAACTTGCGTCTTCTGACGACTCTGACGATATTCATTTTTAGTAGTTAATTACGATTATCACTGAACTGGGATGTTAAATGGAGAATGATAAAATGCTATATCTGGTCAATATTACTGTACGGAATGGAAGCGTGGACTGTAAATAAATCCATAGAGAAAAAACTAGCAGCGTTTGAAATGTGGTTGTATCGGAGAATGTTGAAGATATCATGGATAGATAAAATTAGAAATCAGGAAATACTAAACAGATTGAATAAAGCGATGGAATTAGTTAAGACAGTAAAAAGAAGAAAGATTGCATATCTAGGACACATTGTGAGAAACCAAAAATATGAAATTTTAAAATTGGCCATTGAAGGAAAAATAGAAGGAAAAATAGAAGGAAAAATAGAAGGAAAAATAGAAGGAAAAATAGAAGGAAAAATAGAAGGAAAAATAGAAGGAAAAATAGAAGGAAAAATAGAAGGAAAAAAGCTCGAGGAAGAAGAAGAAGAACCTGGATGGAGGATGCGAGAGAATGGACGGGAATTCGGATACCGGAATTGCTACACAGCATGGCCGACAGAGAAAACGCCAGAAGAATAGTCGCTAACATCTAATGCAGATACAGCACCAACAAGAAGATAATCGCAAAATAGAATGCTCTGAGCCCCGTCTTCTTTTTTCCCTGCTACCTTCTTCTTTCTTCTCTATATCCCCCTTTTTTTTTCTTTACTTGTCTATTATTTGTTTGACGTGTCTAAGTGTGTACGGATTTTATCTTTATTGTTACCTCTTCGCTTTTTCCTTGGTTACTGTATATTCCGCGTTGAAATAATTCAAAATACTCTTCCTTCAGGTACGGTTATATTCTCATTTTTTATTCAACCTGTTCGCCGATGTACAGGCTGCCGTGCAACATTTTTGGACTGAGACCCATGAATGGGCTGGTCTGCTGTTGTGCACTATGCCCGATTTTTAATTTGAAGATTTAGACAGCGCTTTTAATCATTTGTCCCCACCGTTATCTTTTATTACAGTTTCTTGTTATGTCCGCAGCAGATATGCCGATAACTAGATATGAATGATTTTTATTTCTTCGCAACTTTTCTCTTCGGATGCTCTCACTGCATAGTGTCTTTTACTGCCATTCGCTAACTTAGCTCTAACTTACTTTCTTTCAGCTTCTAGCCCGTTCGCCTTATTCCTACACTTATTAATTCTGCTTACCGTAGTGTTATTTCCTTTTAATCTGTTACTAATTTTTTCCCTTCTACCCTTCTCCCTTTCCGCCCATATTCTTATTGCCCTTGTTTTTTTAAAACTTTTCCCGTGTTTAACGAAGTTAACTGCTTTTGAAATATTTTACAATGTGGAACTATCGTAGCCTCAAAGCCGAAAAAAATCATTATGCAGGTTCTTCCGGATATCCATTAAAATTAGTGTCACTCTCACCTCTGAAACTTGGTTCAGAGCAGAAACAAATCTCTCAAATTTAGATGCTTCAACCAGGTAAGGCGAGATCAATGCGGTTTACGACGGAGCTGCTATTCGGAATAGGAACAACGGCATTCTCTTTTTCCTCACACATTGTTTCTTCCAACTTTTCCGCTAGTGCTAATCAACGTAATATTTTACGCATTTCTATTCTTCCTAATCTCGCCCGTTTATTTTATTTATTTTTTTTTAAATGGGCTCGGTGTTAACACTGATCCAACTACATGAACTTAGATCACCTATTCAGATTCTGAGGCGATCGGAGATAGAAAGTATAAAGGAAAGAAGGAGGAGAATAACGGCTGGAGATGGGAAGGAAAGGATAAAGGAAGCATTGAAAGGGGTAGGAAGATCCAACGCCAAAAGTTCGGCTTATAGATGAGAGCACTCAGGAAAAAGAGCAGGGCATTCAAAAAGGATATGGTTGGGGTCGCATATAAAGGGAGGATCAGTAGAGTGGAGAGGGCAAAAGGGAGAAGGTGAAAGAGAAAAAGAAAAACGAGAAAAGGAAAGGAGGGAATCGTTTATTATATCCCTCTTGATTATGGCCTTTGCCGTTTCCTTCTTTCTTTTTTTTTTTTCATTTCTCCTCGCAACCTTGTATCATCGGTGGCGATTAGAATGCACATTCTTCCTTTCGCGAAGTATTCCATTATCTTAAACTCCCCTTAATGACTCCTTTCTTAAGCTTAAAAGTCCACCTAGCCTCAATTGCCTGGACTTAAGTTTTTCTTCCCCCAACTCTGACCTAAGGACTCTTATGGAGATTCCATCAGAGTTCCGATTAACTTCCCTTTTGCTTTTCTTCTGCCACTCTTTTCAGGTTTCTCTATTCTCCTCAATGTTATCTTTCTTAAACAAATTGGGCTCAGTTCTGCTCTGTTCTATCGTTGATTCTTCGCTTTCTAATTATCATTCTTCCCATCTGATCTCATATCATTTTATGATTTTTTTCTTCGCTCAATTATTATACATTTGCTCTTTCTTGTACTCTTTTTCTCGCAACCCCGTGTCCTCCAAGGGCAGAGTATCATCCTTTTTGCCAAAATGCAACGCCATTTCTTAAAACTTTCGCTCTAATCCTACTAGCGACAATTTCCTTACTCAATAAACTAATCCTTTTTGGAAGGGCTACTGCTCTTCCTTCTCCGGGACCATTTCATTTGCTCGTATTTAGAAAATGGTCTAAAACTTTCATCCTTCTAAACGTCCTTTTAATCTCAACATTCCCTTCGATAGTCTACCACCATTTGTCGTGTCTACCGCACTCGTTTACGTTTCTAGTTTTGATAAACATTATTCTTTTCCTTTTATAAAGAGAATTCTTCACCTTATCTCCTAATATCTGCTTTTAATATTGAAAAATTCAAATCTGTCCTAAATTCTCTTCCAGTCCTACACTGGGCCTTGACGGTATTACTTATCTTGGTTTTAAAAATTTGTCTGAAAAACCTCATGCGTCTCTTCTTGATCTCTTCAATTCTTTCCCGTGTCCAGAGCGAACTCCTCCTCTTTTTTCTGTTACACTAAAAAAAAAATTGCTCCTTACGTCCTGCATCCTTTCATCTTGTTTCAGAAAACTCTTTGATGCCACACGTTAAACAAACGTCTTGTTTGATGACTGAAACATAGTAATATTCTTTCTTATAGTATTTTTAGTTTTCGTCGTCCAATTGTATTAGCTTTTTCTTTTTTCATATACATACATTATTTTTTATTCGTAAGCATCATAAAGTAGTTTCTTCTTTTATCGATGTCTCTTCAGTTTTTCTCAACGTTCTTCTACCAACTTCGAAAGATGCAGCGAAAGCAATTAACCTCCCAGTCACATTCACTTCACTGATAATTAATTGGTACCATGAATCGAACTATTCCCTCTTCACTGCTCTATATTACAAGAAATGCCTTTCATGGTCTTCCCTACTCTTTCAATCTCACTGTTTTCGACGTTTACACTATATCATCTTGTTCTATAACTGTTTTTCTTTATTTTTTGTCGATGATATTCTGCTTTTTTCCTCCTCTCACCATATCTGACTGCTAGTGAAATTATTCTCTGATTACGCCAGAACTTCTCCTCTATTCATTTTTCTACTTCTTCTAAATTCTCTGATATGCACTCTTCGATCTTTTATAATTTCGCTTTAGTTAATCTTTCCTTAAATCGCATGCCTTTTCCTCGTGTTAATTACTTTTGCTTTCTTGCTGTTTTCTTTAATAGTCGACTATCCTTTTCTGAACGTCATGCCACTAAAATAAAACTTGTTAAAATCCTTATCAACAATCAATTAGGAAGGTGATATATTCTCATTTTTTGTTTGAGTCTTTTTGTCTCCGTACCCTCAAATCCTCTCCGATTCCAGCGATACTTACTGAGTCCAATACGCCTCCCCTCCCGATTCGACTATCTCTCATTTCTTCTAAACTTTTCCTTTTTCGCATTTCTGTCGCCAGAAACCGGCGCGTTGTTTCTAATAAAATTCCTATTTTAGCCCTTATCTTATCTCTCGTTGTCTTGGTGCATTTTCGTCGCGTGTAATTTCCCGTAATAATCTTTCTTATTTTTCCCTTAACTACTTTTATCCCTCCCTCCGAAATATTTTCCTTTTCTAAATTCTACAAATTTTTCTCCTGGGCCGTTATTAGGACAAAAATTTCACGGTACTAACACACTTGGTTATTTTCCTTTCATGTGCCCATCTTTACTGTTGGTTCTAGGGGGCCTGGTGGTATATCGCTTTATTCTTCCTGACTTTAACTTTCCTGAACCTTTTATTTCCGCTCTAATGACTATCCTACGTGCGATTATTTATATTTCCTCTAATCGTAACTTTTCGAATTATCTGATAATTTACATCCCATGAGTTCCCTTCAGCCTATCTGTTCGTCTTTACTTTATCCCCCCCCACCCGCATTCTCATTCAAAATTTTTCTGTTCATTACTACACACACACATGGATCTGCAGTGGGTTTTTGGTTACGGAGGCATCGAAGGTAATGTAAAAAGAAGGATGCTTTGGCTCAGCTTGTTGCTCGTTCCCGCACCTATTTTAAGAAAATTCCTGGTTCCAGCTTACTATCCTTACATAAATAATTTCACTCTACATTTCAAATCAAGTATATTTGTGATACTGGTGCAAAATGAAATATTCCTATAATTATTTTTACTTATAAAATCGCTTATGCGCGTTAGCGAAAATATGAACTAATGTACGTGAGCTAAAATCAGATTTTTTTTTAAATAAGTAAAAAGGTGTATGAATAAAACTACTTCTAAACTTATAACTTAGCCCGTATTTACAAATGTTATTGTGCTCGTAATGGATTAAAATATTTATAGGAGGCACATATAATATATACGCCTTAAGTCTCAAATGGAGGCTACCGTTAGAACCAGATAATTCATCTGAGGAGGATACATTTTTTTCGTATTAACCGGACATGCTCTACTTTTAGCATTCATTTTAAATTTTTTAATAAATATTCCCCAATATAATTAAAAAAACCATAATAACGAAATATCAACTTTGAATAAACTTTTACTATGCGCAGAGTCTAGAGGGCAGCCATAGTCCGGTAAACGCGTGGCAGTTATTTCTTCATTAATTTTGAATGTGCACGCTATTGGTGAAAGGTCTTTGACTCTCTCCGTTGTTGATTTTGTTCCATTGAAAGTAGTTAGTAATGTTATTTTTTTTGTATCGGTAGTGTTTTGGTTGTCACCGTGTCGGAAATTGATTAATTCAATGCTGAATTAACAATAGTTGACTTCATATTTTCACTCAATGCCAGTTGTAACCCGGAATATAGATGTTAGTTTGCGTTATTACTAGAGATTCTCATTTAAATCAGACTGAAGAGGTTTTGCAGTGGTAGACTGTGATGCCTATCAGCGTTCGTTGCAGATTGATGCGATGATGTTTTGTGTGTCAGTGTGGATCTTACCTGGTTTGCACGGTGTATACTGAGAGCGTCTGGGAGGCTTTTGCTTCCATCCAATTTCGGTGTACCGACTGAAATTTTGCGGTAACGGGAGTGCGCGGGCTGAATTAGTCCCGAACGAAATAAAAACTCGAGATTTACCGTTTCTTTGACGATAAATTCCGTTCAATTAATACGTATTAAGAATTCCCGCGTTTTTGAGAATCTTCGCTGCTACGTTTAATCAACTCGTTTCTTCGAATATAAGGCGGTAGGCTTTTTAATCGTTGATGGGCTTAACTCGAAAATGTTACTGCAGATAAAAATATATCGTAATTTCTCATTATTTACTGCATTCGTAATTATATTTATTTTAATAGTTTAAAAGAGTAAGCAGTCTGCAGTAAACTGAAACCTGGAGCTCGCTTAAAATATTTCTTTTAGAAATGTGAAATTACATATTCTATCGTTAATTTTTGATATTTAACCTACTAAAAATTAAAATAAAAAAAAATACTTTTTCAAATACGATGTAAAAATAGAATTAACGTGTCTGGAGTTTTTTTTGTTTTTTTTCCCGTTTAAAACCAACTTTCGTATGTAAATAATGAAGTATATTTTCCTGGCCGTTCGTTTTCCATAAAGTTTGATAAGTAGGATTTTCAATGAGCTTGTAAATTACGATTCCGCGTCGAATTTTAAAAAATTCAGAGCATCGAGTATAACTTTTTTCATAATGGTTTTTTGCTAACCAAAGATTTTTGAAAAATTATTTTTACGTATAAAATGAACAGATAAAGTTGATATTGTATGAGAAATAATTTTAGAGATATGTCTTCTTTGAAAAACGATAGGTTAAAACGGGTAACAAAAGGTATCTTAAATAGGAGCATTTTAAATCACAGTCTGGTTAATGGTCTCTGTATTTTTAAGCAACCTAAATCAAGCCCCCTAAAATTTATCGAATTAAGTAATTTTAATAATATTATTTTGTTTCGTGTAATCGTCAATATAATTATGTCGGGTAATATTAGAAAAAAAAAAAAAATTAACAAAAAACTACTATTTTAATGAAGAATGAAAAAAAATCCAAACCTTTTTGCTTTTTTTTCTTCTCAAAATGAATGAGATATCAAAAGTTGTACTATTTTTTAAACACAACCAAATTCTAATGGGGTATTCCGCTAATTTAAATCGCCTTTGATTATGAGACTTATTTTGTGATAGCAACATGATATTTAGAAGTGCATTAAAGAAATGTTTTTATTTTACTAATAAAAATTCACTAATTACTCTAAGCATGCTTAAATATGTGTTCTGATGTGGAGAATATCATCATCACGCTCAACAATGCATCTTCCCAACGGTAAAATCATGCATGTGCATTTGCGCTCCGTTTCCGACACGTTTCTTCTTGCACTGTTGTTAATTTCTTCAATTTCATACTTTCTACTTCTTACCATTTCATTATTCTCTCGCTTAGGGTGGTTTTTCATTGTCTTCTTTGCTGACAGTATCCAAATTGAAATGAAAAATATAGACGAATAAAAAATATTTTCATTTGGAACGCGTGTTTAGTGAAAAACAAGTTCAGTCAAGCATGAGGTTTCATGCGCTGAGGGTTCCGTATGAAAGTTAACAATAACTATAATTATTTAGTATGTAAGAAAATTTGTTTGAATAAACTTCCATTTTTTATGCGCCATTTTTATTATAATAATACGTGATAACTTACGGTCTGAAGTAACTGGTAATAAAAAGTATATGTTCGTTGTGCACTTCCAGCTGAAGAACTATTGCAACAGTTAAACAAATTGGCAGCATTAAAAGAGGTACGAAGTTGTCTTGATTTATTTCTTTCAAGCCCATGAATTCTCGGCTGTGAAGTAAGAAAGAAGACATTAAAATTAAAATAACCGCAAAAATTATTCCGCAAAATTTGTCCATCGTCAGTAATAGCAAGGATATACTTTAGAAATTTTGCAACAGAAATTCTTGGCAGGGTATAAAAAAGATTTTGAAGTAAAACTGCTTTAAGAGCGTTTTGAATATTTTACCAATGGCGTGAGTTGATAAAACGTTACTTTCACCACCAGCGAAGTTTTTTGTACGTATGCACTGAAGGTATTATTAGAGTTTACTGGCGATCGAACATCATACAAGTGGGAATGCATTGAACGAAAGAGATGAATATGCGCGAGATCATCTACATTTTTAGCAAGCGCTGTGATTGACTGTTCTACGCTGAGACAAGACACAGTAACATCCGCATATTCGCACTATGATTATTGACATGTAAGTTTATATGAAATAAAATACCATCTCGAATAATCATCCACGATTTTCATGGCTGTATCGTTGCCATGTAAGAAATTGCAGAATGAGCGTTTAAGCAGATGGTTGAATTATTTTACTACTTAATGAATTAATTAAAAGTGTGCGCAGTCTACCCTCTTCCATGTATATTCGTGATATACACGAAAAATTTTAATACATAACTTATATTAATTCACTCGAGTTACATAGTATGTACGTCTGTATGTGCCATGGATGTATACATGTGTTATGCGGTTAGTGTGTGTATGTGTGTGCGTATATATGAACGTGCGTGTAACTTCATTGCAATGAGTACTTACTGAGGAAATATTTTATGTACATAAGGAATAAATTTATTTTTGTATTGATCCCGTTTGTTAAAACTATATTAATTCGTTACATGTCATATGTGTATTCTTATGTGTTACGTGGTGAGTGTATGTATATGTGTGTTATATTTGATTGGCGTCTGTGTGTGTGTGTACTAAAGTGTGTTTTGCTCATAGTTTGTGTGTTGTTATGTATTTATTATATATACATGTATATAGATCTAATGTATACAGTGTAATTGACTTCATGCTGCTGTATATACCCCTATTAAATAAATAAATAAATAAATAACGGTGTATAAGCAAAAACGCATAATGAGTTCGAAGAATGTAAATATAGGAAAATTAAAAATTTTTATTTTGTTTCTTTATGATTTCTTTTTTCTTTTTTTTTTTTTCGGTAAAGGTAGTTTTAAATCGTTCTATATACTAACTAACCGTTAAATTCTTTTCTGTTAACATAATTTAATTAGAGTCTCTATTTTCTTCGTCGCTAGTTAGCCATCGAGCATTCAGATTATCACGACGGCTTTTTATAATTAGTTCCTCTTTATGAGAAACGTACAATCAGCAGAATGTATAATTAATTAGCAAGCGTCAGTTGGAACACCCTTAAATTATTAACGGAACTCAGCTGAAACATTCGATAGAAGATATAATATGGTAAAATTCGCTAAGCCTTATAATCCGCATACCGTAACGGTGTAACATTAATGTTACCTTTCTGCATCCCGAATAAACTCTGTTCATGCTTCTCATAGACAACTCTATTTCTAGCGGATCTGCGTGAAAGGCTGTCGTGGATAATTTTGCCGCACCTAGAATTCCGTTCATTTTCTTTTCTAAGATGAAATTATTGAGGCATACTATTTTATTACAATATATTAAAAAAGGAGGTAGTATCAAAGAGCAGGTAATTTTTTACGTTAATTCAAAAATGGGTAAAGGAAATTTTCAAATGCCCCTTCGCCGAAACAAGCTTTTGCCGGCAGAATCCCAAATATTGCTTTCTTTTTTTTACAATTTATTTAGGTTCGTCAACGGTGGACATTAATTCAGTCCAATAATAATGATATTCCGCACTTCTGAATTCCATTCGAACGAGAAAAAAAAAAACACTTACTTAACAAATAGATTGTTTTGCTTTTTTTCTGTTTTTAATAAGGTGAATTAAATAAAGAATAAGAAAAAGAAAATGTCCGTGTAAATACTATTTTTTGTTCCGGTTTTTTTCCCTTTTTAACTTAAAACTGAATCATCGAAATTAAGTTAACCCCTTTTTAATTTTTATCAACGAGTGATTTTCTAGATTGTACGGGTGATCAAGTGCTCGCGAGACCTTCTTTATGCAGGTATGCGCTCGTATTTGGCGAGAATTATTCAAAAATTATTTTCAATATTTCTCAGGTTTTAATTATAACTAATAAAATGCAGAACCGATGCTAAAATCCCTTATAGTTTCTGTATATCCTTTCCCATACTTTTTCCATGACTTGAAACTTGGCCAGTAGTGTACAAAATTGGGGGATTGAGGCACAGATTCTTTCTAGCGCAGACGAACTCAGACCTTTTTACGGACTACCTATGGCGATTTTCAAATATCATCCGTTAAACGTTATCATCCGTGTCGGTGAGAAACACGAGTTACCAAATACTGCTATCAGAAATTCCACCCAAAAAATACCGTTCTTCATTAATTTAGAGCATGTTATATATGCGTACATATTATATATAATCACAAAACACAAATTTTACATGATTTTATTGGATTATTCACCTTTTTAAAATATCTTCTATTTTTTTTAAAATAACGACTTCAGCGTGAAATACAGATAAAGAAGACTTTTGTGATGTAAATTTAAGAGTTCTGTTAAGTGATACGAAACGGATGAAAATGATTAATATTAATAAGCGGTCAAGTGCATTATCGGTTCTTTTCATTTTTTTTCTTTTTTGCTAATGCATATTTAAAAAATTACAAACTATCAACTCTACTACGTTATTTAAAGTGTAACATAACTGGATTGAATTTGCTTCTAATACATATTCATATTATCTTTCTTTTTCATCCGTATCTAACAAGTTTATTTGAGGATACGTTTATTGAAGTTTCTTCTGTTATCTATGATTTTAATTATATATTTAATTCCTTGACGAATCTACCTAGGTTTCAAAAAAATATCGAAAAAGACAAAGGTGCAAAAGTTTTTAAACACATAAATAAACACATTTATATTAATACTGGGCGAGAAATATATATGATATTACAAATTAATGGTTAAATATTTTTGTTTTGAATTTTTAGTATTATGTAAATGTAAATTACACACAGAACGTTCAGTACATGAAACACCCTGTCTGGATGACCTCTTTCGTTTTTTTTTTTAAAATTCGTTTAGGAAAATTTTCGATTTTCAAAGCACTAGACTAGTTATCTATTTGCATATAAATTGTATTAAAGACAGTAAAAAAGAAGCTTTCAAACCTTGCATTTATTTCAATATTCCCGATAAATCGATTGCGGAGAAATTCTATTAAAAAAAAAAAATACTTCTAATTTCAATTTTTTAAGAAAATCATAGAAACGATGTAACACCCAGATGCGTGAAAACAAACGATACAATTAGTATCGGTTACATTTATGAAACTATTTCATCTTAACAGTTCACCTTAATAGGAAATAAAAAAGTAGAAAATGTTTATGGAACAAGAAATATGTAAAGATTATTAATAGGGTTCAGGATTAAAACACCAATGGGTAGTCAAGATTATATTATTTGATATGCTTCGGCGTATTAACTACGACCTTCGATTGCACCTGCATTGTTAAAGAAGTTAATCTAATTTTGTAAATCAGGTAAGAAAATTAAGTGATTAAAAATAATTTTTCAGTGGAAAACCATTTCTATCATATCACGTTGTATCGACTTCTGTTTTTTAATAAACAGTAACAATATAATAAAGAAATGATATAAATCAATTTTTTTAGAAATTAAATACCGGAATTCATACATTTCGTTTATTTAGAATTGGAAATAGAATGGTTGAAAATTTTTGCACCTTTGTTTGTCTTTTTCGATATTTTTTTAAAACCCAGGTAGATTCGTCAAAGAATAAATCAAAGATAACAGATGAAACTCGAATGAACGTATACTCAAATAAACTCGCTAGATACGAATGAAAAAGAAAATATAACAAATACATATTAGAAGCAAATTTAATCCAGTTTATTTTTTTTTTTTTTTAATTTGGCCTGGTTGTAAATACCATTTGGCCACTAACTATTCATCAAATTAAATCAGTCTAATTCTTTTTGGCCGCCGCTGGGAATCGAACTCTTGACCACAATCTCAACGATCAAGAGTTCACACCACTAGGCTATCGCGACGGCCTTAATCCAGTTATGTTACACTTTAAATGATGTAGAGTTGATAGTTTGTAATTTTTTAAATAACTATGCGTTAATAAAAAATAAATAAAAAGAATCGATAACGCATTTGACCGCTTATTAATATTAATCGTCTTCGTCCGTTTTGCATCACTATTGTTAATAATACTCTTAAATTTACATCACAAAAGTCTGTTTATCTGTATTTCACGCTGAAGTCGTTATTTCAAAAAAAAAAAAATGGAAGATATTTTAAAAAAGTGAATAATAACCAAATAAAATCATGTAAAATTTCTGTTTTGCGATTATATATAATATGTACGCATATATAACATGCTATACACGCGGAAAAACTAAATTAACGAAGAACGGTATTTTTTGGATGGAATTTCTGATAGCAGTATTTGGTAACTCGTGTTTCTAACCGACACAGATGATAACGTTTAACGGATGATACTTGAAAATCGCCATAGGTAGTCCGTAAAAAGGTCTGAGTTTGCCTGCGCCCGAAAGAGGTTGGCCGTATTGGAGGGGCCAGAGCAGAAGAACTACAAGATGTACTTTTCGTCGCATAATTTTTTCTTTAAAATAAAAGACGTCTGCGAGTTACTCGAATATAGTAGAACACCGGACCGAATGTTGGCAAATTTTACAATTTCATCTTTCGTTTTAGTGTCTAATAACGGCTCCGCTGACGTAGCATTTCGCCAAGTATTCCAGCTGATACTATCGTTGATATCGACGGATTCCGGATAGAACACTTCGCGGAGTCTTCTTAAACTTCTCGATAGCTCTCTCCACTCTCTTGGTTGGGATCGACAATTTTCCAAATCCGCTTTCCCGAAGCGAATAGAACAAAACTGTGTTTGCACCAAACGGCCTGGCTCAGATGCATAGCACTTATCTGTGGTGGCCACCGCTCCCAATCTCATTAGAAAATTTTCATGGAACACGTAGCACTGTCTCACGACTACATCTTTGGAGAAAGCCCTTATCCATCTTTCTGCTCTCCCTTTATGTGCTCGTAACCTTATCAACTGTACTGCATTTGCCCGAAACAGTGTCAGCATTCTACCAATTCTGCAATACCGCATTATCCGTTGTCGAACGATTCCGGCATTTATCTGTTTTTGCTGTCAATACTTCGAACAGCCTAATAAGTGTGTTTTTTGTCGCTGATTAGTTGACAACAATTATAGTCGGCTCTATCACAGTTGTAAACAATAAAGCGTAATACAATTGACTAATGCATTTTTTCTATTGATATCGCTTTTCTATTTACTTCAAAATAGTTGTTGGGCTGAATTTTTTATTTATTTCATGAATTTCTTCCATTTTATATAACTTCAAACACATAAAGTAGATTTATACCGCATTTCGCGATTAAAAATTAAGATTCTATTAGTTTGTATCTCTGTTTATTATAATTTTCTAAATAAGCTATTGTTCTTCCTTCAAACGCAGACACTACCAATGTTAGAAAATTTATGTTCTAGTAAATTATAATTATAAGAGATTTTTGATGCATAGTGTTAAAATTGATTTTACAATAATTCGTCCGCAAAAAAAAAAGTTGTTTTTGTTATTTTTTCTCCCATTGTTTCAAAGTCAGGAAAATAATAATTAAAAATAAGTGTGTTATTTTCTTAATTATTACATTTCACGTGGTAAGTGGAATCTCTCCCACAGCTTAGAGATAAATCTGGATTGATATGTAAAACAGATAACTTGCATCACAATGAGTAGCGTAAGCAGACCATTCCAATATAGCGCTAACAGTTTTCGCCAAACTCTCACATTTGCCTGTAACAACAAAAACAGCGATGGTTTACAAGTTTGTTCTATCGGATAAATAGAGAATAATCGAGAAAATAACTCGCCATTTCTTGTAAAATTATTATCGAATTTATATGATAGTACTGAAATGTGCAGCTGCACAATTAACATAAAATTAAAATAACCGTATAACGAGAAAAATATCCAAAATACGTTTTCTTTTGCGTTCTTTTTTTTAAAAAACGAAATGGGATATTTTTTTTTGTGAATTCTAATTTTTTCCCTACAAAAAAAAAAAAAAAATTTCCGTTTGTTTAACTTCCAAATGTCCTCCGAAATCTAATTATGCCGCTAGAGAGGGAGTAGCGTGAAGAAATGAAGCGTCGTGGTTCTATCGAAGTAACTATGATTTGTTAAAAAAGTTGTCGCTACTGAGAAAATTCATGAAAACTTGTGGCTATGTCTCGGGAACTTGATATATCTAAACTGGAACAGTCGAATGATCGCAAAGTAATACTTTTAAATATAATACAGTATTCTCGAATAAAAATTTGGAACATTATAGACTGTTATTTGTGAGGAACACATTGAAAAACATGCTATATACACCAAGAATAAACCATATATGGAAAATATATACAATTTTTTTAAAATGAATAATAATATATTTAATTTGTCAAACACTGACGCATTTCGAAGCTTATTATTAGCTCTTCATGATCATAATATGTATACTTATATCAGGCCCGTGCCCAGAATTTTGAAAAGGGGGGCGGTTTTGAAAATTTTCTTCGCACATTTATTTTATAAATAATAATACATTTTTCACTAATTAATAATTTCCATCATTTTGATTTATATGTATTAATAATTTACATAAATGAATTACCCCCCGTATATGGACATTAATAAAAATTACACATATGTATGTTATTAATAAAAATGTTTTCCTTAAGATATTAATGAAGTACTAGGGTGGTTCAAATATAAACCGGAATTTCGTCATAAAATTTTTTATTTTATACTTACAGTGCTGATATTTTTTACAATTTTTCGAGATAACCCCCCTCGCACGCTACGCACTTTTTCCACCTCTCCGGCAATTTTTTTATTCCTTTTTCGTAAAAATCTCGCGGCTTGTCACATAGCCATTTGCGCACGAACGATTCCACCTCATCGTTGCTGTCGAAACGTTGTCCACCAAGTGCTTCTTTCAACGGGCCAAACAAATAATAATCACAAGGCGACAAATCTGGACTGTAAGGAGGATGTTCAAGTGTTTCCCAGCCCAATTCGGCCAATGTCTCCATCGTGAGCCAAGCGGTGAATTTCTGTTCAAAATTCAGAAGTCTTGGCACCCATCTGGCTGCAATTTTGCGATAACCTAGCCGATCATGAATTATTGTCTCAATACTACCTATGCTGATGCCCAATTCGTCGGTCATATCGCGTACACGGACGCGTCGGTCAGCCAAAATGAGTTGTTCGATGGCTTTGACGTGTTCATCTGTAATGCTGGTTTTTGGGCGCCGCGCATGTGGTACGTTTGACACCACTTCACGTCCTTTTCAAAACGCGGAACACCACTCGTACACTTGAGTTTTGGAGAGACACTCATCCCCGAACTGTTCGCGTAATTTTCGGTAAATTTCCACGGATTTTACGTCGTCTTTGACTAAAAAACGAATAATGATGCGTTGCGCAACAGACACTGGTACTTCCTTTTCACTCATGGCTCTAACTACACTAAAAAGTGAGGTTACGCGGTTCTAATTGCTCTACACGCTTCGTAACAAACCGGTCTAACTGCCAGTGCAACCACTTTTTCCACAATAAATTTTTCGCGCGTTTATTTAAAAATTCCGGTTTATATTTGAACCACCCTCGTACCTAAAAATATGGAGCGTATTTTTTCTTTTTTCTTTTAAAAGTTAGAACACCCTAAAAAATCATCAATGTTTATTTGAAATTTTTGATTTTTTTCAGATTTTTGTCTATTTATAATAACTATTTCAGTTCTTATGGAGGGGGTTTAACCTTCAACCCCCCCACGGTGGACACGGCCTTGACTTATATACATTTTCCATATGGTTTATTTAATAATTAATAGAAATAATGCGTGTAACATTAACGTACACAAAAAAGTCTACACAATGGATGAGAATACGGGCTAGATTCACAATAGCCATGATGTATCAGCGGAAGAAATTCTTCGAGCAGTTTCGATTCATTTTCGGCGAAAGTTCTTGCATTAGACAACACATACGGTTTAATTTTTAATATTTTCCGTCTTAAATGATCAAAAATACGTTTGTGGAAGACTTATATTTCGTACACATTAAAAAAAAAAAAAAAAAGATTATTATTTTTCAGGGTAAAGTTGGAATCCGCAAAAAAAGTATCCTATTTCATTAAAAAAAAAAAACCAAAAAAACTGAAACTTCCAGCCTGAATAAGCCAGTTCTGGTGAGGGGCGGAAATTGAAAATATTTCGATTCGACACACAGCGCTGCCGATTTATTCCAGCATGATGATGCTTTGAATATTTTTCATTTTATTAAATATTCTAAATTGCAAAAGTTGGGAAGAAGTCTTGCGTGTTACTGACTGTGTGCCATCTTTATGCCGGCAATAATGTAAAAAATCTTATAACGCTTTCGTAATTACATGTAATTGTTTAAAAATAACATAGCCGTTATTCCGTCATTAGCCAAAAAGATACGGAAAATAATTCAAGTTCATTTATAATTTTACTCTATGATTTGTTATGAGATTGTTTTGTTACTAGCGTTTTACTTGAATATTGCGGTTATTAATCAAAAAAATCACAGTTCACTGACCTGAAATGCTAGTACGAATGCAGTCGTCATAAATAAACATGTCAAATAAAACATGTTGGTTGGACCGTAGAATACCGCTGCAGACAAAAGTACCGTGATAAGAACCCAAATCCATATAACGGGTACTACGGAAAATGTAAATATATGCTTCATATTGAAAAGGTTTTTTTCTTTTTTTGTAACGAAAAAAAGGATAAAAGCTAGCCCCGAAACTAACGAATAAAAGCCTTGTTTCGGCTACGTATTTTAAAGTTAATACTGCCACGCAAGACATAGACTTAGCCACTTTTCCGTAACATTAAATCTACGATTTTCCTGTAGCCAGTTAATTTAAGTCGATTTTTTTTTTTTTTTTTTTGGAATTTCCATTAATCCCAAAAATGTTTCCTGATTTTTAAAAGGATTATGTCTCAAGAGCAACTTTCAGTACCTACACTTTCATCAACACTCGATAGTTTCGACAAAACTGGCATTATAATTGAAATGAAAAATATAATTTCAGTTGAACATATTGCGTAAGATGAGAATTGTTATTTGTTTTAATAATAACCTTCGTAATTACGGAATTAATTATTTTATATTAAGTATTCTTTTTCTATTCTTCAATCTTTCGATTGGTGATCAATCTTCTTGGAAGTACTATACTTAGAATCATGGGCGTCGCTAGGGAGGGCAGGGAGCTTGGAAACTTTTTAATCAACTAGCCATAATGAGTATTCATAGGCGCGTAATCACGGACAATTTGGAAGACTTTTATGATAAAGTAGTAGAACAATTTTCCAGAAACCCACGAAAATCATGTTTTAATTAAGATTTTATTCTTGTTTAATAAAATATTAAGCCTTTACAAATTATAAATTTTGTTTTTCCTATAACTCATATCCTCGTTCTATCATCGTGCCCCCCCCCTCCCCGGCTCATAGGCTGGTGACACCTTTGCTTAGAATCGCGATGCTCTTAAATCTCTGGCTTGCGCTTTCTATTTCATTAATTGATAATTATCCGCTTTGGTGTCTTCCAATATTTGCGTAATGAATTCTGGGTCTTCGCCTTGATCTTTTTCCGTTTATTAATCCTTCTATCATCGTTGTTAAGTATCTATTATTTCTTATACTTCCTTTAATGTGCATTCGTGTCTGCTACTACTCTAGTTTATGGGCCAGTCATTTTTGGTGTACCCCTCCCCCCACACACACGCACACACACAAATGCAGGTAAAAAAAGAAATCTTGAAATTTTCATTTAGCAATTTGGTCGCGACTAAAAAGCCCGCAATAAGCATCAGCCATTGCACTATCCGTGGAGAGTGTCTCTGTAACCAACTGTAACCAACAGCACAAATCAACGTGGATAGAGTGGTAAAAAGAAGGATTATGAATGAGAGATAGTATACAAAGAATCATAAAAAGGGAATAGACTGAAGAGTCCCCTCGTGAAGTCGTTAGCAGATAATCGGAGCAATTACAGGTAATGCAAATAACAGTAAGTAAGATGTTCATTAATTTATTTGTAAAAATAGAAGGAAAAGAAAAAAACAGAAGAAGAAGGAAGGCGAAGAATTCAGAAAAATTAGAGTAAGGAAGAATAAAGAGGTTCCGGCACTGGCAGGCTGCCATCAATGTGATGATGGTCACACGGGAGGGAAGTAAGGAATTGATTGCGCTGTGAAATTCCTGTTTAATAACAGCTTAAGAGGGGAATTTGAAGGGATTAGAAAAAAAAATATACTTTAGTAAAACTGGAGTTTTCGGCATAGGAATACCCGGGGGGGATTTGTGGGTTCACCCCCCCCCCCGGAATGGATTTTTACGTTGTTGTATTGTCACTTTACGGTCGTAAGATGTCTTGATACCAGGCATTCTGACAGTACAACCAACTATGTATTAGTGTAAATTATTTTCAAAATGAAAACGAACAGAATTAATCCTAATCCTTATGCATTTAGAACTATTGTACAAGAGATTATTAATAAAATGTAATTACTGCGTAAAATCCTTTTTTCTGTCAAGTGTTTTTTTTTTTTTTTAAATAAATCGACCCACAGTTAATGCGATTTTATTTATTACATTACTCGATACGCTCCATTTTCAACTAAATCTGATTTATTACTTATAAAAATTTTCACAAATTATACGGAAGTCCTTGTGTTATTTTAATTTAAAACTTCAATCGCGTTTTTCTCGAAACTCGATTTTTGAAGTCGGTTGTCATGATTTCACAAAAAGTTACGAACCGATCTTGTTCAAATTTTGCACACTTCTTCAAGATAACATTATCTAGTGCTCAAACGAAGGATATTTTTTTTTTTCATTACAACTAATTTTACAAGGCAATGCGTGTGCTAATTTTATCAAAAAATGGGTATTTTTTCTTTACAACTCCGCTAAAAATTCAAATTTTAATAGTTTTGTTTTCCTTCGTCCAAGCACGAGCTATACACATATACTAACAGAAAATATTTGGTTTTTTAATTTCGGATGAATCTGTCATGAGTTATTCCGACAACGGCGGAAGAACTTTTTTTTGAGGGGTCAGGGGAAATGAAGTCCCAATGGCTGAATTTTAAACATTTTTAAATGAAAATTTGACAAAGTACTTGTCAAATGTGTATCTTTGATATGCTAAATTGTTTGAATAAAATATATCATTTGATATATTAGAAAAAAACTTGTAAAAATATGCCTTTTTTTGAGCCTTCGAAACCCACCTAACTCCTTAAGGGGTCGTACTCTCGAAACGCACCGGCAACCATACATACAACCTGATTCCTCCGACAAAATAGAGCAAACGTACATACACACTGTATATAAATATGATAAAGATAACAGATGTCATCTGTACTGTAGGCAGAAGGAAAAACAGTGTTTCCGCTTGTTTTAATAGCCAAAGTAAAAGCCTAATAATGCTCGCCAGTTATTGATCCGTGATTGATTATTTGGATCATCCAAAAAATCCAGGGTACCCCGAATTTCCGTAGTCCCGGGTTAAGGACCGAAAGAAAACTTCGCGGTAGGGGCGAAAAGTACATAAATTCGTGTTGTTGCCTCCCAGAAATGGAACAGCAGAATTTATCTGAAGCAACAGCGGAAAAGGAACCCGAAATATAAAAATTAGATTCAGTTCGAAAATTCCAAATTTATTTCATTGGTTCCTCGGAATAGAGAACTGCCAAATTCTTTTCATTGCCATCGAGAACAGGGACCCAAAAAAAAAAAAATAAATGAAAGAAGACCGCAAATTTATTTTAGTATATATACACACATGTCAAGCGAATGTTAGGTATTTAGGTTTGTTCTTAGATCCTAAAATGGACTTTTCACATTCAGAAACTAGTTATCGTATATAGCCCCTTAAAGGCTATAAGCAATTCATGGTGGAGAGGTGATCCGGTCATCTTAAGCCAACTATACAAAAGCTTCATTAGATCGAAATTGGATTATAGAACGATTTTTTATGAATCAGCCTCGAAATCTCAGCTCGGGAAGTTAGATTCATTACAGAATTTTGGCTTAAGATTAATCACGGGAAACGTCAGGCCATCCCCTACCATCGGTCTTCAAATGGAAACCAAAATTGCTCCTTTGCACATTAGAAGAAATTATTTAACCGATAAATATGTACTTAAGTATTGTAATTATAAATATCCGTAGTTCATAAGCAAGATGATGCAGTTAAGTTGTCGCTTTAGAGCAGTAACTTTGAATATAACTGCCATTCGTTCATTTATATGGAATTAAGGAAAAGTATTTTAACATGTCAGAATTGGGAGGAGTCATTAAATTTTGCCGGATTCCAGTGTGGGGTATTACTTAGTAATCGAGTTGATTCAATTGCTAAAGAAGGTATTAGATCAGGTATTATTAAGTTTCCATTCATCCCATCCTTCGATCTTCTAGACAAAGCTAAAAGAGATAATCATGCGATTTGGATGAGCCTTATTCGCAGCGGGCCTGGTAAATATTTTCATATGGTCCAACCATCTCTGCGGTCCACACCTTGGTTTTACCGTATTTGTGTCCCAGTTGTTTATGACCCGGTAGGTTTATGACCGTTGTGTGTGGGCTCCACTCAGGCTATTACCGATTGGGCTTAAACTTTTCAAACACAGGGCATTGCACGGACTGTAATACCTATTGTCGACTAAATTTTAGACATTACATTTCGCGGACCACTAAACGAAAATCATAATAATTTTATATCGCAGATTAATAAAGAGCTAAAATATGGCGTTAAAGTTAAGACAACTCGAAATACCTACATACTTTATACTAGCAGTATAAACGATTATGATATAGTATTAAAGATATTACAAATTAAATCAATCGAGCATTATACGCACACGCCTAAAATGCGTAAACCGATAAAGATGATAGTAAAAGGTCTCCCTTCGAATTTAAATATTAATGAAATTAGGCACGATATCGAACGGAAACTTAAAGTTGAAAACATAAAACAATTTACTAAAAAAGATTTAGAAAATAACCAAATAACTTTTTTACCTATCTACATATACGGTAACGTTTCCGGCTAATACTAGCATTAAAGAAATATTAAATGTTAACGTAATTTGTTACTGTTTGATAAAATGGGAGAGATATAAATCGAAAAATTCTGTCATTCAGTGTTTCAAGTGCTTAGGATACGGCCATGTATCCTATAACTGTTTCAAAACGGAAAAATGTTTAAAGTGTAGTGGGCCTCACTCCGTAAAAATGTGTACTGTAAATAATACCTCAAAGTGTGCAAACTGCATGGGCAACCATGCAGCAAACTTTAAAAACTGCCCGGTATACCACATTCGCATTACTGAAATAGTATCTAACAAAACAAACATACGTAAAAATACTAATAATAATGTTTATAATGATATCCTTTTTCAAAATGCGCCAAATAATATTAATACTCCAAAAAATAGCGTTAGCAATTATGACATGAACAGAAATACTATTAACAAAAATAAGGATAGTAATAAAACGTCACGCACATTTGCCCAAGTCGCATCTCAAAAAAATCCAAAAACTCAACAAGCAACTAATGATTTAACGCAATTATTGTCGTTTTTTAAAGGTGACACGTTAAATAAAATAATATTATGTATTAAATCAATAGCTACTAAGTTAAAATCAAATCGGGCATCAGATATATTTAATATTATAACAACTATTATAGAAAGTATTACTGATACATTCTTATAAAATGTATTTTAAAATAAGCACATGTTTTAATGACCAACAAAAATGGTATTAAAATTGTTAGCTGGAATGCTAATTCGGTGAGAAACAGGATATTGGAATTAAATCAGTTTTTGATTGATAATAAGATACACATAGCTTGTCTTTCGGAAACTAAGCTAAACTTAAACATGCCGTTTAAAGTTGGAAATTATTATACTTACCGAAATGACAATTCAGGTGCCAGTGGTGGTATTGCCTTGCTTATACACAATAGTATAAGTTTCGTTCCGCTACCTCAAATAAAAACTAAGCGAATTGAAGCAATTGGAATTAAACTTGGCGTGGAAAATGATAATCTGGCTATAATTTCTGTATATAGAATGTGCCGAAATTTTTTCAAGAGGACATTAAGCATATTTTAAGAATAAACTCCCGAACATTGATTATAGGTGATTTAAATGCCAAACACCGCGCTTAGAATTGCCATAATGCAAATCGAGCTGGTAATATTTTATTAAACTTATCTATGACAAACCATTTTCAAATTTGTTTCCCAGCTACGCCTACATTTTTTCCGCGAAATCCTCGTCTCAAACCTAGTGTCATTGACGGAATCTTAGCGAAGGGATTTCACAAATTTACGGACCCCATATCAGTCAGCCAGTTATCTTCTGATCATAATCCTGTAATTTTTGAAGTAAATACCACCTTTACTCAAACCCCTTCTGTGGAGCGATATAATTACCCTAAAGCAAACTGGAATCTCTACCAAGCTTTTATCAAGGAACATATTACCTGCTACCTTGAAATCACCTCCGGAAATAGATAAATTTATATTTTCTTTAACTTCAATATTATTAACAGCTGTCGAAAAATCTGTACCCAAACTATCTCCACATAAACCTTTTACTGCTTCTAGAAAACTTGGTTTTCTTATTAGTATTAAAAATTTTTGCCGTAGGATGAGCCAAAAAAATCAGTTGCCTTCTTCCATTGCATATAAAAAATTATTTAACAAATTAAATAAGCTAGTAAAAGCCCGGCTACTTCATGAGAGAAATGAAAAGTGGAACGTATTTTTGCAGAATTTGTCCCATAAAGACAACACTCTGTGGAAAGTAAACAAACGTTTCTGTAGAAATCAGACTGAGCTACCGCCAATCACAATCCGAAACAGTATTAATAAGATTGCATATTCCATTAAAGACAAAACCGAAGTACTTGCTACCCATTTTCACAATATACATAAGCAAAATGACTGCTTATCTACACACTACCATGTTCGCAGCATCAGACAAGCTATAAACAGATATCTATGCCTAACGTCCCCTACATCAAATCCACATATTTTTACTACGCCTAAAGAAGTTAAGAAATGCGCATTCGTACATTGCGAAACACAAACTCTGTCGGAAATGACTTGGTGCACGTCCGCATGATCAAGAATCTACCAAAAAAAGCTATCCTTGGGTTAGTCAGCCTTTTTAATTCCTGCCTACGCTTAACTTATTACCCTTTATCCTGGAGAACCTCAATAACGATACCTCTTGCGAAGCATGGAAAGGATGCTTCCTTTGTGCAAAATATCAGGCCTATTAGTCTATTAAGTAATATCAGCAAAATCTTTGAAAAAATAATCTTAATTAGACTAAACAAGTACAGTGACACAAATGCTATTTTTAGGGAATTCCAATTTGGATTTAGGCCTAATTTAGGTACGACAATGCAACTTGCCGCTTTATGCGATACAATCACTGACAATTTTAACCAAAATAAACATACCGGTCTTGTACTCATCGATCTTGAAAAGGCATTCGATATCACTTGGCATGAAGGCATTGTATTTAAATTAATCAAATATGGATATCCACAATACTTAGTACTCTGCTTATCAAAACTTATTTAACTGCACTTGTCGCCACATCCTACCGAATTGATACGATATGTCGACGACTCACGGATGCCGCAAATAAGTTAGTCAAATACTTCACTAAATGGAGAATTAATATCAACGAAAATAAATCTGAGGCAATTATATTTACAAAGCGCGCAGGCCAACAATTAACAATCACGTTAGAATTAAAAACAATACGATTGAATGGAAAGATGAGGTAACTCACTTAGGTATGACACTGGATAAAAAACTTACGTTTACAAAGCATATAAATCAACGTATTTATAAAACTCAGCGTAAGTTATGTAACCTGTTTCCGATTTTTAATAGAAAATCATGTCTAACAGTGTCCAATAAGTTCATGATTTATAAAGCGGTATTACTACCCACGCTATTATATGCTGCTCCAGTCTGGTGTTCGACCAGCCATAGTAACTTAATGAAGCTGCAGCGAATTCAAAACCACTGTTTTAGAATTATATTAAATAAGTCCCGATTCACACACGCATTAAAACCATGCATGATTATCTGCATTTTCCGTATGTCAGTGAGATTATAAAAGAACGTGCAATAAGTTTCTTTAATTATTGCGCTATGTCTGACATTATAACTATAAACAATATAGGCAGGTATAATAATTATCAGTCCTTAAAACATAGATACAAGAAATATAAACACAGGCGAATTAAACATGTGTTACTCTGAGTATTTTTAAAGCCCTATATCTCTGTTTCTCACCAAATTGTTAATTTCTTTTCATGAACTCTTAGAATTTCATCTAAATTGCGAGATTATGCTAATTTTATGCTGAGTCATTAAAACTTAAACTATTTAATAAGCTAATGTGTCAGGTTTTTTTAAACTTTTCCTGTCTATAAATTATAGATTCTTTTTTTCTTGTTTATCATTTTCGTGTTCTGATATATATATATATATATATTAAGTTATCTGATAAGGAAATCATGTTTTTCCGGTACAGATTACCCGCTTAAGTTATGTATTGTTATTTGTTTAAAAAAAAAAAAAATTAAGCGCAAATATACGTTTCTTCTTCTTGTTCTTCTTAGACATTGACCACACCCCTGTTATTTAATTTGACAACAAGAGACTGGTGTTTTCCCAAGTCCTGATGTGCTACGGCATTTATCCTCCACTGTGTATTTTTTTATCTTCTTTGTTCTAGTGATAAGATTTTCTTTTTTCTCTTTAGGTTTATTGAAGGAAACAAGATTGTTATTTTATTTTCGTCCTATTTGATTTTGTCTTTTTCTTTTATCTTCTTTCGCTTATTCATTACGAGTTTATTTTGTTCATGTAAGTGGCTGGTTTTATTTTATTCTATTCTTTATCTCCATTTACTGGTTATTATGAATTTTTTTTTTTTTTTTAGATTTTCATTTTATGTTGTTTAGTTGTTGTTGATTGTGGGGATTTATTGGCCAGAAGGACGTTGTAATCTGGTCCTGGCCAAAAAAAAAAAAAAAGAAAAAAAAAGGAAAAAAAAAAGTTGCGTATTAACGCGTATTTCAATATCACCGGTAAAATTATATCATATCGCAACATTCCTGTTATTCCTCTCCTCCTCGAAAGCAGGTACCTCGTTTTTGTTTCATCGCTGTACGTGAATCCGTTTTTCTTTTTCCTGCTAACCTGTTTGTATTTAAATACGGACTACTACTACGTGGTATCAACAGAATAACTATTGTATCTGATATGGACCGAAGGGGTTAATGGTGAGGTCCCTTGTTCTCGTGACGTCAACATATTTCGGTTACCAGATTTCTTTCGTTTTTTTTTTTTTTTTTTTTTTTTTTAATTGGGCTCGTCAACCGAGGACCTTCACCCAGAAACAATTAAGGGAAAACGAAAGTTATACAGTGAGGCGATCAGCTATCGCTAATAAGAAGGAAACAATGGAGGGGATAATAAGTGTAGAAGGAAAAGACAGGATATAACGAGCACAAAAAGGAGCAGGAAGCCCCAGCCCAAGCAAGTGGGAATATAGAGCCGAACGCTCCACCGAAAGAGCAGAGCACTCAAAGAACACGTGATCGGTGTCACAAACAACCGCATCGTTTGAATGGAGAGGACAACATGGGGAAGAGGTCAACGAGAGGCGGAAGCGTGAGGAAGGTAGCAAGGAATGGTTTAAGCGCAAACGCACAATGGAGACAACAACAGAGCGAGGAAGTGAAGGAAACAGAAGGAACCAAGGATTTGAAGGAAGATTAGGCTGAACTGACAGATAAAAGGAGCGACAATTAGAAAAGGAGGAAGGGTACATATTCGACCAAAATCTGAGTTGAAAATGTTTACACAAAGGCAAGAGATTAGAGGATGGGATTTTTTTGAAGAAGAATGTAGAAGAAGAAGCAGCAACCCGAGCCAAAGAATCAGCCTTCTCATTACCTGAGATGCCAGAATGACCAGGAACCCACAGCAAGTCAACATGGATTCCATGGAGAGAAGAGAGAGTCCAAATGAGAGAACGTATGCGGAGAATAGAAAAATCACAGGAATGATTAGGAAGAGGAGAAGAGATGGCTTGAAGAGCACTCATGGAGTCGGATATGATCAGAAACTGGGAAGAAAGACGATTGGAGGAGATAAAAATAATGGAACGTAAAATAGCCATTAGCTCGGCTGTAAATATGGAACAGAAAGAAGGAAGACAGAAGGATTCAGAGAAGTTATAGTCTGGAAGAATAAAAGAAGCACCAACCCCATCAGGCCCCTTAGAACCATCAGTGAAAATGGTAACATGAGAAGGGAAGAGAGAATTGACAATACTGTGGAATTCCTGTTTAATTACAGCTGGAGGGAGAGATTTTGCAAGTGTAGGCGAAATAAATACTCTGGGAGGATGGCAGAGATCGCCGAAGTTAAAGGAAAAATAAGGCAGACTATTAAAGGAAATTGTATACGGCCAAAATGAACTAAGACGGAGAGAAATAAGGGACAGGATAGGAATTTTCCTAGGCACAAAGCGCCAATTCCGAGAAATTGAAAGGTAGGAAAAAATGAGAGAAGAAGATGGGAGAGAAAGACGTTTAGCAAGGAAGCGATAGCCCAAATAAGATCTGCGAATAGACAGGGGAGGAACATTCGATTCAGCAAGCAATGCTGGAATAGGAGAGGATTTAAGAGCACCGAGACAGAGTCTAAGACAAGAATTTTGGATCACATCAAGTTTAGAGAGACGGGATTTGGAAGCGCAGGCATAAATGAACGAACAGTAATCAAGCTTGGAGCGGACGATGGATTTATATAGAAGAATAAGAATGAAAGGGTCACCACCCCATTTAGTCGGAGACAGGGCCTTCAGCAGGTTCAACCGTTTAGTAGAGGAGGAGGAAAGATATTTAATATGTTCGGAAAAAGTCAAACGACTATCGAGAAAGATACCGAGATAACGAAAGCAATTAACACGAGCAATAGCTGTGCTATTTAAGGATAAATTAACAGAAGCAGGGTTATAAGGGCGAAGGGTAAATACAACGCAGGAGGACTTAGAAGGAGAAATCGAAAGGTTAATTGAGGCAAGAGCACTTTCAAGGAAATTGAGGGACGATTTGAGAGCATCATTAGCTGCGTCAATATCGTGGGAAGAGGAAAAAAGCAAAATATCATCGGCAAAGAATAAAGAGTGGGAATTTAAAGGAAGAGAAGCGATACTAGCAGTATAAATGTTAAAAAGAGTAGGACTGAGGGAGGAACCTTGAGGAAGACCGCAGAAAACCTTTCTAGAAGTGTCAAATAATGGAGGAGAGAGGTGGATAGAACGATTGGACATGAGCTTAATAACAAGGGAAGTGAAATTCACTGGAATGTTAATTGCTGTCATTTTATCTCTTAAAGTTGGGAGATGAACATTGTCGAAAGCACAGGAAACATCTATGAAGGAAGCCAGAGTATAATGTTTTTGGATAAAGGACTTATATAAATGAGACACAAAAAGACTGATACAATCAGGAGGGCCGATACCAGGCCGAAAGCCGAACAGTTTAGCATACCCTCAAACAATTTTCTGATGCAGGATGCCAAGGAGATGGGGCGTAAGGAAGAACTTTTCTTAGGAATAGGGACAATAATGAAAGAATTCCAAGAGGGGGGGATTGAACCCCTGGAAAGGAAAGAATTGAAAAGACTGAGAAGAAAGTTAAGGGATAGTTCAGACAGATTTTTAAGAGCAAGATAAGGTATACCATCAAGGCCTGGAGTAGGGCTGGAAGATTTAGATAAAACAGCTAATAATTCATTAAGATTGAAAGCCGAAGTGAGGAATTGAGAAGGAGGGGACGAGATTTGCGGAGAGGTGTTGGAATACAGTTCGTCAAAGGAAGGAACGTAGGCAGGAGCGACAGAATCAATGAAGGATATTAGGCTATCCTCAGATACATTAGAAAGAGAAGGACGTTCAGAGGATGGAGATTTAAAAGCTCTAGACGTATACACATGTATATTGTATGTATGTGTAACGTGTCACCCGTACTACGACCAATTTATCAATAATTCATATCGCAGACAGGTTTAAATGTCAGCCAGTATCGTGGAAATCAGACTTTATTTGCTAAATCCGTTTGTCAAATTCCGTTTTTCTTGTTGTTATATTCTTTCGACAGGGCATCTGTATACACTTTCATCTTATTTTTCGATCGAGTTCGTCCCCATGTTAGCTATAAGTAATCGGAAGAGTCTATAGACTCCTTTGAAAATATTCAACAAAAAAAGTTCGTCCCGGCTGCGGTGTTTAAACAACCTGCACACTTTCTCCGCTGACTTCAAACGGTCAGTACCTTCTCTGCGGTATGAAAATTCGAAAAACAATCGCTATTCTAGCGTAAAATCGGCTATCTCGACCGGTGTAAAAAACTATCGCGCGATACCGGCCGAAATTGGAATAAATTATTCGACGGAAATGAGTCCGAAAATAAAGCAAGAGCTTCGCGCCGTTTTGAAGAACATTTTGCAATATTAATAATAATGGCGCGGTTACGAAAGTTTCCTTAAAAGTGCACGAATAATCGGCGTGCGTTGTGCAACAAATTATTCGAAAATTACGCAAATTTTACTTTTTTCGCAACAAAATCGTCAAGTGCGCAAACAGCGTTCGAAAAAATAGTTCGCTATTGCGTAAACGAGTGCGTATGTGATAATATGGTAACCAGATGAAGTGTTCACATTCGTGCACATATTATATTATATATATGCGGGTCGTAAGTTGGTCCGATTGCTACTCGTAGAATTGTCTGGCACAGGAAGACGGTGAATTTTATCGGAACTCATTTCGAAGAAGCATTAAGGATGAATTTTCGGTTGATTTCTTTAATTGGTTTAACGATTCCAGCCGTTTGCGTATCGGTTAATATTCCGGGCTTCAGTAATCATTGGTACGATAAGGTAGATATCGCGGAACTTATATCTAACGAAAAAGTGGTCACTGCCTATATTTCATGTTTACTGGATAAAGGACCGTGCTCTGCTGACATGCTCGAATTAAAAAGTAAGTAAACTGCGTTGCTGTTTTTTAACCTGAAATAGTGTGTCACGTGATTTTTTCCACTGCTTAACACGGGGTATAGAAATATAACTTTTTTCTTCTAGAAGTAAATGAAGGGTTTTTTTTCAAAGCACGAGTAGGATGTTATCATTAATATTTGATAGTTTCACTTATTCAATTTTTATTAAATAATGCTTCGAAATATAGCCGGGCAGTCACACTACGATAGGATTAGTCATCGCTTTTTTTTCGAAACAATAACCGGTACACGAGTAGTCTCACCTGTTCAGTTTCATCTTGAGTATTATTGAAAGATGTCGTCGCGGTATAGCCTAGTTGCTAGAGTACTCGATTTCCGTTACAGAAGTGTTTTAAGTTCAATTGCAGCGGCGTCACAACAGAAAGTGCAAAATAAAGAATTAAACCGACCGCTGATAGAATCGTATGGAAGGCAATGGCAAACACGCATACTATGATATACAAGTAGGCAGACGCACACCGGAAACTGCATTTGTACATCGGTAAACCTCCAACATCTACACAGTTGCGTCTGTACTAGAGCGTTTTGCGTATTACGATTGCCTAGTACACTATGCCTCGGTCTCTGTACAGCTCGAATGTACGAATAGGTAGTCCGCCGACACTCAGAAACTGAGTATGTCACTATGACGATGATGATGATGATGATGATGATGATGATGATGATGATGATGATGATGATTGCAAAACGCTGTATAAAATTGCCGCAGTTATAAAAGCAATTTTTCGTTCGATAATAGCTGTTTTTCTTCAAATTAACACCGTGCATCATTCCAAACTTTTTTTCTAACATCAAAAGAGCATACGGATAAACAACAAATTCTTCGTAATTCGGAAAACAATGTGCGCTACTAGAGACCGCATGTTTAAAAAATGAATCTTAAAACCATTAAGGTTTCGGAAAGTTTACACCTACCATCGTCAGAAGAAACAAACTGAACTAACAGAATAAAAAATACGAACTTAAACGGTAAAACTTATAGGAAATAAAAAAAACACCTAAAAATTTCCGAAAAGAAATAATAAAAACAAAAAATCAAAAATTAAAAAATTAAAATAAAAACAAAAAGAACGCGAGAATGAAACTAACAACGCGGAAAGCTCGGGCTTAAATTAAATAAAACTTCGTGAAGATATTTTCAAAATTGCCCCCAACACGTGGACACCTATATATAATAATATTCGTTAGTTAAGAGTAATATGTGTAATTGTTTCATTTTTACGCGATTTTGGTTGGCTCTGTCTTTCCAGTGTGTTTTAGTTCTCTTTTCCTTTGCGTTTTTAGTTTTGTTGTTTATTCGTCCCTGTGCTGGAATTTTTAGGTATTTATTTTTTGGCCTCGTCAACCAGGGGGACCTCACCCAGAAACAGTAGGAAGAAGAGTTAACTAATTCGAAAACTTAATTCGATTGTAAATAGCAAAAATAAAGGGGGACCGACCAATAACAACAGACCGTGAAGGAAAGGACAGGATTTAAGAAGCACAGTAGGGAGCAGGAAGCCTTTAAGAAGAGTAAATAAAGGGAAGAGCAGAACACTGGAAGAAGAAAATGTGATTAGCATCACAGACAAGTTCCTCATTCGGATAGAGAGGACAATAAGGAGAGAACACAAAAAAAAGAGAAAGAGAAAGAGATGGTAAATTTTCCTATTATTGAAGTTCATATTTTCCGTTCTGTTAGTTCAGTTGTTTCTGATGATGGGCTAAGTGTAAGAGATTTCCGACACACGTTAAGGTTTTAAGATTGATTTTTTAAACATGGTGTCGTCTACAGCGTAAATTGTTTTTGTAATTATATCCGCAGTGTAAGTTTTAAATGTCTAATAGCATATTTCGGTGGTATATTTTCCTATTCTTCTGATAGCCTTTTTTCGGAATAATATCGAGTTCTCGGTAACAAAACAGTAAAACTTCGTTTTTCAAAAGTTCGCCACTGCAATCTCTTTTACAGATATTAACCCATCAATTTACATACTTCTTTCGTTGACAAGCAAATAAAGCATTTAAAAAATATTACAAAAAAAATTAAAATAAACATCGTTTAACATTATGCAAATCTACTCTAAACAGCCCCTCCCCCCCCGGATGAACCGGGTGGTTCGTCAGAGGGCAATGATACCATTTTATCTTCTCTTCCGTTGCCTGTTCAGGAATTCGAACGAAACTCGCCTTTAAAAAATTATTGGTTCCAACGAAGTTGGTGCTATCGTCGGAGTGGATCGAAGCGGGCCGGCCACGGTGAGAAATAAATCGCTACAAACAACTCGGGAAACAATCTGTAGAAAGCGACGAACCGATTTCCATATGGGGGTATATTTTGTAGCAAAACAAACGAATATTGCTACGTAAATAGATTTTATAACGGTTGGTGCATTTACAGTTGAACGCCTCGGCGAAGTCTACTCCGACGTGAGAAAAAGGAAGGACTTTTTTTATTACATATGCGTTGGTTCATAAATTTTGGCTACACCCCAAAGTCAGCAAAAATTAAATCACATACGCTTAGAGCGTGGAATGTTTTACATTAATTCTAAAAATTTCAGCTCGATAGCTTCAAATGGATACTCTCATATACGGGGACTGTCCGTGCAAAGTCGTATCGAAATCCATCTACCGGAATTCAGAGTGGAGCAGAATATTCGCGGTGACTCGCACAAGATAACACCGTTACGAATGAATGGTTGAATAATAGACACTCTAAGTTGACGGGCGGTAAAGAAAAGAACCCACAGTATAGCGTTTAACCCTGGAATGGAAACCTTAAGTAAATTTTACTTCTCGTGTCTTCTAAATTATGTGTGGGCGAGCGCAGGGTGGAGAGAAAGCATGGCGCTGCACCTATGCCTCCCTCCGGATGCTCCTTCAGTCTGCTACCTCACCTAGCTCTACGTGGTTCGTTGTTCGCAAGTTACAGGTAAGAAACTAAAACCCTAATCGTAAAATTTATCGCCTTTCCATTAAAGTAGGTAGGATAAAGTGAAAATTTACTCCCTATCAGTGTTTTCTGACTAATTGTAAAAAATGAACGATCATTATTACGTGTGTAAAAACAATCACACAATGATTCAACATGAAAGGGCGACAAGGAAATAGAACAGAGAAAAGTTGAAGTGAGAAAAATTAAAGAAATATAGAGATTTTCCATTAGGCGCCCATTATGTTCCATTCCAGGGTTAAACGTTTTCTGCGAGTGTACACCTCTGTTGTTGTTAACGAAGTGACTTTTGCGTAAAATTTTTGATGCTGGTGTATTTTAATGAGAATGGGCACCACGACAAAGTCGCATACTTCGAAACTTACAACCGAAGGTATTACGAAAGCATAATACTGAGCTGTTGACACATCTTCCGTAGGTCTTGGCTCTTTCCAATGCTCAAATAGGCCTTACATGGTGTAAGCAGCCGTGGCGCTTGTGAGAACTTCTTTAAACGTGTTTGCGAGGCTGACTTTGAGAAAACAGCAACGGGGTTAAATGGGTAGAAAACAAACGTATGAAATGCAACGGATGGCGCTGTTTTGAGAAAGGTAAAAATGTAAACATCAAGTGAAATGTACATTAAAACGTTTCGTAACGAAATTGCATTTTTGTTTAAACATGAAATCCCGTAGGCGAAATTCGATAAGACTTCGCACGGATGGCTCGCACGGGCGTCCATTTTCAAGCTGAAATTTTTAGAATTGATGTAAAACATTCCACGCTATATAAGTAATTTAACTTATGCTGACTTTTTTTTCCGCGCGATGCGAGGGGCGTGACCAAAATTTGTGGACCAACCTTACAGTAATGTAACATAACGCTTCAAATGTAATCTCAATGTTATTTATCGCCGAAGCATAAATTGGACAGAAAGCTAATTTTTAATACAGCCAGATAATAATAATAATAATAATAATAATAATAATAATAATAATAATAATAATGTTGAAGATCAATACAGTTAGAATAATACCGCTAGTTGTTGGAAATAATGGCATAATACCGAATAGCTTAGTTAAGAACATAAGTAACCTAGGACTGGCGCCATATATAGTAGACATGATACAAAAATCAATTCTATTAAACGCCGCTACAAATGTAAGGACCTTCCTTAACCATCAAAATGGAGAAAATTTATAATGCTTGCTAGACATATTAGCCGTATTATAAAGCAAACCAGCAAAGGCTGTGATTCCTTGGATAATAATAATAATAATAATAATAATAATAATAAAAATAATAATAATAAAAATTAAATAAAAAAAACATTACTCAATCTAAACGTCAGAGAAATATCGATTTCAATAAAGAAAATTGAAACGTGCGTGGCGCCATTTACACATTCATCACTGACGCGGAAATATTACATTTCTTAACATTCTCTCTTTTGACCATAGTGATTATTCGAATGAGATTCTCTTTGTTTATTCGTAAGTGTGTCAGTGGTGAGATGCAGTATGAATAATATTAGTATCAGTGAGTAGCTCCGACAGTAATCATTAAAGTGAATACAGTGTAAAACAAAAAAAAAAAAAAAAAGGAAGTGTTCTTAAAGGTAAACACTTTTATAACTTAATACGGCGCGGGATAAAAATTAGCCAAAATATTTTCATCAGAATATAATAGAGAAAATATGGTTCGGAGAAATGTTTAGGAACGAGATGAACGACACTTAAAAATGAATTATCAATAGAGACGTAGATTGGCAATAAAGCTAACGAATTTAGAAATAGCGCGATTTACAATTTCATCGCTGACGCGGAAATATTACGTTTCCGAATATTTTGATCGGTGCTCAGATTAATAGACTACAGGGGTCTCTATACGTAAAAATTATAAAATAATTTCTTAACAAAAAAAAAAAAAAGAAAAAAAGGCTGACTTCAAAATTTATTCTGAAATTTTAACAAAAAAAAAAAAAACACTGAAAAATAAAAAAATAATTACTCGATAAAAAATTATTCAGAGTAATACACTTAAAGGGGAGATATTTAAATTATTTCTAAATAACATCAATACTTGTACTGGAGTCGGCACACCGAGTTCAAATTACGACGATAATTAAATGTATTGCTGACGTTTTCAATATTCAGCTTATAAAAACGAGCGATTTCGCTGTTATCGTCATTAAATTGTTTCTAATTATTGTAATGCGAAATATCCTCATTTATATTACTCTAAAATATATTATTTTTTAACAATATTATTCTATATTTTTTATTGTGTTTTTATTAAATTTTTAAAATAAACCTCGAAGTCGGTATTATTTTTATTTATTTTTTATTTTATTTCACCGACTTCAATTTGATTTCGAAAGAACGAAATAGCGAGCTGATAACTTATTCTGTCATCAAATCGTCAGTGCTCCAATCCCGAATGATATCCGCCGCTCGAAAATAAGAAGGATACGAAAAACATAAATCTTCCTAAAAAAAGAAGCGAAAAGAGTAGGACGTGATTTTCCGGATTAACAGAATCGCTCTTGAAAGCGGACTGACGACTGATAATTCGAATTTTTCTCGGACAAATCAAAGGGAATTCTTTCGCTGTTCTTTTTTTTTTTTCGTAGATTCTGTTTCATAGTGTTTTGTGTTGTCTATATAGAAGGGCAAGGTTCAATATTCGTGTTAAAATTTTGTTTACAAATTCCCCGCTGAGAAGGATTGTTGAAAGAAATTTGCCAAAAACACTAGTCTGGATGCAGTCCGTGTTTGTTATTTGAAAAAATTTCCTTATTGTAGTGTGACTTACGTTTTCATTTGAGATAGCGGTATTTATATTGTGTGTTCAATGAAGGAATATCGGCTAATACTTTCAAATTGTGCTACGGTGCCGGGCAGTAAGAATCGTCGAACTACTTTTAAAAAAATAAAACAACTTCCTTAGCGGATATAATTAGGAGAACAATTTATAGTAGATGCCGTGTTTATAAAATTATCCATCTTGTGAACACGACGATGCCTACGATAAATTGTTTTCCTATATAAAAATATGTTTTCTTCATTGAGACTTTCTTCTTTAATGGTGTAGGTCGCGTAGTTAACAGCGCGCTTTACTGAGATTCTTTAAAACCAACTGCTCTCGGGCTATAGCGTTTATTACGTCATGCGGTTTGAAATGAAATGTTTCAAAAGATTTTCATAAATTTTACCGAAAGCGTCGAGGGATGCTTGATTCATTATAATGGCATTGCCGATGATTCAATCTGAGTCCGGGGACCGTTTCGTTAGTTAAAAAGTTACATTCGGTAATTTTCTTGTTTTACATAACGAGGTGTGGTGGTCATTATACAAGTAGAAAAATAAATTAGATTCTCTTTTTTTTTTTTTTTGCTAATTAAAGTGCAAACAAAATTTAGGCTTCCGCACGATTTAATTTAAAGTGACCTCCTAATTCATTGCTTGAATTTACCAACCAGGTATTGTGAAGATACCAAAGCGGGTGGTGATATTAACAAAGTTCCTCTGATGTTAATTTATGTTAAATGATTTCAATTTCCAGCGACGTAGCAAAACCGAAACTAATTAAATAAGAACAAAGTCGTTGTTTTATATTAAAAAATAGGCCACAGCGGGTTCATCACGACTGCCTCCTTAACGTGAACATATATGATGACTCTTTGGATTCAGAATCATATTGCGTCAGATCTATTTTCGTCAATAGGATCATAACATCTATTAAGGTTCTTTCAATACAACATTCATATTTGATTTAACATTTGTCTCTCGCTGCGTTTTATTAAATTTATTTCGAGTGTAATCTATGGAAAATGAAATATAATAGAATTCAAAAAATTACGGCAAATTAAACTCGAACATTGGGGGAAACATCGCACCGTGCAAACAGGCGAGAAGAGATTGTATTAAACAGAATCCGCATCGCCACACAAAACTAACACACGGAGGACCCTTACTGCAAAGTTAACCTCCGCCGTCATGTGTGTTTTGTCATACTCAAAGTCTGTCCATTGACCATGTCATCTTCGTATGTCCAAAACTCAACAAGGAGCGTGGGGAAGATTTTTTCATCCTCACTCACTATGGAAAAGGTGCTTGGTAATGATGAAGTTGCAGTACAAAATACTTTTAGATTCTTAAAAGCTATAAAAACCTATTCCAGAAGATATGATTTCTGGTTTACGTGTTGTAGAATTATTTGTAATTATTGTTTTCAAATTTCGAAAGTGTGTAAATTTCTAGAAGATACATAACTTTCCGTTTAAATACTACAAAATTATCTGTAAATATCTAAACTATAATATTTGGTAGACGCAAATGACCTAGAAGTCGAGCGTCTTTAAATAAATATCGAATTTGAATTTGAACTCACTTATGTGCAAACTGTTATAGCTGAATATTATGCGATAACAGCGCTATCGTACACATATACATTTTATCATAACTTATTGTAATGAAGAAAAGATGGCGCTACGCACCAATCAACTGATCGACGCGGTGTTGAATATTATAATTCGCAACTTCGACAGAACATAAATATATAATTCATCGAAATATATTAATTTATCTGTAACAACATGAATCTAAACATACGTACATAAAATATTTTTACTTAGGACTAAAGATTTTTTTTTTCTCTCTTTTTTCGACCTTTCTTATTTTCAAATATTCAAACATCCAAATTATACGTTATTTTCTTTCATTATTTTTTAACTTCGTAACTCATTAGACTTAATATAGAACTAAATTGCATACGAATAAAACAAAATTACAAGTTCAACCCCATTAAAATTGACCCGAGATATCTCTTAAGTTATAAAAATCCGAATAAATTCTTTTTTGGGCGATAATAATATTATGCGAACGAATATTTATTATTATTGGGCCTAGATTAAATTTATATAGGTCGGAGGCCAACAGCGTTGTGTTTATTACGCCATGGTTTTCAATTTCTGCGGTAAGATGAACACTTTTTTTAATACCCTTTTCCCAGTTTTATAAAGGCCTTTATAGAGTAATTCTGACTTCTTCATACGTTTTTTAGATCTATTAGCCATAATATGATTTATATATATATATATATATATATATATATATATATATATATATATATATATAAAAATCCGTTTAATTATTGTAACTTCTTTTTTGGACTTCATTTACGAATTTATCATAATCATATGCAAATGTTAGTGACGAAAATTGAACTGATTTCCTGACCACTTTCGGTGTTTATCACTAGATAATAGAGTTATGATAACTTTCTTTGCCAGCAATATGACGTCCCCAATCTGTATATTTCTGGTAGCGTGTAGTACGTAACGACTTTTCGATCTGTAATTTGCTTCCTTCGGTATAATTATTTTTTGGGCAACAAGTCGATACTTTTTCAACGGATTAGAAAAAGGCTATAAACAGAGTAGCAAAGTTCGATATAAGTCTAGATTGTACCTGCAATCGTTCTGGATCCAGGTAAATTGTTAATTTTTTCTACCTTTTCATAAGTTACAGAGAGATCTTAGACCTCTTGATACTTTTAGTCAAAGAAATTTCATTCTTATTTATATCTGTTTGTTTTAAATAAAATTTAATATTTTATCACAGTGTACGGAATATTTTTTTCGCTACCATCATTTACACGGAGACAAGAGCGAACTTTTCATAGTCTGGAAACCCAAAACTAGATTTCAATTCGAGAAGAACTACCATTATATCCGCAGAATCTCTTTTCGAATTATTTCGATTTCTAAAGGAATTTACACGGAACTAGAAACAAGAGATCCGGGCTAGAAACGTATTTAAATTATTACATTTATAAAATAATTAATAAGTGAGTGGGCTGAAGCTTATCGTTTCCATTTATAATTATTTTATTTATATCTCCGGTGTTCAGGCATAGTCCGAGTTGTTCATTTTTTTAAACTGCAGGTATTAGAGGAGAGGCATAGGAAGACGATGTGAATATCGAATAATTCCTAACCGCTTCATACGTTCCAATTTTCTCTTTGACTACACGTCTGTTTCCTATGGCAGTAGGATAATGTCTTATTTCTCTGTAGACTTCGTGAGGTTTTGTAAGTTTAAATAATTTACACCTAGGATAATTTTGAAAAACATCAAGAAAAGAAGACAAAGCACCTTCTACGGTAATTTTTAATTTTGTGAATAACATATTTCATTTATTTTACCATTAAAAATTTTTCTTCCAGGATCTCGTCTTATAAATTGTACAATGCAGCAAAGCGATTTGTAATTTACATTTACGTCTCTCATCATCATTTTAATTTTAACTTTTCTGATTTGTAAGAAAAAGAATATTTCGTGCAATATTTTCTCGAGTTGTTTGAACGATTAATTTATGAAAAGCTATATATATGTATATGTATATGTATATGTATATGTATATCATATTGTTGGAGGAAATAACTTCCAGGAATCTTCGAATTATTCGAAAATTTTGATAGATTCGATATTTTTTCAACGAAAAAACTTAAGGTCTATAATTTTTCATTTCTCGTCTCGGTGTCATTAGCTTAACTTCGATCACATTATACGCTCAGTCAACAATAAAATTAAAGATCTTTAGTATGATAATAATGTAAATAAGTTAACCCATACTTTGTTACTTAATCGCGGATGTCGACTTTTCATCACTACTGTTACTGCAGCTTATAAAACTTCTTGGCTACTTTGAATAGTAGGAAGATTTTTTCGGGTATTTAAATCTTTCTAGTAATTATCTAACTCAATGCTTATGGTAAAAAAGCAAATTAATTACTTTTTTTCCCCAGTCTGAACAGAAATTATTAAATATTTTTACTAGCGCACGTTTTGAATTTGAAAAAAATATTTAATCCAGTTAAAAACAGTATCATTTATATATCGCTTATACACTAGAAGATAGCGCCACCAACCCCGTTCGTATCAATATAAATATATATATATATATATATTATAATATGTCCATTACATGGGAAAAACAAAAAATATAAATAAATAAATATGTATGTATGTGTATATATAATTAATTAATTATAATGTAATGAGAGAGTAAGTGTGTGAGGGTGTGGGAACCTGTCGCTGGCTGGGGAGAGACGGATCGATGTAGACCATGCCAAAGAAGAGGTGCGCGCGATAATTGGTCAGGTAAAGAAATAATTGGTTGGTCCGCGACGGAAACGAGAAAGTTTTGGAAGAAAAACGATCGGTAAATGCCGAAAAATTAGAAGAAAGATTCAGTTCCGTTTTTGTCAAGGTAGTTCTGGAGTTTTCACTTGGCTGAAAGGAAAAAACGGTCAGCCAGACTGCGAATGGAGTCGTTGAAAAGAATTAAAAAAAACGAAAATGACTAAAAATAAAAAAAACGGTTTAAAAATAGCCTTTTATTTGTGCATTAAAAAGTACAAAATAACTCTTTATTGGTGTGCGATTACCAGATACACATCTTAACATTCAAATCTGAAACTACAAAATACTATTCTGAAAAATAAAAGCGGAGGCCGCAGTTCCAAAAATATTCGGTGTGGGTGTGGTATTGCGATGCACAACAATGGAACAACATTAAATAGTGATTGTAGTTTTGGCTTAGGATGTATCATAATATTAATATTTAATTATTAATCTGCGGCCCCCGCTTTTATTTTTCAGAATAGTATTTTGTAGTTTCAGATTTTAATGTTAAGATGTGTATCTGGTAATCGCACACCAATAAAGAGTTATTTTGTACTTTTTAGTGCATAAATAAAAGGCTATTTTTAAAAAGGTTTTTCTATTTTTTTTTTATTTTTTAGTCTGGACTTTTTACTATATATTTCAATAAAAAACAATAAATTTAGAATTGTATTTTATTTTGCTTTATTTTATTCAATATCTCGATTATAGGACATTTACAGAAATTTATGTTATATTTTATTATTAAATAATGGGGATCGCATTCTTTCAATTATATTGTCTTTTGTTTTTCATACAATACATGCGGAATAATCCTCAGCACATGAAACACAATGTTTGACTTTTAATTTTAAAGCTAGAAACTCAGGTGTTGCATAATATCGAATTGTCATCTATAACAAACATTTCTGCAAAAGGACATTTTGTTAATTTATCGTGAAGTAGGTGAAAAATCGTTCGCAAGATTGCCCCCAGACAGATAGAATGGATAACAGATAGAAGGACCAACCGAGTTGAATAAAAGGTTATAAAAACGATCCAGCAAGGGCCGAGAACTGGATCAGCTGTGAAAGTTCGATTTAACGATTATAAAAATCTGTCTCGTATCAATTTAATCAACGCGTTTCCTCCTTCAAGAAACGTCATCGTACGCCGGTCTATAAAAGGAACGCCTACCGTTCACGCGACAATCCAGCCAGAGTGATATGTACCATATTTTGTTTAATTTTATTTTATTATAATTATATGTGTATACCTATCTGTTGTTTTCGTAAGTCGTTCTATATCGAAAGATTCCTGTAAAAATTAGGTTAAATAAATACTAAATCCTTACCAAATCTTTTTTAAAATAATATTAATAACAAAAGTAAAACATAATTTTTAATTAAATAGTAATAAATTAAAAAATAAAATGAACCAAAATCCACGAGTTTCGAAGAATCTCGTGAATGGGCTATTAAAACAAGCAAATAACACTTCAATATATATATATATATATATATATATATATATATATATATATATATATATATTATGTGACTCTTTTGCGCTTTATATATAATTCTCGAATGCTGACAAGCCCAAATTACAAAGTAAAACAAAAAAAAACAAACAAAAAGAACTGCCTTTAAAACTGTTATGGTACAATTAGTTAAGCAGTGGCGTTTCGTTCAAGTAAAACCTAGTTCAAATGTTATTTCCATGCACTGAAAATGTTAAAATATTTCACTTGCGCTGGGTTAATGTTCAAGAAAAAAAATAAAAGAAAAAATTCTGATATAGTAAGTTTTTATTTCAGAACATTTGGCAGATTTAATAGCAACCCGTTGCGGTCCATGTAACGAAAAACAGAGATTAGCGTTTATAGAAGTGTCTAGATTTATAAAGCGGCGTCGTGTCGAGGAATTCAAAGAGCTGATGAATAAGTATGACCCAAATCGCAAACATTACGACTCATTTATAGAATTTATTTGGTAAAATCAAAGTAACGGCTCTTTTTATTGACCGGCGACGAATTGTTTTGAAATATTTCATCATTTAAAGTTACAAATAAATGTTCATGTTTAATGTTTATTTTTGTATTCTGTATCTTTTTATTAATGATGAAAAAGTTTTATTACGTTCTTTTTTTAAATTTAACGTCGCGCAACCGATATGGTCACTTGCGACGCAAGAAATAGATTTATATCAATTTAAGTATACTATACAATAAAAGATTTTCATCGAGTATTAAGTACATTAATCAATCACTATACTAGATTAATTATATCACGGTCTTGCAAGAAGTTGAAAATAGAGTTAGCATTTTCTCCAAGTATCTCTGTCACCTCCGGTTCCGAGCCAAAGTGTACCTTTGATCCGAGTAATTTCTGCATTCCGGTAGGATATGTTGAATTGTGATTTATAGTCCACATTGATAACTGATGTGCGACTTAGCGAGTACGAGTGTGTAAGAAGGTTGTGACCTATTCTTAGCCTGGCTAAGATAGTTTCCTCCTTTCTTGACGTCCTGTACGAGTATGTCCACGCTCCGATATTGGGTTTTATTTTATGTAGTTTATTATTATTTGCTGTGTCCCATTCTGCCTGCCATAGATTTTCTGCCAAGGTTGCTTCGAATTCAAATTTTAATAGTCTTTTTTGGATTCCCAAAGGTGCGTTTGTTAGGTATAGTCTGGTTCGAGGATTGCAGTTTAATTCTTCCAAGTATTATAATTCGGATTTGATGCCAACTGGTTTCGGTTTTTTAGTTTTAATTGCGTATAGTCCGACGTACTTTGGGCTGCAGATGTTTTTGTCGGTAGAGGTATTAGTTTGCGACAGGAAAGATTTATAAAATATTTCAAGCGGAGTAGCGTTCTTCTGTGAACTAGCGAAAGTATGTTTGCTTCTATATACGTGTGCAGACTTGGTGTTGGACTCGAATATAAGGGGTTCCAATAATTAATCGTATCGCCTTGTTTTGAATGACATTCAAGTTTTGAAGTTGTGGTTTCTTGGCGCTATCGTACACTATTGTTCCATAATCTATCTTTTCGAATGCACCAGAGAACTATATAAAATTTTCAAGTGTTTGCGATCTGCTCTCCAATTTCTATGAGCTACCAATTTTTATAATATTTAAAGAATTTGGGCATTTAGTTTTCATCTCTTCGATGTGTCTTTTCCAGGTCATGGTTGAATTGCATTACCAAAATTTTTATAGTATTGGATGTTTTTAAATGGGAGTATTTCCAAGCTTTAGATCAATGGTGAAAGGAGGCTGTTTTTTGTTGGAGAAAATTATGCATCCGGGTTTTTCGTTTGAAAGTGAAAGTCCTCGATCTGTGGCCCATTTTAAAATTTTGTCGATATTTTTTCGTAATAGCTGCTCCGCATTGCGTACGTTTTTAGTCGTGATGTAAATATGAAGATCATCTGCGAATATACCATACTTTTTACTGGAGTTTCGATTAAATGTTGCAAATCTGATATATCCACAATGAATAGGGTGGGGTTTATATTTGATCCCTGCGGAGTTCCATTTTCTTGAGTAGTCGGTGACGATAATATGTCTTGAATCCGGACCTGAAAAGATCTATCTGTGATGAATTGTTCGACAAATCTGTATAAGTTTTCTTTTATTCCTCATTCCGCAAGTTGTCGTAGAATTATATGGCGCCAAATACGGTCGAAAGCTTTTTCTTGATCAAAACTGATTAGTATTGTTTGTTGATCATTTAAAAATCCATCGCATATTTCTTGTTGTAATTTTACTAAGTGATCTGTAGAGTGCTTCTTTTCGAACGAAAGCCGAATTGCATCGGATCTAATAGGTTATTTTCTTTCAAGAACAGATTTAAGTCTATTGTTAACCATCTTTTCAAGTACTTTACACAGTGTACAGACAATGAAATCGGTGACTATAATTATCGACTTCGGATGGATTTTTGTCAGGTTTAAGCAGTTGCGTTTAAAATTGGTAACTTTCGTTAATTTTAAGAAAGTTTGGTACACAATGAGAAGTCTTCTCTGTAATAACCAAAGTAGAAGAGGCACCAGTAGCCGGTAAATATCAGCGCTGGAATTTAACGGAAATTTCTCTGCCCAATACTCGAAGGGGTAACCTACTTATTTTTAGAATTCCGTACGCGTATTATGTACAAACTCGTAATAAGGTAGTTACGAAACGACAAAAATATTCAATTAAATTATGCAATAGCTCACGAACGGTTTGAAACTTCAAAAAATTGGATCGTTAATTACAATTAAAATTCCCTTTGAGAAAATCTATAACTTGCAACTCTAATCGATTATCCTGGGCGGCAAAGAATCCAAAAAAACCGTCAAGTATATATAATATGGAATTTGAAACGACCTCAATAATCACCCTTAAAAAATTCGTAAACCTTTTAAACGTAAAATTCAAAATATAAAACAAAATTCAGAAGCTTTGTCATAAAATCAAAAAAATTTCGATTAAAAAATTATTACGACCCCCTCTCCTCGTTGGGGCCAAAAACAGCAAAAAAAAAAAAGAAAAAAAAGACGATGTTCAGGTAAGTAATAGTCCGAGTAAAAATGTTGAGGAAACTCTAAAACGTATCTCAAATATATGCATAAAGGACCGCTTTATGGGAAAACTATAGTCGAGCTTACAGCTTTATATTTAAGCACTCTGCGGGGTACCGGAAGCTCGAAAATTTTGAAAAAAATATTTTTTTCCCCAATCATGTGATATACCTATATACATATATCGATGGGAAGATCGCTATTTTTCGGGAACAAAACCGTATTTAATTTCTTTAAGGAAACTTTCAATGTTAGCAAAAAGTTTAAAAAAGTGCGAAAAATGGCGCATCTCTTCTTCTTTATGGCGTGAAAAATTTCGATTTTTTTGTTTTAAATTTAATATTGTGTAAAGGTAAATTATAGTCTTACAAACGGAATCCTCGTGGCATGAAACATCACGCTCGATTAAACTTGTTTTATTTGTAGGGGCTATGGAACAAATCTTAAATCTCTTACATTGCCACATATATGCAAAAATACGACAAAATATTCAAATTAATCAAAAATTCACGTCTGGAGCCTCAAAAAAGTCAGCACCTGCTTGTGTTCTTTATGCCATACATATTCAGTAGTTTAATGGTAAATATCAAAAATAGCTTAAATATATTGCCCAAAATTCTTCAACTAAGCCTAATGCATTTGCGCTCATACTGTGTATTTCTAGTAATCTGCTTTTAATTTTTAAAATCTAATCCAAGTACACTATCCCGATAACCGCTCCCTCGTATTCACCATGCTGAGTGATTTTCAAAATTTCAAGTATAAGTGTAGTTAAAATTAGTCGGAAGTATTGCTCGCAGAAGAAGTCACCGATTGCATGAAATGATTACCTTGTTCTTTTAGTTATTTAACTGTTTGATATTTTTCTGAATATGCTACCATGAAGTCTGCTGAAAGTACCACATTACCGGAATACGTTTGTCAAAAGTAAATTTTTATTTCAATTTAAACAATTTCGAATCGATTGCAATTGCCAGATTCGAAACAACTCAAAAAGCACAGCGGAAGCTGCCGAATGGTTAATAGATTTATAAAGCATGGACCACCGTTCCCCATTTGGAAAACTATAAAGCTTTTAGAATGCTAAACGTTTTGGAGCAGATAAATGGAAATAACAGATGCTATAAGAAGAAAGATAATCGGCCGTTAAGATGGATATAGTAACATAAAAGTAGATTTTCAACAGATACGCCGATTAATGCTGGACTGCAAAGATAATAAGTGAAAATAGTACATGAGTATTTTAACGGATCAATCAAAAACTGAATTTCCGATAAGCAACTTTCCAGAATAGATGAACAATAGTGCAACTTAACACAGTAAGCATTTACATATAGTATATAGCTTGGCATAAGTAACGAGTTAATCCGTTTCAGTTTTATACCAAGTGCTCATAAATGTATAAATCAACTGAGAAACATACCATTAAAACATGCACACGCTGCTAATAAGCAAACCCTAATAGAACATGAAACACGAGCACATAAAGACAAATGAACAGACCATTATAATAGTTTTGCATAAACCGCAAACCAGCCGATATTAATTTCGCAGTAACGTCTATATAAACATAAACACAAATATACGTACACATGTGAACATACCTGTTCAACAGATATTGTACGGCTTCTATACTAAAAGTTGGGCTTTCTAAATACATACATGTGCAAGAAGATTTGCAACAATATAACGCTTAGCGCCGATTAGGAAATTAATTGTTTTGTTTTTTTTTCATTCTATAACCTGCTCTGAGTGAATAAGTTAGGCAATATTTTGTTGTTACCAACCGTAAAATGCAAACAAACTATACTCTCATTCATGATGTTTCACCTTACTCAATGATGCAGCATGAATTAACGAATAAATGTGAGGAGCGATGTCGCCAGATCAGTGTTTTTTTTACCACTGCATACTACGTCATCGGCTTACATATAATATGAAAACGTATACAGATGGCCACAGGTCGTCGCGATGGCGAGCTTTTTTGAGAAGTGGGTCAAATTTTGTCATAATTTTTTTTAGTACTATCCCGCAGGTCACATGGATGATTTTACATTTTCCTTTTGTTTTAAAACTTTTATTTTTGCAAGTAAACAGCAAAAAGTAAAGGACGACGTGAAAAAATTAAGATAAATAAGATGATACCATAAATTACCGCACCGGGCAACATCGATGCCCAGTCGGCAGTCATCCATACGTTGAATATCTCCGAATGGACAAGGAATAAAGAAAATCACAGATATATTATGAGATATTATTTATTCCTAATAGATGTAGTCACAGGTGTGTGTGTGTGTATGTATAAACATTAAAGTTGATAGTAAAGTTGAAGTATATTTAATGAGAAATCTGTTTTTATTTTCAGGTAGTTTCTTAATATTAGGGGGTTCGTATTTCCCGTATTCATCAGTTTAACACATTTCGCAGTTAATTCATTTCCAAGTTTATTTCTGTTGATAGATTTTACAAAATTCATTGAAGAAAACAATTTTTCACACGGATATCTGGAGTCAAACATTGTTAAAAGAGAGCATTAGCAAGTTTCTTCATTGATATAAAATTATTCAGTAAAGAATCCCCCCCCCCATACGTTTAATATAATATACTTTCAATTTTTAATTTTCGGATCATTATTACCTGTATTACTTTCAGACATTTTTTCTTTATCTACTTCGGAAATTAAGTTCTCAAATTTATTTTTTCACACAGTGCTGCTTTAAAATTTCACTAATTCCATTTCTAAATCACAGATTGTACCTAGCCACCATAAATTCGGTTACCTCCATTATTTCGAATTTCGTTTTGTGGGGATGTAAAATAAAATAAAATGTATTTTCCAAAACTTTAAATTGATTTAATCTCTTTTCAAAAGCTTATTTTATTTCCTTTATAATCATTAAATATTTTTTAATTGCATTTTCTTGAACGTCGAACGTATTTTAAAAAATTATTGTGTTTTTGAAAATGTTTTCGTTATTAAAGAAAGTATTTCATAATTTTCATTTCCAAACTTTTAGTAAAGATATCAAGTTCCGTTATAAATATTTTAATATTTTCAAACGTCATTATTAAAACAATTTGTCCATTTCCTTGAAGTTTTTAATTCAGTTCATTAAAATGCTAGATGATGTGCTCATAAAAACATTAAATCATTTAACCGATCTATTATATTTAAAAATTCGTCAAAACTATTATTATTTTTTCATTCGAAAAAAAGAGCTTAATTTCTTCTAATAAAATCAGCAACCGATTAAGAACTTGACCGCAACTAAGCCATCGAACATTAATGTATGACGAAATCCCTGAATATTGACACTCGTAATAATTATTGTGCAAATTGTCGTTTATTAAGACCTCTTGCATTTATAAAGTTGATGACTTTTATTACAACTGGCATTACATTGGAAAATGTTTTTAAAGCTTGCTTAGCACATACAACTTGTGCTGGTGTGTCGTAAAATGAATGGTAGAAAACCATATTGGGTGCACCATCTGTTGTCTCTGTAGGTCAATATCCATTTCTTTAAATGTAATATCAAATTTTTTAAAAATATCAATACACTTCCCTTTCAACGTTGCCTGATTTATTATATATCGAGAAAAAACTGTTGATTGTGCATTTAAATCATTACTCTCATCTAAAGCAATTGAATACATTTCGGCATGATTTAAGCGGTCATATATTTGCGAACAAATGTTTCTTTCTAATTCCATTACTCGATCTCTAATTGTCAACTTTTCAAAATGCCTGTTTACATTATATGTACGTGCAAATTACACACACAGAGCCGTTTTATTATTTTCAATCATACAAGGGCGTCGCCAGGCGATGAGTCAGGGAGGGGCAAGATGAGTTGTCAGCCGCCAGGGGGGGGGGGCAAGATGATAGAAAGAGGATATGAGTTATAGGAAAAATAAAATTTATGAGTTGTAAAGGCTTAATATTTTATTAAACAAGAATCAAATCTTAATTAAAACATAAGTTTTCCAAATTGTCCATGATTACGCGTCTATGAATATTCATCGATGCCAGTTGATTAAAAAGTTTCAAGGCCCCCGCTAGCGACGCCCATGCAATCATACCATATTTATCAAACCATTCTCTGTTTGATATGGAACTTGTATCGTTTATTTTTATTTTTTTAACCGCTGACGTAGTATAGAACTACAACTAAAAATATTTATATTTAGAATACAATAATTTAAGAAGAAATTTCTTATTAACGTACCTAGTACACATATGTACATATATAGATGAGAAACTTTAATTATTAAGAGAAGTAATAATAATGTTAAATTATTAAGCACTTCTAAATGCGTAAGAAAAGGCTGTCATTTAGTTCAGCACTGGTACATCTGCCTGTTCTACGATGCACAATGAACGTGCATGCGCGTCAAGTTTGACTAACTGTCATGTGTCATACACGCTTCGTGATAAAAAAAAAAACGAAACAATGTTTTATGACTCTCCTGTACATTATACACAAATGAAATGACAACAGAAAATCAGCTGGCTACTGTCTACTTAGAAATATTATTTTTTTATAAATTCTACATTAGATTTATATACTTCATTTTTTTAAATATTTTTCTTTTTTACCGACTTGAAAAAAATTCAATTCGACTGTTTTTTTTTTGTTTTTTTTTTTATTTTTTTTTTTTATATGTGTGTTACCTCAGAACTTTCTTCTAGATGAACCGATTTTGATAATTCTATTTTTATTTGAAAGGTGGTGCTTCGCACGTGGTCCTATTTAAATTTTATCAAGATCTGACCGGTAGTTTTTGAGTTATCCTTAATAATGCGGGAGATTGAAACTTTTTGGATGCTTTTCATTCATGATTAGTTTCACCGTTGGGTTAGATTTATTGACTTAAAATACTATAAATTTGAAACATTACCGTGGAAATGTAGCTTTTGATGTTTTTACCGTGGAAGTGCAGTTCAAAATAAATAAATCGATTTTTTAAAAGTAAAAAATGTAAACAAATACCTCTAGAATCGTGTTTAAATTTTTCCGAGTTCGTCGTTTACTTTATAAATATATGCCATTAATATGGAACATTAAAATTTTTTGGAAATCAAAAAAAAAAAAAACGATTTTATATCCGCAACAATAACGCGGAATAAATATTAGAAAGTTAGTGCGCCGGATTGCTGGAGTAGGGAGCACACAGATATCTATGAAAGAACGGGCAAAATATTACTGGGGGATAAATATTTAAAGCTTTCACAGTGATTATTCATAATAAATAATTTTCGGAAACAACTGTGTTTAAAAAGAAATTTAATTCGCTTAACGTTTCGACCAGCTTACGGTCACTTATGTGCTTCTCATGTGGTCCCATTTAAATTTGATCAATGGAGAATAATGTGAAAAAAAATTGATTTTTAGCAAGAAAAAAATTCAAGTATAACGCTAAAAATTGTAAAATAAAATGCTTTTTTACAAAAAAAAGATGCCGATATTTAACGATTTATTATAAAAATTTAATAAAAACGCACTAAAAAATAAAAAATAATTACTCCCGATCAGAAAATATATATCAGAGTGATATACCTTAAGTGGTGATATTACCGTAATTCTTATACAAAACATTAAAACCTTAATTAGAGTCGTCATCAAATTCATATTAAAATAATAATTAAAAACTGCATTAAATGTTCATTAAATTGTTCCTAGGTATTTTTATCATGAATTTGATGCCGACTCTAATTAAGGTTTTAATGTTTTGTATAAGAATTACGCTTTAAGGGTATATCACTCCAATATACAATATTTTCTAATCGGGAGTAATTATTTTTTACTTTTTAGTGCATTTCTATTAAATTTTCATAATAAATCGTTAAGTATCGGTATCTTTTTTTTTTTGTAAAAAAAGCATTTTATATGATATAGAAAATAAATTTATAAAAATCTACACGTGGGTCACTTAAAAAGCTTGCGTGGGTCAGTGTCTGACCCGCGGGTCATAGGTTCGCCATCACTGGCCTAGTGGCTAAAGCGCTTGGCTTCCGTTTCGGTAGTTTCGAGTTCGACCTGGGCGATATCAGAATATGCGCGCTAGTTCGCATACAGCAGTATAAACACACCCGGGCAGACTGCATTTGTATATCGATAAATCAAACGACTATAGTCAGTTGGAAATGGAGTCGTGCGTATTCGCATGAATATTCAACCAAAGATGATCAGTCGCATCAACGTCAGTAGGAGGCCAGTGTTCTTGGTTCGCCTGGCCATTGATAACCGGTCCCATGTTCATCAGCAGAGTCGTGTTCGCGTTCGGTCGTATTCTATAGCGCTCTCCGCGTGTATATTGTTTTTAAGTGCGTTAACTTAAATTTATAATTAAAAATTACACACTTTATGCCTGTAACTTACTCGTCTTTTAGCTTTTTCTTGAATGGTGTTTAATTGTGTCAATTTTGATATATTTGTTATTACTGATGTAATTACTGCAGCAAGTTTATATGTTGTGAATTTCATGTAAATCCTCGGAATTGGACGAAACAATCAGATGGTTTGAACATACTTTATGTGGGCGTTTTTTGATTAAGTTCGGTCGTCTCGCGCCTATTACCGTATGGTGGGTTGCTTGATAATAGAGCAACCTGATAAAACTGCACACGAACTGTTAAATGATATAATACAAATTACACGTATACATGAATCTTTTTCTGATAAAACCGTTACTGTGCAGCAAAAAAAGAAAAAAAAAATCTAACGTAAATGAAAATATTAATCAAATACAACGTTGAGGAAATATTACTTATAAAAGATAATCTATTAGAAATGTGTAAAACGAAAAATGATGACGTTATTGAAATTGCGAAGAAAACGATTGTAGAGCGTGAAAAATGTAAGCCAATGTACTCTACAGTTATCAAACTGTATACGAATAAAAAACACAAACAAACGATAAAACCCAAACTAAATGTTTCAATCGTTAAAGATAAAGGGGGAGAACAGAAAACGATTAATACAATAAATTACAAAAAGAAATATTAATCCTTCGGAAATTAATGGAAATGTGTAGAATTCATAAAACAGATTAAGAATAATAATGCGCTACTAGGCTGTAGAAGTGAGGATGAACTACACAGAATGAAAGCAGAAATAAATAAAAAACAGAAGGATTTTGAGGTTTCAAAAATAGAAATGAAAAAGCCTCGTATTGTTGAACACAACACAAATGATAGAAATGCAGTACGACAATATTAAATTATACTGGTAAAGAATCGATTAAAATTAATACGCTAAGAATAATAATCGAAATACAATAATTACGCTGGAGAAGGATAGTTACATTTAAACGAGAAGGCTGGCAAAAAACTGAACATCTAATGGGAACGATTTATTTATAATAAATATATTCCGATAGTGAAATGTACAATCTGTTACAAATATGGACAAACTATAAGAGAGAATTTAAAAGTAATGAAGAATATGTCAATTTTGTTAACAGTTTTAAAGAAAAATAATGTGTAAATTGTCTAGTGGAACCTGTTCATAGACATAATAAAGACATTGTGAATGTGAATACAATAGAATCGAGTAATACAGAACAAATTACAGAAATTGGCGATAAAATTAATCATAAAAATTACGATAAATCCTGTCCAATTCATACAAAAATATATGTAATCAAATTGAATCGAAGTATGGACTTCTAAACCATGAGCTAGATCTTAGTATAAGGGGAAATAAAGATATAACTTTTAAACACATTGGACTATTAAATACTAATCATTCCAATGTAAGGCAATCATTACTATCGAGTCAATATATTACCGAAAAGAAAATGGATGTATATGCAATAATAATAGAACCACACGTTTATAATAATAAATTAATCCTAGTAGTTACAAAACTATGTTTTGCATGGAAAAGTGGCAATAATTATAAAAGCTAATTTGAGTTACATTATACTAATTATAAAATTGATGATGTTCTTGCTATCAAAGCAGGTAAAATAATATTTATCTGCTGATAAAAAAGTTCATTTTGAACATTTACTAAATTTTATAAGTACCATAGCTGTTAATAATAAAAACATCATCATCATTATGGGAGATTTCAATATGCGGCTTCCACAACTAGAAGATGTAGGGATAACAAGAAAAGCGGAGTTGCTATTAAACTTTCTAACAACAAATAATCTCCATATTTTAAATAGAAAATATGAAAATATATATTTGAAAACAAAAATGGAAAAAAAGTATAATAGATCTGGTGATGGTCCGGAATGAAATAAATGCTGAAATAACTAATTTTAAAAAACAATAAAGCTCCAGCCCATGATGGCATTAACAATGTTATCATCAAAATTATATATGTAAATATAATCCGTGGCTTATTATTGAAATTATTAGAAAAATATTGGAATTTGAGTACTTCCCCCGAAACCTGGAAGACGGGTAATGTAAAATTATTAGATAAACCGAATAAATCCCCTAATGAAGTTACAGGATATCGGCTGATTACTTTAACAAATTGTGTAAGAGTAAAGTAGTTGAAAAGTATATAAATCAGCTTAATTGTATGTACCTATCCTTGAGATAGAAAAAATTTTGGATAAGAACCAATTTGCATTTCGAAAAGTTGCATCCACAGAATTGGCAATATATTCTGTTTTGGAAAACATAAAATATAATAAGTTAAATAAATGTAGAACATTATTAGTATCAATGGATGTTACTAGTGCATTTAATAACTTAAATTGGGAAATGCTTATAAAAATTTTACAGAATATAAAATTGTCGATATTTTTAGGATTCCGTTCATTATATATGAACGGAATCCTAATAAGATGGCACACAAATGACGAAAAAATCAAATAAAAATCAATAATTCACGAACGGCTTGACTTATAAACTTCAAATTTGGAACATAAATTACAATTAAAACTATCTTTAAAACGATCTATAACTTAAAGATGACCGATTACCCTGGGCGGCAAAAAACCCAAAAAACCGTCAAGAATATATAATATGGTACATAAAACGACCTCAAAAATCACTTAAAAAATCATAACTCGTCACCCGAGAAACCTATAACGCTGAAATTTAAAATATAAACTACAATGCAGGAGTACTTTCATAAAAACAAAAAAAAAAAAAAAAAATTACGGTACAAAAGTTATGTAAAGTTGCCAAAAGTTTAAAAAACCGCAAAAAATGACGTGTCCCCCTCCTACCACCGCGAGTGTTGTAGTTAAAAATTTTGAACGCGGTTAAAAATACGCGCATCCCCGTATATTTTTCTAGTTTGAAACATCCGGATTTCCAACTTTAAAACTGGACCCTCGGGGCGACGAAAGCTCGAAATTTTGTAAAAAAATATATTTTTTTCCCGGGCATGTGACATATCATTGGAAAGATCGCTATTTATCAGGAACAAAACCTTATATAACATTTCTTAACCAAAAAATTCAAAGTTGCCGTAAAGTTCAAAAAAGTGCAAAAAATTATGTATCCCCCCCTGGCGCCGCGAATATTACCGATAAAAATTTCGAACGCGGTTAAATATATGCGTTTCCACGTATATTTCTGTAGTTTGGAACAACCGAGTTTCCAGCTTTAAAATTGGATCCTCGGGGCGCCGAAAGCTCGAGATTTTGGGAAAAATATATTTTTTCTTGGGCTTGTGATATATCATTAGAAAGATCTCTATTAGTTAAGAACGAAACCGTATTTCATTTTCTTAATAAAACGTTCAAAGTTTCTGTAAAGCTCAAAAAAGCGCGAAAAATTGCGTGTTCTTTGGCGCTGCGAGTATTATAGCTAAAAATTTTAAACACGGTTAAAAATATGTGCTTCCACGTATATTTCCGTAATTTGAAACATTCAGGTCTCCAACTTTAAAAATAAAACTCCGGGGCCTCAAAAGCTCAAAATTTTGTAAAAAAAATTTTTTTTTTCCGGGCATGTAATATACATCGTTTGAAAGGGAACAAAACCTAATATCATTTTCTTAACCAAAAAATTCAAAGTTTGCCGCAAAGTTCGAAAAAGCGCGAGAATTGATTTGTGACGCGAGTATTATATTGAGGAAAGTAGAAAATATTGGCATCCATGTATATTTCTCTGGTTTGGAACATATAAGTTTCCAACTTTAAAATTAGTGGTTATGAGCTTTGAAAGCTAGAAATTGTTGTAAAAATAAATTTTTTTTTAAGTGTAGGAAAGAGCGCTATTTTTCGGGAACGGACCCGTATTTCATTTTCTTAACGAAACTGTTTGAAATTTACTAAAAGTTCATAAAATTGTGAAAAATGACATGTAGCCCCGCTTGTAATTTATATATTGTAACTAGTTCAAGATTTTGAACAAGGTTAAAAAAATGTGCGTCCCTGTTTATTTATTTACTTTGGAACATCTGGGTTTCCATCTTAAAATTCGGAACCTTAAGCGCCGAAAGCTCGAAAGTTTCAAAAATAATATTTTTTTTCCAGTCATGATCGATGGAAAGATCGTTATTGGTCGAGAACGAAACCATAAGTATTCCTTAACGAAACTTTCAAACCTCGATGTTCCAAACTTGAGAAATATATGTTGAAGCGCATATGTTTAACCGTGTTCAAAATTTTTAGCTGTGATACTCGCGGCGCTAGAGGGGAGGGACTGTTTGAATTTTTTGGCAACTTTAAAAGTTTCCAAATACGGTTTGGAATTATGTTTAGAGACTCCCGTGGAACTGGCGTACGAATTTCGACTGTTACTGGTTAAATATCGGATGGTAACATTATCTGTTGAAAGTTAATATCCGCACGAACGGCTAATATTATTCCCTCGTGCACACGACTAGCAAGCACCGGATTTGATTCGAGAGCTTTATCGTTTTTTAGTTTTAAATGTTGGTTTTGTTTTAGGTGGGTTTCCTGAATGCACGGAATAAACGGGTTTGTTAATCGGTGTTATTTTTCTTTTGGCTTTATCGGAGTACGAGACCGCAGCGGTTTTTAGAATTTGGTTCGGATTGTTATAATTTGCGTTAGTAGTGTTAGTACGAGGGCTAAAAAACGGAACGGGATCGCAGGATTCGATTTGATTATTTTCATTACGGCTTGTGTTAGTGTTGTTATGAACAGTAATGGAAGGAACGGATTCATCGCATCATTGTTTAGGTGGTACGTCCGCCTGATGAAAAACAGATGCGAATAGTATTTCGATTTGTTAAACAATTTAACGCATTATGCTAGTAAATAACTAAAAAAAAAATGTTTAATAATGGTCTAACGCATTAAGAGAGTCGAAAGAAAAAATCGAATTGTTAAAAAATCATCTTAGTAGAACGACAGTCTTTGTCACATCGCGGAACTATATCGACCTTTTTTAGTAAAGTAACCAGTTCGTCTTGCAACCGAAAGAAGTTTGATAACAAAGTAACCAGATCGCCTCGAAATTCGGTTTTCAAATTAGTAACATTTACAAAATTCGTAAACTATAATTTCGATTACCGTGTCTCTCCCTCCCATTCACCGAGAATCCAGGACGCAATCACCAACGTACAGCAACCTGCCAGTAAGGAGCAAAATTACTAGTTTATAATCAGATTTTAAAGCCAGTTTGGCGTTACAGCCGCCCGCTATGGGTCTGTTCTGAAAAGAGTAACATAGCAATCATTCAACGGATGATCCAGAACAAAAGGCTCCGGATGGTCGTAAACGCCCCGTGGTACATTAAAAATTTAACGCTTCGCAAAGGCCTCGGAATAAAGTTTGTTCAAGAAGTTTTATTTATTTTATTTTATTATTTACGAGGTACATATTGCCAGGGAGGGGGCTATCACCTCGGGTGAGGTTATTTACATTATTTTAAGGTTTGTAATATTTATAAATTTAATAAGTCTGTATAGGTTATTTATGTTTAAATTCGCGGAGTGATCGTCTGTAAGTGTTTTTCCTATAACGTAAGTCCAGTCAGTAATCGTCCGTTTAATTGCCAATAGTTTGTTCGAATAGCTGCTGTTCCACTCAACCTCCCAATCAGACATTATTTTGTATTTTGCGTATTTCTTCGGTTCGCTTGGGTGTAACACTGGTACGGCGGCGTTGGTCGATAGTGTGGGAAGGTGATCAAAGATCATGATGTAAATCGTGCCTTCATGGTGGTTTGGACTCCACGGTGGATCGGCGGAAGGCATGCGCTTAAGTAGATAATTCGGGATGTCCAGCGTAAATTCGTCATGACATTTGAAGTAGCCTTGGGCAGCGAGGTTACCGTCTCTGTATAATGGGTTTGATGGACTGTAAATGCTGTGGTTTGGATGGTTCGGGTAACTTAAGATTGATAGGGCGTAATCGACCGATAATGTTTGCCGGCGGTATTTCAGGGGAGGAATACCGGCGAGCACGCGCATACTGGAGGCAGGCGTAGTTCGGAAGGCTCATAGAGCTATACGGAGGCCCAAATTTTGGATCGTGTCAAGACTTTGGAGCAGGCCTTTGGAGGCGGATGAGTAGACGATGCAGCCGTAGTCGAGTTTTGGTCGGATTAAACTTTTGTATACTTTTAGTAATGTGGAACAGCTGGGTCCGAATTTCCTGTTGTTCAGCATCTTCAGTATGTTCAGTGCAGAAAGGCTTCGGTTTTTCAAGGATAGGATGTGGTTTCTCCATCGAAGTTTTTTGTCAAAGATTAATCCGAGAAAACGAGCTTCTTCCGAAAACTTTAGTTGTTGATCGTTGAGTGTTAGACTTACGGGTCGGTGTTTGCGTTTTCTCGTGAAGATGACGCCTTTCGTTTTTTCGACAGATAATTTGTTCAAGAAGTAATATTCGACTACGCAAATAAGTATGCCTACAGATTAAAAACGCATCCGAACAACATGGCAAGTCGATGGATCTGGTCTAAGATAAAAGTTCTAATAAAACTTCTTTTTTAGCACCTACCGCTGCGACGGCTGCTATTCAGGCTATGTGTACAAGATATTAAAAATAATTGCTAAATAGCTGTCATCGGCTAGGTGCAATTGAGCTATTAAAGAAAATAAAAAAATATATATATACTGCGTCATTGTGTTAAACAGGAAAATGGATATTAATGAATGGGAATTATTAGTAGAAATTGTTAAATGTTAATGACACATTAAAAAAGATAATTCGTGACAAATACAGTCAAGGATAAATGAAATGACCATTTACTGAAGAAGTTATATTTTATTTATTTTGATTTAGGATTTTCTTTTTCTGTTATATTGTTCGTTTCTTTTTATATTTTATTGTTATTATTACTGCCATTGTTTATTATTATTATTACTTTTTTCTTTAACTTTTGGATTAATTTCTGTGTTGTTGATTTTTATATTACGGCACGCTATTAATCTATTTGTGAAGATGACGTAATTTCTGTTCATTGATTCGGCTTCTCCAATTGGTTGCCCAATCTTGGATCCAGTCTACATGTTGTTGGACCGCATTGTTCGCAAAATCTGCACTGGCGCTTGCTGACAGTATTGCTATAACATCAGCATATATGGCTAAAAAGTAGTTTGATTTGAAATTGGGATATCTGCCGTAAAAATCGAGAAAAGTGTAGGGCCGAAGATCCTTCGTAACCGATGCTTCTATTTTTTTATCTTCCGAGACAGTGCCATTCACTTTAATCACAAATGTACGATCACGTCGATACGATGATAAAAATAAGAAGAGATCAGGCGGAAGTAGTTGTTTAACTTGTACAGCAGTCCCCAGTGTGCCAGACTCGATCAAAAGCTTGGGAGATGTCTAGCAAGACAGTCTCGAGTACAATTCTTTCTTCTCCAGTGCCGCCGATATTCCACGATTCTATGACATTGGTGTATTGTCAAGTGGTGTGGACGAAATCCAAACTGGTGATTATGATATTCCGTTGAGCAAGAATAGGCGAAGTTCTATCTAAAATTAACCTTTCCAAAGATTTCGACAAGCTGTTTAGTAGACTAATTGGCCTATAGGATGGCATGCAAGCAGCATTTTTGTTTGGTTTTTGAACCATTATTATTATCGATTGTTTCCATCGGTCCGGGAAGTGGCCCAATCTAATAATAGCGTTGAACACATAGCAGATGAATGTGACAGCTTTCTTTTGGAGGTGACATAGGATTTCTCCTGTTATTTTATCTATGCCTGGTGCCTTCTTGCGTGGAGTTTTCTTGCACTTCTGTGGGTGAAAAAGGCCTTAATGGAAGTTCTAATTGAAGAGGGACTTCTCTAGTGATTCTTGTACTCTTTCTGCAAATTTGTTATTGATAATAGGATGAGGACTAAATATCTTTTCTAAGTGCTCTCCAAACGCTTCCGCTTTTTCCATATCTGATTTTGCCCAGCTTTTATCTTGCAGTCTGATATTGCACTGTGTATTTTTATCTCTAAGTAATTTTTTTGTTGCTGTTCAGACCGAGTTGTCCTGGATGTTTAGTGATTCTATGTATTTCTTAGCAAACATTCCATCGATATGACAACATATTTTGGAAGTCACTGAAAGAGCGACTTCTACTCATTTTATTCGTTCGTCAATTTTATAAAATCCGGAGTTTTTTTTTTAAAGCGGTGCGAAATTCGAGTTCTCAGCAGGCGGGCTATTTTGAGTCGGTGCGCAATTCGAGTCCGACTTGCCATTGTTTGAAGTGCTGGTGCGCAATTCGGGTGTCCCCAAAAAAATAACGGGCGACAGTGGCCGGATCAGCTCTGCCGAGTAGAACATAGGGCCTTTCGAATAAAAAAAAAAAATATAGATATTTGTATATAAAAAACATTGCGGAAGTGGAAAATCCCTATAGCTAAAAAAAAAATCAAAAAAAAAAAAATCTAAAAACCCACCGTACAAAGGCGGTAATGTCTCCGTAAGGAGATGTCACAATGACCCCACCACGTGCTCAATGAGAAATTTCGATACAAAACGCGTATATATTTTTGTGAAAAATTTACAAACCGGAAAAAAACAGAAATCAGAAAAAAAAACGATAAAATTGACCGACAATCTGAAATTTGAAAAGTACGACATGGTGCGTAAGATTTCACGAAACGGCAACATAACGACTAGATAAAATTAACGGCCAAACTCGACGACGATCAAAAGCCGAACTAACATATAAGACGACTGAAACTAAAATCATGTTCTATCTAAACCACGCATTAACTGAATACCGAATAGCTTGGAAACTACCGACTCGATCTTAATAATTAATACAATGAATAATAGATAAGGCCGTCGATGTTTCTAGAACATTTGTATAATACTACCGCGTCAGCTACCCTGCCTTTATGGGATTTTTATAAAATTCCCCTCAGCTTAATGTTTCCCGGCGCCGCTTCTACCCGACAGTCACTCGCGCTCCCGGACTCAGAGAGTAATTTCCACTATCGGCCGCTAGCAGCAATACTCACGCACACAGTCTCACTCTGACGCAACCGTCCGTTTGACCGTGCCTGGAAATTTTGGTTTTAACCGATAAGCGTCTCCGATATCTAATACAACGTTCGATAAATTACGAATTAATGATTTTACCAGAGAAAAGTATTTTGTAAATCAAACACCGCTAAAAGATAGAGCTGCAGGTACCGAATCCGTCACACTGCCCCACCTCCATTTTCATCAAAAACAAGAGTTTTGGATGAGAACTCAGGCGCCACAGATTCAACGGACTCGGCTCATCTATTGCCGAGAATCAGAACCGTGGCAAAACTCCACCATTTAAATCATCACATGCATATGCCCATTATGTACTCACATATACCGGACATACTCCGCGCATACACTCACCACTAGGACTCTACACCAGGTCGACAGAACAGAATCAAAACCGAAGAGCTCAAGGCTTAGAGCAATCTCCATAAAAATCTGACTAACTGAAGTTCAACTAAAATAAACCAAAACAGAACAAAATAGACATAATACACAGCGAGTACCCATTTCGAACAACACGAGACGCAACCCGTCAAAAACCAATACAGGATACAACTGGCCTAAAACAAATCGCCAACTAAAAAATATCGGAATGGGCACCCTTAACATCAGCCCACATGCCGGTTCACCATAAGGAAAAAATATACTGAAGAACATGTAAAGAAAATCATGACGTTGATCAAAAGCTCGAAATATAATACCAAAACTCAAAAATATAAATACAAAAAGAAAATTGCCTAGATCATTAACTGTCTTATCCTCTCGCGAGCTCATAGTCCTTTGAGAAATATAGGAACACGTAAAGGAGTACATATAAAGAAATATTGTTTTCCTAACAAAGAGAGAGGCCCGGCAAGCAAGACCGATACCCCCTTTGGACAATGACTTGAAAGAAGAAAAAAAAAATTTAAAAAAAACATGTATAATTCCCTGGCATTCCCAGACAAACACACGGAGTACGTGCAACTGAGCCACTAAAAACATAAGAACAATAAGTAAACATTGGCCATGGCCCGGAAAGTGGCACTCAGTCATGTACTTTGCGCACGGGAACCCTCCCATTGGCCTACGAAGTGGAAATTTAAATCCCCCTAATAGCATCCCCTGAATACACAGTGCGGAATCCATGCAATTGGCTCACTCAGGATTTTTGTTCTCATTAGTTTTCGCATTAGCAGGATTCTTAGAAAACCGAAAGTATTGACTTGTGTGTAATGATTTGAAATTTTAATAAAAAATCAGTAGAATGTTGAGATCTGAATTTTGCTTACAATTTGATATGATGGTAAAACACTGTATACTGTATTGCAGAATAAACATATATGTTCATCTAGACTAAGAACAAATTAGCAGGATTTTTAGAAAATTAAAATTTTCGGAATTGGTCGATTGAAAATTTTAACAATAAGTGGAAAAAATGTTAGGATCCGCACTTCGTTTGTAATCTTGTGTGGTGGGAGAGCGTTGCGAGCTATATTGTAAAATATGCGTGTAATTCGCTCCGTCTCCTATTAGAAAAATTCTTAGATAACTGAAATTTGTGAAAGGAAACGACGAGAAACATGAAAAAGAGTAGGAATCTTTAGGGAGGAAAACCGCCAATTAGCTGAAATGTAGGAATAACCAGAAACTAATTTAGAAGACTTAATATGAAGACGTTTTATGAGGAAGAGATCCCCGAGGAAGGATCTCCGAATGTGTAAAGGATGAATGTTGCCTTCTGAAAGTATTGCAGGAATGGGAGAGGATTTCAGAACACCGAGGCAAAGACGAAGACACGATTTCTGAACTCTATCGAATTTGGAAAGAAGATGTTTAGGAATATTGCCGTAAATGAAGAAACAATAATCAAGCTTGGAAGGAATAATAGATTTACACAGAATAAGAAGAACATTGGAGTCGCCAACCTATTTGTGTGAAGAAAGAGCTTTTAATAGATTAGTTCTCTTAAGACAGGAAGTATATAAACAAAAAATATGCTCGCGAAAAGATAATCGGCTGTCTAGAAAAAAACCAAGAGAGCACTTAACTAATGGAATAGATAGGTTGCCTAAAGAGATATTAATTAAGGAAGTACTATATGGACGAAAGGAAAAAGCCATACAAGCAGATTTAGCGGCAGAAATGGTTAGATGGATGTTGAATAGAGTGGATTTGTTCAACGAATTATTGAGTTTATCATTGGCAGAGATGATGGAAGTTGAGGAGTAATAAACGAGAATATCGTCCGCGATAAGGAGTGCGAAGCAAATTCAAACGAGTAGATATTAAAAAGAGAAGTACTTAAACATGAGCCTTGAGGAAGACCACGGAACATACATCTAGAGTCAGAAAAAGAAGGAACAGAAAGATGAACGGTTCTATTTTGAAAGAGTCGAATTATTAGGGAGAAAAGTTGAACAGGAGTGCTAATTGAAATTATCTTATTTTTAAGGGATGGAAGATGAACAGTATCGAAAGCGGAGACTACATCGAAAAAGGCAACGACCGTGTATTTTCTTTCGAGAAGAGCTTTGTATATATCAAAAAGAAGGGGACTAATGCAGTCAAAAGGACCGAGACAAGAACGAAAACCGAACATACTAGATTATTATGCTTCAGTCACCAAACAAGACGCCGGTTAAGCATACTCTCGAATAGTTTTCTTAAGCAAGGAGCCAAAGAAATTGGTCGAAAAGAATTTAGAATTTTCTTAGGAAGTGGGATAATTATAAATGAGTTCCAAATAGGAAGCGTAAGTCCAGAGAGAAAAAAAGAATTGAAAATTTAAGGAGAATTTTGAATGAAAAATTAGAAAGATTTTTAAAAACAAGGAAGGAAATTCCATCGATTCCTGGAGTCGAACTGGAGGATTTTTGCAATGAACAGAGGAGTTCGTTAAAATGAAAATCAGAAATGAGGAAGTGAGTGAAACCTGCGAGAGAAAGAGAAAGAGAACTTACTTCGTCGAAGGAAGGAACATAACTAGGAGCCAGAGTGTCAATAAAGGATTCAAGTATGTCGGAAGAGCTGTTAAGATAAGAAGAGTGTTCGAATTTGGAAAATTTGTTGAAGCTCTTGGCCATTCTCTAAATTTGGGAGATACGAGTGGTCCGGGAAAAGGAAAATCAAAAATTTCTCCAAGATTCTTTCTTGGCTTGTTTTAGAATGTATCTGGTTCTAGCAAATGAGCTTTCCTATGATTAATAAAATTTGAAAAGGAGGAACATTGAGAAACGGTTCTAAAAGTAGCGACGCTGGCCTCAAAAGCCACCCTGCAGTTATCGTTCCATAATAAGAATATGAAGCTGTATGACGACAATGTTTTGAAGGCACTAGAACAGGAGGCGATGGGGGAAAAAGGGCGAGTAAGATGGAATCAACAAAGTAATTGTACTTTGGTTCATAACAAAACTTACTTTCAAAGTATTGAAAAAAAAATTATTTGTTTTTTAAATACGGTTTTTTGAATTTTACCGCCTGTTTACTTCTGGAAAATTTGACGTCTTTTATGTATTTTTGCGTAGCGTAAGTGGATTGAAAAAATACTGACACGCTCGGAAAAAAACAAAATTATTTTTCTTCGAACTAAGCAATATTATTATCTGTTCTAACCGAGGTTCGTAGGGGTCATCGAGCGTTATTATGTAAAAGCGCAATTTCATTTCGAGTTATCCCACATTTCATTTCGATTTTTCACTCCTGAATCATCTTATCCTGCATACCCCCCTGTATATAATAGGCGTGAATAGAATCGTAAAAAATCAGATAACTGCTATGAAAAGCTAGAAGTCGGCCAAAAAGACTGAATGACCGAAATCAACTTTTTTACCGTATCCTTGTAATAAACGGAAACATAAATACGTTAATCAGTACCGTCGTTATATATTATGCATGTAGAGTTACAAAATTTCAACTACCGTAATGTTTGCATTTACGTATTTTTCGCTTAAAAGCTGTCTAAAATGTGTATTTTAATTGTGATATATTTCACATTATAATCGGTACATTCTGCCCACATGATAACCTAACGGCATGATCACCTGGCTATTAAGCGGGTGATGTCACGGGTTCGATCCCACTGTTCGAAAAAATAGAAATTAATTCATATAGTGGATAGATTATTTAATGCCAAGCTAAGAAATAAAAAAGAAATAAATAAACAGAATTATGTGTAAAAAGAGGAAAGTAAGTACACACATCGATTATTATAAAGCCCTCGTATATACATATATCAGTGGCGGATCTACGGGGGTGATAGGGACCCCCCCCCAAAGAACCAAAGCCTTTATGAAAAAATTTATTATAACAGAGAAACTTAATTTATGCTATAGAAGATTTGTATGAATTTTACCTATAGATTTTAATAATTAATATTTAATACTATTTTCTAGTAAAACTATTAATGCTCTTTTTTTATTCTTTTTTTTTTTTCATTATTAAATAACATACGGCGAACCCACAAGGCAACCGCCCGTCTGTAGGTTCTCATCACAGTTACAACGTTTATTTGTAATAAAGTTACAATCGATCATATACATACAATTAACCACTTAACTAACAAATGTGTCACAAAACAAAGTTAAACACGACTGTTGTCGATCTTTTGCCATTTTTATTTATTTTTAATTTTTATTTTGTAATTTTAATTAAAAACAGAGTTTAATGAGAAATATATATATTTAAACTTGCCCACGGGAACAAAGAGAATTCGGATCGGATTACTAACAAAAATAAAAAAGAAGTAAAGTGTCTAATAAAAATACTATCTTTATCACTATATTTCTAAACTACCATATTTAAGGTATAATTTTATAATTTCCTTTTATTTTTCACCCCTAAATATAAGACAAAAGTTAAATTTAAAATTGTAATAATTATGTATTTTTAAGACATTTTTTAGAGATAATAGAGTGACGGTAAATGTGTTATCTCTTGTTTGCTCGCGTTCTCGTCGGCTTATCAACGTGCATCATTATCAGTAAATCGGTGAGATCGTTTCATTTTAATACGTTACCGTTAGCTTTATTTGTATATCGAATTGTAATTTGCTTTGCTCTCGTGTACCTACACAAAGTAAATACGTGTACAGTGCATTTGTTTCGTAAATGTAACTTGAAACCGGCTTCAGTACTCTGAGCCGGTTTCCTCTTATCACTTACCATCGGTACTGACTACAGACCGAGTAGGTATGGCTACATACGCTTCCGCACTTCGTAAAAACGTCTTCCCCTCCGCTAAACAAGCCATCATTTTTCCGTTCATCGAAGGTACGACAGCCTCTTATTATGCTAGAAAATTAGTAAATATTATCGGAGATAACATACTCCACTGTGCCAAAATATCCAATAACCGAATTCGTATGTATTTAAAAACCAGAGAAATTGCCAAAAACTTTCTCACCTTTGGAGGTAAAATAGAAATAAATCGTCAGGTGATTAAAGCTCGCTGGTACAAAGAAGAACGAAACGACAAAAAAATCATCATCTCTAATGTCCCACCTCACGTTCCATATGATGAAATCATCAAATTAATGAAATCGCACGATGTAACTCCGAGCTCACCTATGAAATTCTTGAAACTCACACAAGAAGACGGACTATCGAACATATTATCCGAAAGGCGATTCGTTTACATCCCTGAAAAAGCAGCTAGTAAATTGCCTCCCTCCGAAATCATCAAATACGATGATGAAGAGTATCGTGTCTTTTATAATGACTCTCAAATTAAGTGCTTCATTTGTCACCGAATTGGGCACACCACAAAAGCTTGTGAATTCACGTATGAGAATAATAAAGAAGATGAACAATCTGAAATAAACGTTCCCGAGACCAAAGCTAACACAACAGTAGTTACACTTCCAGGTCCTTTAAAAAGGCCGCTCTCAACCTCTACTCAATCAGCTTCCAGCGTTATTACCGACGATACCCTACCTACCTCAGCTAATAACGAACTTCGTAGTACAGAAAATGATAATCTTGTACACCAAGAAAAAATCATTCCGCCCTCTAACGTACCTAAGAAGAAAATAAAAACTCCAAAGCCAAAAAAAGCAAAACTTGAAAAAGTTAAAGAACCAGTTTCCATAAAAGAACAACTCAAATCTATCGAACAGAATTTCACAGAGCACCAAAAAGATTATCCCATCTCATTTTCGAATTTTCAACTCAAGATGGACATGCTGAAAGGTGTTAGCGATCCACTTCCAATTATATCGCAATTTACAGACAACGTTGACAGTGTTATTCAAATTCTGGAACAAAATTATCATCTTCTCACCAACAGAACCATGAAAACTCGATTCACACGATTGAAAAAAAAAATCTCAAATAAATCAACCGGCCAATCAGATGATAATAACATGGATACAGAATCAGCATCCGACGGCGCCGAAGATGAACTCGATATGAACGCTAAACCTACTGAATAATATTTTTGAAACTTTTCTTGTATTTTACGTGTATTTTCGCGTTGCTATGTTTACCGATTTTATGTAAAATTGTAATCTATATGTAACCTATAGTAATGATAACTGTACCGTGTAGTGCTAGGTTAAACTCAGATAGGTAATGACTAGATTCCATGCAAAAGCAAGTTATTCTGAATTGGAATTGTAACGGGTTGTACGCCCATTTTGAAAATCTCCAAATATTACTAAGAACCTATAACCCAATAGTACTTTCGGCTCAAGAAACCAATCTTCGTAAAACTAATAACCTAAAATTGAAATCATACAAAATTTATCGCAAAGAATTAGATGAAATGAATCATGCTCACGGAGGTATTCTCCTTGCAATCAAATCCTTCACTTTACACGAACAAATTCCACTTCAAACAAATTTTCAAGCCCTTGCCATCAAACTACATCTACCTAATAATTATAATGTAACTATATGCAACATTTACCTACCCCCCAATATGGACTTATCGAAACAAGATTTTCAATATATTATTAATCAACTCCCTTCTCCATACATCCTATTAGGTGATTTAAATTGCCACAGTCCTCTTTGGGGCTGTTCAAATTACAACTCTAAAGGAAGAATTATTGAAAACATTATTGATGACAATGAGCTATCAATTTTGAACACTCCAGACCCTACACATTTCAGCCCTTCTTACAACTCCTGGTCTACAATAGATATGATACTCTGCTCTCCATCCTATAGTGATCAAGTTACCACATACTACCATGATGAATTATGTGGTAGTGACCACATTCCACAAATTGTACAATTTAACAATCAGTCATATAATGCTCCTTCCCCTCCTCCAAAATGGAACTTTAAAAAAGCAAATTGGTCAATATATCAAGAACTAAGCTCAAGCATTCCTAACATAGATTTCAACGATGATATTGACAAAATCATAAAGATATTTTGCGACCATCTTCTCGAAAGTGCTTCCTCTAGTATCCCTAAAACCACATTTAAGGCAAAAAGACAAGTACCATGGTGGAATGATCATTGTTCTACAGTTATAAAGAATCGCAAATCAGCCCTCAAACATCTCAAAAATAACCCATCCTCAGAAAATCTCCTTAACTATAGAAAGCTCAAAGCAAAAGCCCAATGGACTGTAAAACAAGCCAAACGAAATTCTTGGAGAGATTTTACTTCAAATATTAACACAAACACATCCCCGTCTCGTTTATGGACGTCCATCAGAAAACTTCGCCCAAATAACTCAACCTCCCCTCCAATCAACATACTCATCAATAATAAAATCGAAAATGATCCAAAAAATATAGCAGAAGCTTTCGCTTCTTATCTTCACTTCATCTCCAGCGATGAGTCCCAAGACCCAATATTTTTAAAATACAAATCAGAAAATGAAAAACCTCTAAATTTAGAAGAAACAGACCCACAACCTTTCAACAGTGATATTACCTTGAATGAATTACAAACAGCAATAGAAATGGCAAACATATCCGCTCCAGGCCCAGACCTTATTCATACACAATTCCTCAAAAATGCTCCAGATAAAGTAATCGCTGTTCTCCTTGACATTTTTAATCATATATGGTCCTCTCACACATTTCCCAAATCTTGGACAAAAGCAATAGTTATACCCTTTCTTAAGCCAAACAAATCTCCATTTCAAATAGATAATTATCGACCAATCTCCCTGACCTCCAATTTATCTAAAATTTTTGAAAGAATAGTTAATAATAGACTTCCTCTGGATACTTGAAAAGGACAAGAAGCTCTCTCCTTCTCAATGCGGCTTCCGATCCTCACGCTCTACCATACATCAACTTTCCTACTTGACCTCCCGTATCAAAACCGCCTTCAAAAACAAACATCACCTTCTAGCGATTTTCTATGATATTACAAAGGCCTTTGATACTGTCTGGAAATATAAAATAATCTCGATACTCCATTCTTGGAACATTAAAGGAAATATCCTCTACTTTATAAAAAATTTCCTAAATAACAGAGAATTCACAGTCCGAATTTCCAACATTCTCTCTCAATTCTATCCACTGATAAACGGAGTCCCACAAGGAGCTGTTCTCAGTCCAATACTATTCATAATAGCTATAAATGATCTCCCCTCCATACTTCCTGCTCACGTAAATGAAGTTATTTTCGCCGATGACCTTGGCACATTCATTGAATGCAACGACCCCTCAATTGGCGAACAAATCCTTCAAGAAGCTGCGGACAACATCCAAAATTGGTCTCTACAAAATGGTCTAAAAATGTCTTCTTCAAAATCAACAGCTATTCATTTCTGCAGAAAATATAAATGCCCTAAAACACTCGAAATCTTACTAAACGCAAATGTGATCCCCTCTTCGGACACAGCTAAATATCTTGGCATGACGCTTGATTACAAACTCTCATGGAACCAACACATAATTCAATTAAAACAAAACTGTTTTTCGAAAATTAACCTTTTGAAAAAGCTAGCACACACAACATACAGATCTGATAGAACTACTCTACTTAATTTATATAGAGCACTTATCCGCTCCACTCTCGATTATGGATCCTCTATTTATACTTTCGCAAGTCCATCTACTCTCAGAAAACTTGACACCATCCTCAACTCCAGTTTTAGAATAGCTCTTGGTGCTTTCCGCACAACTCCTACTGCCAGCATACTTTCTGAAGCTTCGGGACCTCCCTTGAGCATAAGAAGACAACAAATAATAGCACACTCGGCTCTCAACATACTTTCTACACCCAACTTTCACCCTAGATCAGAATTTACTTTTCCACTCAATAATGATTTAGAAGCGGACACTTCACATTTACTTCAATCTATAGTTAAAAATGAAACAAAAATTAATCACTATGTTATAAATATTCTCCCACCTTGGTCAAACTTCAAACCAGACATAAATACTTCTCTGACTGAAATAATAAAATCAGATACAAACTCCATCATCGCTAATTCGCACATCAACGAACTCACAAATAAATTCCCAAACTACGAATTCATATTTACTGATGGATCTAAAACCTCAAACCTCACTGCATGTGCTTTTGTACATAATGACGAAGAATTTTTATACCCCCTCCCACCCCAATTCTCAATTATGTCAGCTGAACTATATGCCATTAAACAGGCACTTACCTATATAAATAACTCTTCTTTCATCAACACAATCATTCTTTCAGACTCTCTCTCAGCACTACTTTGCATAAAAAATTTTAATAAGAAAAAACAACATCCAATAGCTCAGGAAATATCCTATATACTTTCGTCCTCATTGAAAAATACAATTTTATGCTGGCTACCTTCACACAAGAACATTCCAGGAAATGAATCAGCCGATAAAGCCGCAAAACTTGCACTGAACATAACTCCCATCCAAAATATTCCCGTTCCACTTTCCGACCTTAAAACCTTCATCAAAACTAAAACCCAAATCACTTTTCAAAACTTTTGGAACCAAATTCCCCCCACCAATAAACTGAAAAACATCAAAAACGATATACTTCAAAAGAAATTGCTTTGATATCTCTCGTCGAGAAGATGTCTTACTCACACGTATACGTACAGGTCACTCTCTTATCACTCATTCTTACCTACTCAATAAACAGCCTCCCCCCATTTGCTTAATATGTAACACCCAAATTTCAATAATGCACTTACTTTTTCAATGTCCTAAATATCAAAATGAAAGATCCCTATATCTAACTTCCAATAATCCAAAAGAAATTTTAACAGATGATCCCAATAAAATTTAAAATTTATTATCCTTTCTCTCTAAAACTGGTTTACGACCCATTCTATAAAATTTAAGATTCCATCTCCCAATATAAAATCCCTTCTAAAAGCAATCCTCCTGCACGACACGCCACTAGCCTTAGTACATGGCGTTAAAAAAAAAAAAAAGACATTTTTAAATTTCTATAATTCGATTTTCTTTATGAAAAAAGGAGTATTACTGAAATCTACTGCTTACCGTAGAAGATTTAACGTAATTACATAATTCCGCTCCAAAAAAAAAAAATATCCTTCTTATAATTCCCCCTCCAAAATGTCCTTCTGGATCCGCCCCTGCATATATGTACGGTCGAATTGAAACTAAAACGAAAAAGTGCAAAAATATCTCGGCGTACATCTAAATGGGATTTCCAACGCCTGCCTTGATTTTAAAACGTGTGTATCAGAGACACATCTTTTTTCAAAACCAAAAAGAGCTAAGAAATCCCCTACACCGGAGCCTGACGAACAGGTAAAATAATGATTCAAAAAAAATTAAATACTAAACTTTATATATTATAATAAATTTTAAAATTTTTAATTTTTAAATCACGGACTAGTTTCGGATATTAATTCATATTTCTGGTGTGTATACTAAAACGAATAAAATTAAACCTAATAATTATAATTCCATCGAAGGAGTTTTCCAGCTGTTACTACTGGATAAGAAAAGAAAAGAAAAAGAAACAAAAAAATGAATATAAATATGCCCTTTTTTTTTGCCCCACTCTCATCTAAAATTCGCGTCAGCTGCTATCGATATAAAAATCGATAGGTCACTTAAATAGTCGTAAATTGAAAACCGAAATAAATTAATAAAGTACAAAAATACTAAATATAAAACACGAGACAAGAGTATAAATTAAAGAAATTACAAAATTTAATATTAAATATTAAACGACGAATTATTTGTTCGGTAAATTACTATTAATAATATATATTTATTTACAGTTCACTGATTTATTTCGATTTTCAATGTACGACTATTTTGAATGAGTTATCGACTTTTATATCGTTTACCAATCGGTTGACTGACGGAATCGTAATTATTAGGTTTCATTTTATTCGTTTTAGTATATGAATATGGGGACTAATATGCGAAATTAGTCGGTGATTTAAATATTTAATGTATATTGTGTTATGAAGTTTAGCATTTTATTTCTTTAATTCAATGTTAATAATTACGGATTATTATCATATTAAAATAATGATGTTTATAGATTTTTTCCTACAATTAATGGTATAGCTTAATAATAATTTGTTTCTAATAATCGAAAAATGCCTCTTCGTACTGTGAATTAATTACTTACAGAAAACGAATAAAAGCTCTTCTGAACCCTTTTAAACATTTTTCTAATAAATTTTTAACGTTTCGTTTAAAATGCGAATATTTTTCGTAATACGCAGCCTGTTTTAGACGGCAGACAGATAGGAGCTGACGCGAATTTTAGATGAGAGTAGGGCAAAGAAAAAGGACATATTTATATTAAATTTTTGTTTCTTTTTCTTTTCTTTTCTTATGCAGTAGTGACAGCTGGAAAACTCCTACATTTTACAGCAGTTTGGCCAATTAATAATAACCCTTTTAAAATTTCTGCAACCAACTCCCCCCCCCCCCTTTCCCCCTCATTTTCAGCATTTGTTCCTCTCCTTACACCGCGCTTCTTTGACGCCATTCAGAAGCACAGATGTTTACATTTTACATTAAAATTTGTCTCGTCCTCGATCAGGAGTCTTGTCAATCGAAACTATTGTCGTATTTTCTCCGGGGAACAGAGAGTCGCTCACAAATAGTCGCCAGCAGTCGCAATAAGTCAAAGTTCAGATTTTGCGAATAATTCAAAAATAATTTGCATCAGGGTGGGATTTCGATTTTTTACGGTTGTTTTTTCCCCCTATAGATGCAGCTTTGCACTACAAACTGTTTGATGCTTAAGGTCTCGCCATCTTTTGAAAAATCTCCTATCATCACAGTCGCAGTCCTTTCTCACCACATATATATGCATTATATATAGCTTTCGTTTACGAGAAGTTTTAAAAATTTCTGTCTCTTTCTTATTCGTTGCCACCGATGTGCGCAAACATACCGTATTTCTAACGGAACAAAAAGGAAGCTAAATTTGCTCATGAATTTTCTCTAAGAGTACGAAATGTTCGATAGCAAAACTAGAAAAATAGTTTTTCTTCTGTTTTATCTTGGATTAATTTCCGACTATCTTCTATTTTTCTTCTTAAGCTCCATTCACATAGAATACGTAATATTTCTCATGTCCAATGCTGCGACAGAATTTTTACGCGACCTGGAAGCCTTGTTCCAAACAATTCTAATTAATTTTCCGATATTATGAGAAATATTACATACGCTGAAATTAATGAAAATTTTGAACGTGGCGCGTGCAGTTAGACTACCTCGCAAAAGTGACGATTTCAGAGCAACTTTCCCCAAGTCTCACATTTGGCAAGTGGCAGATTAATAAGAAGGTTTTACCCGTCTCTCCGTGAGCATTGAGAAAAAACATTTGTTCTTTGTTATCATTTATTAATAATAGTATTGAGTAATAAAAATTGTTCTGATCATGGTTTAAACGGCTTTCGTTTAAAATTACTCTTGTTGGTCTGATTCTATCTTTCGTAAATATTCAACATTATGTTTTTGTATTGATATTGTTATCGATAGAGGGAGCTCGTATAATATAACCAAGTTCATAAAATTATTTAAAAAATCATTTTCATATAATGAACGTTTTTGGGGGGGGGGGGGGCTCGTCAATCAGGGATCTCAAATAAACGTTCCATCAATGTTACGATGTACCGGGAAAATTTGATGATGTAATGTTTGGGAGGAATCTTGCAAACGATTTTTCACCTACTTCCCGATGAATTAAAAAAGTTTCCTTTTGCAGAAACACTTGTTATAAATGACAATACAATAATCTGCAACATCCGGGTTTCCAACTTCAAAATTAGACCCTGGGGACGCCGAACTGAGGGGAATTTTGGAAATGATTTTTCACCTACTTCCCGATGAACTAAAAAAGTGTCTTTTTGCAGAAATGCTTGTTATAGATGGCAATACAATATTATGCAACACCTGGGTTTCCAATTTTAAAATTAGATCCTCGGGGCGCCGAAAGATTGAAATTTTGGAAAAAAAAATTTTTTTTGCGGGCATGTGACATATCATTGGAAAGATAGCTATTTGTCGAGAACAAAACCATATTTTATTTCCTTAATGAAACTTTCAAAGCTTACGAAAAGTTCAAAAAAGCGCGAGATCTAATATGTAGCTTTCACTTTGTGACGCGAGTATTATAGCTAAAAATTTTGAACAAGGTTGACAATATGCACATGCACGTATATTTCTTTGGTTTCGAACATATAGGTTTCCAAATTTAAAATTAGCCCCGTCGGGGCTTCGAAAGCTCGAATTTTCGGAAAAAATATTTTTTTTCCCGGGCATATGATATACTGTTGGAAAGAGCGCTATTTGTCGGAAGCAAACTCGTATTTCAATTTCTTAACGAAACATTGGAAGTTTACCACCAAAAGTTTAAAAAAGCACAAAAAATAACGTGTAGCACCCGCTCGTGGTTCAGCTTTATAGCTAAAAATTTTCGACAAGGTTAAAAAAATGCGCATCCTTGTGTATTTCTTTATTTTGGAACATTTGAGTTTCCAACTTTAAAACCAGAGCCTTGGGGCGCCAAAAGCTCCCAAGTTCCAAAAAAAAAAAATTGATTTCAGTCATGTGATATATTAAATGGAAAGATTGCTATTAGCAAACATTGTAGTTCATGTGCTGATGATTATTCCGCATGTATTGTATGAAAAACAAAAGACAATATAATTGAAAGAATGCGATTCATTATTTAATAATAAAATATGACACAAATTTCTGTAAATGTCCTATAATCGAGATATTGAATAAAATAAAGCAAAATAAAATACAATTCTAAATTTATTGTTTTTTATTGAAATAAATAGTAAAAAGTCCAGACTAAAAAATAAAAAAAATAAAAAAACCTTTTTAAAAATAGCCTTTTATTTATGCACTAAAAAGTACAAAATAATTCTTTATTGGTATGCGATTACCAGATATGCATCTTAACATTAAAATCTGAAACTACAAAATACTATTCTGAAAAATAAAAGCGGGGGCCGCAGATTAATGATTAAATATTAATATTATAATACATCCTAAGCCAAAACTACAATCACTATTTAATCTTGTTCCATTGTCATACATCACAATACCACATACACACCGAATTTTACCGATAAAGAGTTATTTTGTACTTTTTAGTTCATAAATAGAAGGCGTTTTTTAAAAAGGTTTTTTTTTTTTATTTTATTTTATTTTATTTTAGTAGTTTTCATTTTTTTTTTTTTTTTTTTTTTTTTTGGGCGCGCCAGCGGCATTGATCCAACCACAATAGAAATTAGGGAAAACCGAATGGTCATTTTAATATCGAGTATTCTTACCAGTAACAAATTTACCAGTCGCCGACTGCACATCACAAACCTTTGCCAGAAACATATGCGATAAACAGTGTGTACAGTATCCGTTAAACGTATCTAACAAGTGGTTAGTGTCTTCTCTAAAATTTTGTCGACAATGGATATTACAACCCGTGCAGTGCCCGGTGTTTGAAAAATTTAAACCCAAAAATGACTTAAATATTCAAAACTGTCATAGCCAAGGATCCAACAATGGTGCAAATGTAGCAGGCGTAAATGGTGGGGTTAAAAGTCGAATATTAAATATTAATTCCAAGGGAATTTTTTACACCTTGCGGTTGTCATAGCTGGAATCTGCTGCTCTGTTGGTAGACGTACAAAGCTCTTCTGTGACAGCAAAAAGTTTTTGGTTTTTTTAAGAAAATTTATTTAGCAAAGGCTGGAAATTAATCAAAAAGGCAAATTAAAGCTCACTATGAAGCCTTTGTCAGACACACGGTGGGAAAGCAGAATCGAAGCATTGAAGGCCGTATTATTGCAATTTTATGATGTTGTTGAACGCATCGAAAGCTTAAAATATCAAACTGAACAATCTGGCACACTCAGTTATTGTGATTCGGTTTTAAACGAAATGCTCAGCTTAGATATCATATCACTACATGTATGGTATGAGATATTATTGCGAGCTAATGTCATAAGCAAATTACGGCAATTTGTACATGTCCATTTAAGCATTGCTCTTGAATATTTGCGTACATTTTGTGACTGGGTCAAAGAATACCGGCAAAGTGAATTCGAAAAATGCTGGTCTGATGCTCGTCAATTTATTGAGAAAAGCAGTTATGATCTACCAGAAGACTATAAAAATAAAAGGGTAGCCAAAAAGAAGAAAAGGATATTCGATTATGAAGGCGGCGATCAACCTGTACAGTCTTCCAAAAGCCCGTATGAAATAGATTTTTTTTTTTAATACCATGATTGATTCTATAATGAGCAATATAGATTCAAGATTCCTTTCTTTTAAATAATATTTTAAAAATTCTAGTTTTCTCTATGATCTAAACAAGTTAAAGAGTATATTCCTAAAGAGCAATTAGTAAAAAACTGTCAAGATTTACACACTGTCCTGCGAATGGGTGAGAGCAGCGACTTCTAATGTTACGAATTGTATGAAGGATTAATAACAATGCTCTCCCAAATTTACCCAACTTCATTAAAGATGTGAAACATCAGCTGCAATACATAACGGAAAAAAGCTTGAAAGAAATTTACCCAAATATTAACATAGTCGTTCGAATTTTGCTAGCAATACTGGTAAAGCGTCCGTTGAAAGAGTCTTTTCAAAATTAAAACTAATTAAAAATGATTTAAGAAATACAACGGGTAAGGAAAGACTTTCAGCTTTGGCAGTTTTATATATTGAAGCAGACACAGCATTTATGCAGAATTACGATACCATTATTACAGAATTCAGTAAGGTTAAAAGTAGGGAATTTCTGTTTCTTTAATTTTTGTGTCAAATAGTTTGCATTTTTACGGATAAAAATTCCACAGTTGCAATAATTTTCTGTTTTATAAAATCCGTCTTTTTACGCTACCAGAGAGCCTCGCAAAATGTACCTTGCCCACATAAAATCCCGCCACTGACTATATGAATACGGATGATCTGGTAGCACCCGCTAGACAAGCAAAATATATAGCAACTATAATTAGCCACGAGATGGCGCCAAAACCCTTTATTCAGAAAACGAAATAATGATACCTTTAAATTTGAATAGATTGCGCTCGTGTCGATATATTTCATATTTGTTATTTATAATTTATTTTAGCTCATTAAATTCGATTATTTATTTTCATTTAATGTGCCCATGAATTACGGGCATATTAACCTAGAATTGCAAACGATGATGATTCTACGGGATCTGTTCAAAGGTGAAATAAATCGCAACGGTCGTTATAAGTCGTTTCTGGAACATTACCGATGAAAAAATACTGTTTTTGCCAGCAATGAGAACTATAGTAAATCCTAGACACATAACGGACTAATTATTGGGCAGAAGGTATAGTCCGTAAAGTCCCATAAAATGAAATCATCACCCTTGAAATTTGTTGTCAGCAATAAAAGAGGATCCATTTCGTGTGAGTTGGCGCGCACAAATGGCACAGTTTAAAAAGGTTAACTGTAATTTTTACGCTTAAATCTAGAAAATTGTAAGAACCATATTTACATTAATTATTATAAAATGTTTATTAAAAACAAAAAAAAAAAGAAAAAAAAAAAAGTGGTTTGTTGAATATATGGAAGACCGACTATATTCGCAGAGAAACTATAGCCGATATTAATAAGGCAATAAATCGGCGCGCATTCAACAGGATCTAGAAGGTTATGTTTCTCACAATTTAGATATTACTATCTCTACAGTTACAATCATCTTAGATAGATAAACATTTAATCTGCCAATAATTTTATGATTTTACGCTGTCCGTTTAATTTTCTGACTGACGTACGAATTCCACGAATGACAACCCTGTCATTTAAAATAGTATCCGTCCATCTTGCGGGTGTTGGCCGCTTTCCTTTTAAACGTTCCCATGACCGTGGTACGTTCCAATTTTTCCATATTTCTGTATCACGTATTCAAAAATTTCATCGCTTTCATTATGACAAGCATTGATAGCCTTTGTGTAACGCACCGATTTCTTATAATTCCGATTCATTCGCACGTTTTGTTGTCTATGAAATTCTGAGAGGAGTACCTCTTCACCTTCGATGGTACATTTCGGAACTGTCGATTCTTTTTGCGAAAGTTCTCTTTATTTCCGCTGCATATAGCGTAATGGGAAAAATACAGGCGTTTGAACAAGTTAAATTTTCACATTTCTTCTAATGGGGTCGTTCCAGTCCTTGCGTAGTTTTGTCATTTGGCAATTTCAAATTTCCATCTAATTTCGTCTTCGGAGCCCGCGTTTGCCATTCAAGAACGATCCTAAGCATACAAAATTTCCAACAGTTTCAAAATCGGTGCGCGTCCTTTCAGATATTAACGACTATACACCATTCGTACGCTGCGAGTAATATCTTGTTACGTTTTTGCATTATTTGGATGTAACATTTATGGGTGTCATGCAAAATTTTAATCATTTCTACGAAACCAGAATATTAAATTTATCGGCTCCGAAATTTTTTTTGGATTACAATGAAAAAAAAAAAGGCTATTATTTTACAAAATCTGATAAACGATCAGAAATAATCCGAGAAAAATAAAAAATATTGACGGTAACATGAATTTTTAAAAAAGAAAATCACTGTAATTATCAAAATCATAGACTAGCAGCAGTAAATAATGCAATCACAAAATTCCAGAAAAATACATTAGTAAGTACTTCGAAAAATAAGTAGAAAAAAAGTAAAATCATCGATGAACAACAATATGGATTTCCAGAAAAAAAAAAAAAAAAAACAACTTCGAAAGCGCTAGGAGATTTTGCAGAGAGAATTAAAGAAAACTTTGAACTCCTTAATAAAGTACTGGTAACATTCATAGATCTGACAAAAGCAGTTGACGCAGTAAATCACAAGAACATCCCCGTCGTGGAAACAGTCAAATATCTAGGACTAGAATTTGACCGAAGACTGTCATGGTATCATAGATAAACTCAGAACTTCTTGTTTTAGCAAACTTAATCTTTTAAAAAAACTCTTTAATAGCTCTTACGGTGCTGACAGATGGTCACTTTTGCACATCTACCGCACACTTATACGTTCAAGACTCGAATACGGGGCTGCGCAATCCAATAGATTCTTCCACCATGGTCAACATTTTCGTCCCACATTGATTTATCTCTCCTGTAGATCGGAAAGCTCACTACACCCGAGGTAATCAAAGGCGTATTTCAATGACTTCTATTGAACTACGTCAACCATTTAATTATATTCACGGACGGTTCTAAATCGGACATGGCTGAATGCGCAGTACTCACAAATGAATCCAACATAATACGGTACTCATTAGAAAAACAGTTTTTCAGTTCTATCTGCTGAACTATATGCTATAAAACTTGCAGTCGATCTTCAGTTCAACAAAGATGCTCTTATTTGCACAGATTCTCTCTTTTCGTCTTTATCACAAACGTACAATAAATCATAAAATCCCGTCGCTAAAGGGTGGATTCCAGGACACAAGGACATCATGGGAAATGAGTTGGTGAATTTTGCAGCGAAGGATGCTACTTCATGCTTCTCGGTTCCAGACATACCACTACCTTCGTCGGACTTCTCTATAACAATCAAATCCCTGCTAAAAAAAAAAAAAAAAAAAAAAAAAAAATGGTCAAAGTATTGACGTGAAGTTTTTACTATTGCGCTCAATCCGCTCAAATACTGCAATTTGGAGCACTTCGTCAACTGGATTGAAACATATACGTTATTTAGTTTCACGAAATTGAATGTTACGAAATAGAATGGCGCGCTATAAATATTGAATCCGAATTGATGTATTGTGCCTACGAGGGTCACGCATAAAGTAAGATTCCAAAACCGGTCGCGTTGGAATAATAATGAACGAAAATTAAATTTAAAACGTACATTTTATTGCTTGAACATTTTATAAAGTTTTTGATATAAGAACCACCAACTTTTCAGCACTTACCCTATAACATTTTCCGTCCGGTCCAGTGACTCGATATTTTCAAGCAATTCGTCATCCGCCGGATATATATATATATAACATATATGTTTTTTTTTTGTTTTAGTTGAGAAAATAAAGCGTTATCACTTGGGCAAGGTCCGAACTGTAGTCAATTGACAACTCGGCTGTAAGTTCTTGGGTGATGTTCGCTGTGAATGGCCGTGCACTGTCATGCAACAGTTGAATTGCTTTCTAAATTTTTATCTCTCTCCTTAAATTGATGAGTGTTTCCAGTAGTTTAGGCCGTTAATGGTCTGTCCACGCTCCATGAATTCCACTAAAATAATGTGATCCCCTTGTTGTCTTAAAACATCAACATTTAAACTAATAACGGCGCAATAACCAAACTAGTCTCGTTTTAAAGGTAAAACTATTACATTTAATAATTTTTTGTTGCACAGTGACAGAGAATGGCGTTTTTCCATGTCTTTACTTTGGCACATAAACTCGAAAAGCATTACGAAAATTTCATGTATTTACTTAGATACGACTGATTACACTAATAAGAGAGCATTTAATGAGACCGATTTCTCACATAGGCGAGTATGCATTCAACCGAAGTAGGTTAAAGTGTTACCTATCACGACTTATAAAGAGACCTGTGAAGATCGTAGGTTTGTGTATTTCACACGCCATTTTCTCAATATTACCACCGCTAACGATAATAATGTAAATAAGGAACCATGTACTAGCGGTAGTTAGTTGTTAAATGTATATTTTTGCGCATACGTTGCGATATAATATGTATAAAGGAAATCACAGGTTGCACAGCGACATTCTCATGTCGACGGAGGCCGTGAAACGAACGACATTCTAATGTCGGTGGATGCCTGAATGGCTGTACAAAGCCCACTTTTAAGGGAAAACAGGAAAATGTCTCACTATGTTATTGTACGCAAGCTGATTTCAAAGATCCTGGAACAAGTAGATAGTAGTTTTAATTTACTTATAGCATGCGTTCTTTTTTCTTACTCCTTTTCTTTCTTTTTCTAAACCAATTAAAAAAACTAAACCATCCGCTTCCGGTTAATTTCTAATCGTCTTCGTAATTCGATATAGAAAAACAATAAAAAAGGAACTTTTTTTATTAATTTTCAAGTGCAAATTTAGACGGCTACTAATATACACGGGAAAAGTCGTGGGTAACAGCTAGCACATATATAAAAGAAAAGTAAGTTTCATACGTTTGGTAAGGTATCATAAATTGTGAACTTAAGATTCATAGTGTACTGAGCCTAATGGAACTAAAGAGAATATTAGGGACTTTACTTTCCCATATTTCTCTGGTACTCAAGTATTTAGAAAACGTTTGTCAAATTTCTATACGCTAAAATCGGACAAGAAGAAATTTTTTAAGTGATTTTTGAGGTCTTTTTAAATAACATATTATATATTTTCGGCGGTTTTTGGGTTTTTCGGTGCCCAGGGTAATCGGTTAGCTTGAAGTTATATTGCTTTAAAAGGAATTTTAAGTGTAACTTATGTTCCAGATTTAGAAATTAATAAGTTAAGCCGTTCGTGAGTTATTGCATATTTTAATTGAATATTTTTGTCGTTTCTGAACCATCTTATTTAGGATTATTCCGTACATTATAATATGTGTACAGAATGCTAAAAATGTAAAGCGAAAAAAAACGTTTCGCAGACACCGGTGGATTTGGAACGTACTACGCCAGCTGTCAGTATTACAATCGCTTTCATCACTAACACCACATCAGATAAAACAATAAGAATAGCCGTGTTTGTGATAATAAATTAATTTTATTAAATGACACAAATTTTTATTACTTTAAAAATTATTTTTGTTTACATTAGCTTATTCAGTAATTTATATGTTTAATGTACTTCGCTTTAGAAATAATCGGTAAATCATTTGGATAAGGTAAACGTAGACTGAAATACTCGTATTTATTGCACATTTTTGTCTAAACGTCTATCTATTATAGCATACGTTATTTACGGCTTGTAAAAATTTTAATTTCTCGCGTAAATCAAAAAGGGAGGTGCATTCTGACATTTTACATGATTCAAATACCGATGGTCTCCTATCGATTTGCAAAATTTCATCAAAATCGGTGACCCCAACATAGTCATCGTTTCCGTTTAATATGATTAACAAGTAATGCAGTAGTGGAAATCGGCATAAAGGCACCGACATTTTTGTACAAATGAGAAAGAGGGCTGAAGATAAAAAATTTATTTCGAATATTTACGTAACAACTACGATTAGAAAACACAACTAACAAATAAAAATCAATTTCTGCGAACTAACGAAACAAAAATCGGAAAAAAAACAAAAGTAACCTTCTACTCCAGCGGAACATAGTATAAAGGCAGTCTAGGTTTTTCGTGGAATGGAAAGGAAAAAACAAGTGTCCAGATTTCGTCGAACCTCTCAGTTATTCTGAAGGACTACACAAATCCTGTTCGGCATCGACCAAAGGAGACGCTGGATTTCTCGAACAGAAATTACTACTCATTCGACACGGATCGCATTTTTCAGTTCAGAAACAACGTGGAACTGGCGTCCATCACGGTATACACGGCATGAAATTATCGCCCAAAGGTTCTCGATCAGATTCAGATCGGGACTACCCGAAGGCCACTTCAGAACGTTGATATGAGTGTCTCGTAACCACCCCATCGTTTCCTTCAATGCATGAATGGCTGTGTTGTCTTGCTGAAACAGCGGCTGTTCATCGTCCAACTCTTCATACATTCGCAGTAATTCAACTTTGAGGATCTCGATGTACTGTTTGGATTTCATTCATCGAGAAATCCAAACGATGTTTGATTTCGCTGCCCATATCATAACAGTGCCGCCTACAAAATTTCTACTCATCTGCACTTGCGTTTCTTTCCTCAGATCATGTCAGTAATATCGGAATCCATCTGGACCGTCCAAGTTTAATTTTTTTTCTCGTCGCTAAATATCACATTGTTCTATTCGGCAGTCCACTGCATGTATTTTTGTGCGAACGCGAGTCTGGCCTTTTCACGACGGTCTGTGAGAGGCGGTTTACTGCTGCGTTTTTTATATACGAGATTCTTATCGACCGGCAAAATTTGTCGTACACGTCTCGGTGTGACCAGTAACTTCAAATCGGCGACGATGCGAGTTGAATAATCGGTTTGGGTCTTCGCTGTCTGTACAATGAAACGTTTATCAGCTTCGGTAAATTTTTTCGCGAATCCGTATCGGTTGTTTTTCCCATATTTTTCTCCTAATTTTACGAAATTGTCTATCACACAACTCGATCTTTTCAGTTTCCAGGCTATGGTACGATTCGATAAGCCCATGTCTTTGTAGGCCCGAATACTTGATATAATCGTCACCCTTGTAACCGGCGTATGACCGTCTGTCACAGACACAAGGATTGTAAACTGCAGTTGGATGATTTACTCACTGCAGGCGGATATCTGAAATCGTGTTGGAAAAACCCGCATTTCGAATCGTACGAGTTGTAGTATAGTGCCTTTATACTAATTTCCGTGTCCTTTCGAGCTATTTTCCCGTTTCTCTGGATTCTTTTCGCCGTTTCTTACCAAGTCCTGGTTTTCATTCGTTCTTTGTGTTTTCTAACTGCGGTAGTTACGTAGATATTCGAAATAAACTTTATACTTTAACCCTCTTTCTCATTTGTACAAAAATGTTGGTGCCTTTATGCCAATTTCCACCACTGTATGTACGAATTTGAGCCACTCTATAACTCGCTATACGACGCTAAACATTTTTCTAGTGCAAACTATCGATAGAAAATCGTTTTGCTCGCCGCGCTCTATCAAATACGCTGGAGGCCTGGTATCATTTGATGCAATTCCAAATAAAGAAGGATGATTTTAATTTACCGAGGCATGGCCACCGTAAAAAATTAAAGGTAATAGTATAGAATCATATGAAATAATGCAACAGTTGAAATCCCTTGACGCAGACAATTTTGCGCACACATAGATCTTCCACGTCTACTAGTGTGTGGGCCCTTCTAGGAATTCCTTACCAAGAAACCTATCTGCATTTCACATCTAATCTAACTTTCCCGAAAAGAAACTTACCGGCACCCGAAATTCAACTAACGACCCACTACCTGAGATTCTAGAGCTCTTGTCGGACCGGACGAGAATAAGCGTAATTAATTTCCCCGAACAAGCGCTCAACACGCTGATACCGTCATGGGACGACTCCCTAGATATCTTCGTTGATTTTTCCGTAATGAAATAAAAACATACCCCAACATCCTGATAACACGCAAATAGCACGAGCTACGATACAGAAATATCCAGACTATCTAGTATTCTACACAGATGCAGCTAAGGCTTAACGAACTGACGGATCATCGCTGCCTGTGCTTCTGAAGTACGAGGTGTATCACAAACAGTGAGACTCAATGACGACGCGGAGATCTACGGGATATTATTCTGTTGTCAGTACTTTCTCTCTCTAGAGTCTACGGCCCAAAAAGCGCTAATGGTAACAGACTCGTCGATCGCTCGAACTGTCATATCAAAACCTTCACGCCAAACATCCGGTAGTAATTCAGATCCACCAGATGTTGTATAGACTGTCCAAGAGGCACTGCTCAATACCGTGGTTATAGCTACCCAGCCATGCTGGGATCCTCAGAAATAAGTGGATCGATATATCTGCTCGATCAGCAATGCGTTCTCCTATGCCGGAAAACGCCGCAACACCGTGTATTTTAACATTGTTCTTGGCCAAAGTCACGACGAAAATGAATTTTCTTTAAACGAAGGAAATTATATAGATGTAGCTACGGAACAAGGAAAATATCACGCTATATTAACTATTTACAAAAAATGTTGCTTGTAGAACGTACGCGACGATTCAAAATGATCTCATATTCAAGCCATCGATAACATATTCATTATCGTCATCATAATTTTGTTACATTTCCTCTTTTATAAGGTTGCACGTCGAGGACAGTTAACATCTTAATTTTTTCTGTGTCTAGCTGCGTTTATTACGTCGCGTGGCTTGCTGATCGCAATTTCCACCCTTTTGCTTCCCATTGTCGTATTCCCGAACATTTTTACTCGAATCGCCAACCTCATAAACAGATTTTCCTTTCGTAAGTTGTAGAGTCGATATCGTCGAGAAAGGTACCCCAGGTGTATTTACATAATTCATTTGACCTGTTCTAGTTCTGTCCCATCTGCTTTTATCATTCATTATACAGATTTCTTAGAGAACACCATTACTTTCGTTTTAGAACTGTTGATAGTGAGCTCATAAGTTTCTTTAATACTGTCTCCAAATTCGCAAAAGCTTGTTTCGTTATTCCTATTCGTGTTTTTATTTCACATCCCGACCGGCATTTGTAATTGTTGCATCTAAACATTTAAACTCGGTTAAATGCTTTAAAAGTTTGTTGTCAAATTTGACTTTTACGTAATTGTTGTTCGTCTCCTTGTACATTTCATTACTTCAGTTTTTTTCTGTATTTGTTTTTATTCCGTACTTTTTTCGTTTTTTTTTTCCTTCGCTGTCAATAATATCTAAAATCCTTTGCATCTGCTCTTCCGTTTCTGCAATTATAACTTTATGGTCCGCGTAATTTCAGTATTGTTTATCACTTGCTCCCATTTACTTTGCAACCAATTTTCTTTAGTTCACCGTTTTTCATTATTTCTTCAGCGTAGTATATCCGCGGTGACGATATCTCTTTGCCTTGCCCCTTTCTGCATTTCGCACCTTTCAGCGGAATATTTATTTTTGATTTTAATATTGGCCGTTTGTTCCCAATAGAGATATTTAATTAATTTCATATCATTTTCATCTAGATTATATTTCTGCGGTATATTCATTTCGTGTGAATTACCCTGTCAAGAGCTTTTTCATAATCCATAAAACACGCTATTATTTGTTTCAGTTCATGTTCAAAGCACGTCGAATAATTAACTTTAGCAACGCTACAGCGTATCTTGTCCCTCGATTTTCTATAAGACCGAATTGGATGAGATTTAATTGCGTGTCTAACTTTTTCTCTGTTCTCGCATTTATTATTATTCATAAGATTTTCAACGTATGGCTCATTAATGTTATTGTTAACGTGTTTATGAGAAACCATTCTGCGCAATTGTTATAGTATTATTTATCGTACAATCATTCGGTAGTGTACATCGCGGGGTATGCTTTATGCAAAATACCCAGCAATTGTCTTTTTGCTGCTAGGCCAATGCATTCCGAGCATATCTATCGGTATTCCATCTTCTTGAATTGATTGATTGTTGCTCGTAACGCATTATCTAATTCGCACATTTAAATCAGTGGCGCTCGTTTTCCCGTTTTGATATTTCATTTTGGTTCAGCATCGTCCTCATTATTATCGAATCGTCTCACCCCATGTCGGGGTATCCGGACCATGATCTGTCATCCGTTTGATCAGACTGCGCCAACAATTCCGATCCCTTGCGACGCGTACACAATCCTGAAAGGTACGACCAGCAGCTTTGCACACCGCGTTCGACCATCTAGTCGGCGCACAACCTCGACTTCTTCTTCCGTTGACTTTTCCTTGGATGAGCAACGTTTCCAAATTGTCCACTCTGATCACACGACCAAAATACCGCAGTATCCTGTAGATTTCTTCTTAATCATCGCGCAACGTTTTCTACGCTTATTTTTTTATATTTATTATATCATTATTTCTTTTATTTTTGCGCTGCTTCGTGATAAATTTTATTTTTGCATGCATTTCTATACTACTGTTTCTTTTTCCAAGATCTTCTATTTCCTTTTTCATGCCGTTTGTGTTTCGCTTCTGTTCATTTCCGTATTATTATTCGTTTGTTCATTTGTCGGTATGTGATACGTGTGTTGGATTTATCCTTTATTTGTCCGCGATTATTCATCACATCCAATATATATCTTCTGTTATCCAAGGTTTATTGTTCTCACGTATGTGTTTTCAGTTCAGATTCTGATACAGATGTGACTGTTTCCGATCTGTCCATCTATCTTCTATATTTCTATCGCTTGTGTTTTTTATTTCGATACTGGCATCGAGTTATTTTTTAATCTTTCCGCACTTTTTGGATTTTCCAGACCGGTGAGGTTCCACTTCGCGCTGCAGTCATTGCGTACAATTTTACATTTAGCCGTAAGTAGTTTATAATCTAAGTTACAATCAGCGCTCAGGTATGTGTGCCAATTTTTTACGGTATTTCTATACCTACCTTCTAATAGGATGTAGTCTACCTGATTAATATATTTCCCGCCTGGGCTTATCTGTGTATATAATCTTCTTTTATGATGCTTAAACCACGTATTGCTTGCTATGCGAAATCGACTAATCTCCGTTCTCTATCATTGGTGAGTCCTGAACTGTGTTTTTCTACCGCCGTACTTCTCCTCTCTCTGCACCTAAAGCTACATGTTTGTTAGTTCGCCAGTTTGATACAATGTTCTTACATTCACGATTGCTATAATGAAACGTTTAGTTCCAATAGTTCTTGACGATATTCTAAAAATCGTGTTCTCGAAAGTTTTAACACGTTTGTTCCCACCTGCAGAGTGTCGCCGGCCAACAAGGGTACGGGGGAACTCAGTCGGCCTCCATTGCTGGAAGTGACCGCCCACTGCCTGATATACTCCTTTCGGGTATACCCTACGAATGCCGTATAAATGCGATTTCTTTCACTTGCACCCTATATTTGTTAGAGAACAAGGAATGCAGTGGTGGTTTCTCGTTGCCTTCGACCGGATTTTCTGTTAAGGTTCACTCTTAGCATCCGAATGGTCTAGTTTTGGGGGCTGAAGAGACTCGCCTACTCGTTCTAAATTGATAAATTAATTTGTCTAGGGACACATCAAGAGCTGAAAGTTTGCTAGTTAGATACGCGGTTATACATATTTAACTGTATTTAATGATATGCTCACTTTCTGCAAGTAACCGCCTCATCGTTTCTCTACCAGCATGTATCGCGTAAGTTATGCTTTAGCTTTTAAACCTGTCGAAGATAAAATTATCAACCCGCACTGCGGGGGGACCTGCATAATTCACCGGTCGTTGTTTCGTTTTTGTTAGAATCGGACTGGCACCATATATAACCGTCGAGTGACTACTGACTAGAGAAGGTGAATCTCTCTAGTTACAACCGGTGTCTCGCGGTGTCAATGACGTACTATTAAACGATATTACAGGTAAGCTCCCTGTTTATATTAGTCGTGTTTGATGAAAGTAGACGATGGCACGATGTTTATTCCTTTTTATTCTCTAATCTTGAACCATTTCATCGTAATACTCAAACTCATCCTCTACCTTATCGTTTTAGTACTACGACTTGCCTCATCTTTCGCGCTTTCTTATCTCTTCTATCTGCAAGCTTCTCTTTGTAGTCGGCTTCCTGCATTCTCTTTTCATTTTTCTATGTCCTCTCTTCCTTTTTGTTCTTTCTGTCCGGGTGATTCTGATTTACTTTTTGCTATTCAAGTCACATCTTCTTCGAATGCGCGTCTATTAGAACGATCTCACTTTTATAGACAACTCCTGAATCTTGGTCGCCTACTCCTATTCTTTCACATCCATCCCCCGCGATCATTCCTATTATAGAGTCTTTCATTTCTTCTCAATTCTAATTCGTTTCTTCCTTTCTCTCACTAATACAATCTAATGTGAATGCCCTCGTCTGATGATCCCCTAAAAAAAAAAAAAAAAAAAAACCAATGTTAATTGTTTGTCTACTCGCGATGGGGGTTGTTGAAAAATTTGATACTAACATTAAGCTAGCCGGTGAAACATACGACGGCATCATTACTTTAGTGTGGGGTTCATCTTCTTTATGGTCTTCAAACAATTTAATATTACAACAAAGAGCAACTTTTATAAAGGAATATCGCGTGTATATTTTTCGAAACAGTTTTTCGTTTAGCAGCAATTTTTTCGAAATCGAGCAAAAACTGAATGTAATACCGACGCAATGCAATTATACTTTTTATTTTTTATTTTTTTTTTTTTGGCTTTGTTGCCGAGGAACAAATGGCAAGGAGGAGAAAATAAATTTATTAATTCAAGAGCAAGAATAACAAAAACAGATGGAAATGAGAGAATACCAGCAGTACTATAGGGAGTAGAGATATCAAGTTTTAATAGAGAAGAATAGAAGATTGGTCAGCAGAGAAGACCACACATTTAAACGATATGTGATCAACATTACAAGGAAACTATATGGAGAGGGGGTGTGAAAAGGACAAAACGGAGTAGATGCAGATGAAAACCGAAAAGATGATGCAGCAATGAGACTACGGTTAAAGCGAAGTTAACAAATAGCGGAGATTGCGGAAGTCAAGAAAGCATGGGTGAGGAGGAAAGGATGACTGAGTAATAAAAGGAGGCAGGATTAGAAAATAAAGAATAAGAGTTGAGCCGTAATTTGTAAAGAGCGAGACTGTGGAAAGAGAATCAATATTATGGGCTGAAAATGTGCCCAAAAATCTTCCACCCGCTACTAGTCAAATAAGCCACCATCGCATTGCCCTCAATACTCAAAAAATGACCAGGAATCCTCAAAAGATCGATCTCGATCGAATGGAAGATGAAAAATCATGTATGAGGGAGCGTATAGAGAAGGATTACATAATCGGAAGAGGGAGCAAGAAGATCAGATGTGGTAACCTGTGAAGCACTTTTAGAATTTGAGATTATAAGCACTTTTTGGAATAGCAGTGTGTTGGGGAAACAAGGAGAACAGCGCCTATCGAGCAAAAGGAGGAAAGCTTAAAAGATTCTGAATACTTCGAAGCAGAACAAGAAAGGCCGAACCAAGTCCACTAGGCCCTCTTTTGAACCGTCAGTATATTATATGTAGATAGTGCTGTGTGTAGGAAATAGGGAACCTAAAGCATTTGTTAAGGAACGGATTTAGAATAGAACGGTAAAGAAGGACATTTAATAGGATGAAGATAATTAGGAAAAATGAAAGAGAAATACGGATGTTTACCGTAACTATAAATAAGAGAAAGTTAGTGAAGACGAACAGTTGTTAAACGGATGTATTTTTTTTTTTTGACAAAGCAATGCGCGGATGAGTATTTCATTAGTAAGCACCATTTTTTACTGCTACGTTAGTTACAGTGTAGTTTTTCCTTAGGTGTGTCATACAGTGTAGTAAGTCATATAGGGGATTTGGCAACTTGTGGGCCTCCCCGGAATTATATTAAAATTAAACAATTTGATAATATAGAATATATATTTTTAAGAGTAAATGAATTCAGGCGGGGGTGAAGCAAATGACCAAATGGTGAAAGCTAGGTCAAACAAATGAATATAAAATAGAAGCGAATTGGAGTTTAATAGTTTCTCGAGTTTAAGGTAGTAGTGTGACTTTATATACTAATGCATAGATAATGGTGTTTAAATGGAGCACGAAAAAAGTAACAAAAAAAGAATGCAGATGATAGGAGTGAAATAATGGACCACTGGAAGTAAGGGAAAAAATCCGATCCTTCAAGGCCATCGGACGACTCCCCTGGATGTTAGTATTCTAAATTCGGAGTCATTTTCAGCTGGCTATGTCATTCTTTACAAAGTGAAATAAAAATGTCTCACCAGGGTGTGATGCAGAATTTTTTTCCCCTTTTTATCTGCATACAATCTGCTCAGTTGAACATTAAGTAGCAATGTTGTTTTATGTAAACCATGGTGGAACGCTTCCCCTCAGTGGTGATGTTCGCTATTCCTTATATTCCTTATATTTCTTATATTCCTTATATTCCTTATATTCCTTATATTCCTTATATTCCTTATATTCCTTATATTCCTTATATTCCTTATATTCCTTATATTCCTTATTTGTATGTACGTTATTTATTGGATTATGTTGAGCTATACAAATTAATGACTACGGACGAAATTCCAGTTCAACTAATGTGCCGTTTCAATCGTTTAAATCGTACGCTATTCTGCGAAAGATTAGCTGCTAGTGGATTGATGTGGTGTCCAAGTCGATGGAAGTATCTTCTAGCAAAGGTCGTAATTACACTTCTTTAACCGTTGGAATGCAGAAGTCTTTGTGTTGTATATCATCATTACGGACAAACCATGGTGCCGCCAAAATATCTCGTAGGACACTGAAATCTTTGTATAATGTTTAGATTTGAAATGCTCGTCGTTCCCCAGATTTGAATATGTCCACAAACGTTCTAAGATTGCCCTGTATAGTAGCACTTTATTTTCAACCGATAAAGATGAGCTTTTGTTCATTAACCGATAGATGTTGCGGCATTTGATGTCTAGTTGTTTTCGTTTTGCAATAATATGATTCTTGAAGGTGAGTCGCTGGTCAAGATGTAACTCGAGATATTTCCTAGCACATGAGTTGGGAATGCATGATGCAGATTTTGTTGTGGGATATCTTTTGTCGCAGCATTTCCCCTTATTATCTCCGTCGTAAGAACGGCATAGTGATTAATAAATTCAGGCTCGTTAACTAAGGAAATGCGACAGCGCAATCTCGAATGTAACACACCGCTGCCCAATCTCAACTGCATAACCGAATATAATTATCAAAAGATTTATTATGTTTTATTAGAGAATCTTTCAACATGCTGTTTGTTAATTATTAAATATAGTAATTTATGAGGTTTTTATTTCTCTTCTACGGTGCGGCTGAAATGTCCGCTTCCTGCACACCAACTAGTACGTGTATATGGTGGTTTTCGGTATATTTGTTCATTATCAATTATTTTTATTTAATTTTTGTAATAATTCGCCTCGGATCGAGCGCAAGACTTTCGTAACAGAGATCAACTAGCAACTGCTATTGCAACAACTGTTTCAATTGACTATATCGTATTTATTCTTTTTTAAACAGTAATTACTTCCCTGCGCAAGGCCGTGTCCATGGGATAAGAGGGGTTAACCCCTCAACCCCTCACCATGAGAACTGAAATATTTATTATACATACACAAAAATCTGAAAAAAATCAAAAATTCAAAATAAATATCGATGATTTTTTAGGATGTGCTTACCTTTAAAAAAAGAAAAAAGGAAAAAATATGCTCCATATTTTTAGGTTATTTATTAATATCTTAAGGAAAAATTGTTTTATTACGAGTATAATCAATAGCACATACGTATAATTTTTATTAATCTTTATACGGGGGGTAATTAATTTATGTAAATTATTAATACATTAATTTAAAATGATGGAAATTATTATTGATAGTATGCGGATATTAGTGAATAATGTATTGTTATTTATAAAATAAATGTGCGAAGAAAATTTTCAAAATTTTGGGCACGGGCCTGTCCCCTTAATATTATCAAAATCTTCGAAACTGAATAGTGAAAATGTATTTTGCGTTAAAGTAAGAATTGTTCCGATAACACCAAAGGATGATGTTTTATAGTTTTCACGCTGCTTCCACCGAAAGGATGACGCCAGATCATTAATACATATGTGTCTGCGTGAATTAGTATCGTTTTTTTTCCTTTATTACTTAACATTTTACTAAATGGCTGAAAGACTTTCGATTCTTTTACACGATTTACCTTTATTTTTCGTTTGCAGCCTTATTAAGTAAAATACGAGTCTTCCTTTAACACGCTGCGGTGACATACAGCTCTCGCCCCAGCCGTAAGAACAAATTTCGTCTACGCTACTCAAGACTCTGCATACGGAGAATCTTCACAGTCCGGGGGGGATTGCTCAATTAACACCGGGTGCCTGGTGCAACTTTTGTAACCGACCACCATCTATGTAGTAGCGCGGTGTCGACGGATTCCTCTTGCCGGCCTAATAATATCTCGGAGGTTGTTTTGCGATCCGAGTCGGAAGTGCTAACGCGTCGGGCGACCGTAGCGACGGACGGGTGGACGCGCTTCGTTTAACGTCTACTACGTTTCACCTTGAACTTAACCTTAGCGAAGCTTTTTCTGCAAGCGGCGCAGGACGCGCTCAATTAGCGTTCGTTTGATACGTCGATGAATTTCGCACAAACAGACAGCAGCCGCAACTATGTCGCAGGTGAGAAAAAACGCCGAGTCTTGGCCAATTTCTAATTAGCGTCCGGCGGTGCGGACTCGGCTGCCGACCGGTGTATAGGCGAACAGAGGCACCGGACGTCGCCAACGCCGATTTCAGGGCTCGGCTGCAGCTGCGGCGTCTATTCGGTCGGCGAGGCGGAGTAATAACCCAGACGCGACCGCCGCTGCTGGCCGTAGCTCGAGTTGCACAAGCGGACGTGTTTTGTTGTAGCCGGCGACGACAGCGGACGAGCGGCAGGGTTAGCCGAGTCGACCTAGACCGTCGACACGGCATCGACTTGCACGTTCTTGTTGTTGTTGGCGCACGTATAGGGGTTGAAGGGCGGTACTGTTTTGTTTAGGAAAGCGGTTGGTTTTGCAATCGCTAGAGGGCGCTAGCGACGAACCGGATGAGGACTTGTTTTGTTCGAAGCGTGCTCGTATCGAGCACCGGTATTATTGCGGCTGTAGCACGAGGAGTGGCTTTTGTTGTACGGCGTACCGCATACGCGGCGATTGAATAGAGTGAAAAAGGAGATCATCACCATCAGGACGGCTGATAATAGCCGTCCTTTTCTTTCGCAACGATTGAACTTACGTAGTAAGAAACTTTTGTTTCCCTACTTGATCTCGCAGCTTTTTGTAATATTTTTTCGCGCCATTTAAATAGTTTCGACACGGATCGAAAAGAGTAATTATTAGTAGAGTAATTATTAGTAAACACTTTACACTTCTGGCCGAGGGCAAACTTTGAAAACGATTTTAATTTTTCAGCGCCACGTTTCTCAGGTAGTTTGCAATATTTTAACGCCAAACTGTGTATATATCGTATCATTTTTATATAGATACAGAAATTATACGAGAAAAAGATAGACTAGTCTGTATTCGGTGGTGTAACACACTTTGGAAAACTTAAAACGCTAGGCCGAAGGGAATTCTCATTAAAATACTTAATCGTTGACAATCGATAAGTTGAATAGTTTAAAATTTTGAACATACATTGAATTACAATTAAATGTAAAAAATCGCAATAATTAACGCTTAAAAAAATAAACTGAATTAATCCCTCTTTTCTCCCCTAAAAATACCTTTTATGTAGATGTTAAATTATACTACATCGTTAATTATTACTTAGACATTCCGCAAGTTCTTATTGTAACAAAACGCCAACTTTGCAAGTAGAGAGATTAGGGGAATGTTTTATCGTTATTTAATTAGAATTCGGTCGGGAATATCAAAAAACGGGAATTTAAATAAGTTTAAAATTTTCGAATAACCGTGTTTTCCGATGAGGAAAAATTTCGGCAAATTCAATAAGTTTAATAATAGAGAAGGTGAGACCTGTTTTACGCCGACATTACTAAATGTAATGAAATAAAATATTAATTTTGTATTCCGATTAAATGCTAGAAAAAAAAAAAAAACTGTAAAATAAGGTAAGACTTTTTTAGCTTAATCTTTTTTTTTTAACAAAAGTAAAAGAAATATAAATATATATATGTATTGTAAGTATCTTATTTTTTCAAAACATAAGAATACACGCTGTTTACAAAAATTCTTTTATATTAAATTCGTAAATAGGCCGACATGTACTTAATTTAACATGTATGTATACGATATGTTGGTATTAAAACTTAATCGGTCGTGTAGCTGCTATGTACTCGGAAAATGAAAATTTGACGGAAGATTATCCATGCCCAATTATAATACAAAAATTGAACAATTCGCTATATACATACAAACACGTCTAAAATGACGATAATCAATTGATCGAATATGATTAAATCCGTAAACTGGAAAATTTTAATTTATTTCTTCGGCTTTTTTTTTTTTTTTTTTTTTTTTTTTTTATAGCATCGCATGCTCGATCGAACACACCAATTATTTTTGTCCGTTCTCAGTAACTGCGATACGCGATTTATATTCTTTAATATATCATTTTCAGTCCATATGGTCCAAATCTTCCGATATTTTGATTATCATTATTTGGGTATTTTTAATTATTACGAAATTATGACTTTTCTTAATTTCATTTGGTCCAAAAACAACGTGCCCTCCCCCCATACGTTCAGCATAAGTCTGCGCCGCAGCCAATGTTTATTTTGCTCTCTGAACGACAACGCAGAATCTGGTCAAATAAATAAAAAAGGTAGGTGGCTGACTTCGCTACATATTGCTCCGGCTTTGCTTGTATTATTTGTATTTTACCTTTTAATAAGTTCAAAGTACCTCGCCAATATGGCACACCTGGTAAGCTCAATTTCACGAGTATTATTACTACCACTGTGTATATCTCTATGACCCGATCACGACACAATATGTACACGCATTACACCTACATAGGTAGAACAATACTACAATCCTTATTGCTAATGTTTCTTCGAAAACACCGATGCTTGTGCTGGTCTGCAGCCTTGCAAAATCGCCGATGATCATCCCGAAAGATATTAATTTCACTGGAAATATTATCAAACGTCAAAAATGGTTCTCGTAAAACAATACGGCATTTCTACCCTCTCGGCTATCTTTGTAGCTCTTCGACAATCCGATCGCGATCAGCGAGTAAATGATCCAGCTATTTTTGTTATGTACATCATTAACAATTCGGCGCTTTAAATAGTGCTATCGAGCCCTATAGTACAACTTCTATCGTCATTGTTAAATGCAATAATTTAGCGCCAGTGATTCCGGAAGAAGCATTTTAAAAAGTTAAAATGATTTGATAAGATTAAAATCGTTAGTCGACTTTACTTCACATATACAAACCATTAAACAACAATTGATTAGCAATTGTAACCTGGGGAGCTTTCCGACTCACGCACCACTGCATTTGTTTACAGTTTATTTTTTCTACTTGTTTCTTAGCCTTCTTATGATGTGCCTACTGTTTATACGTCCTAGTATTGTCGTCGAAACAATGATACGTAACGAAACACGGTACGGCAATAGCGGATAAAGAGTTTTGATTAGCAGGATATATATATGTATATACGTTAGTTGTTGCTTTGATTTTTTCCCTCTCTTTACGCAGCGAATTCATATTTTCACTAAAGATCCTTTGTCCTTTGCTTCTGAATACACTCCTGATCAAATAATTAAGACAAACTGTAATACTAAAATTAAAAACATCTACTTTTACTACCCCTTAATTACGTGTACCCCGAAAATGTATTTTTGTTAAGGCAGAAGTAATTAAAATACGTACAAACTGATCTACTCTTAAACCGGAATTAATTATACGATTAGATTAAATACTAATGTACGCGAACAGCTAGGATTAACGAATTAATATAAACTAAAATCAAAAATAATGCGAATAAAGTTACAATGAATATGATTTTCTGAATGCGACTATTTTATTAATGCGAAAGTAAAGAATGAATCAATTGATTTTTTTATTTAATATGATATTTTGGCAGCCGCATATTATTATCAACAAAAGTTAAAAATGTAAAGAAAAATTTTTTCGTCAAGATAATCTATTTAAATAAAAACGACTAATTGCTAACATAAAACACCTAGCTCGTCTATCGCACGTCGAATCCTGATTATCATTCTTTTTGCTACTTTAAGTGATTTAGAACGTAGTTAAATTTTATGTTTTCTTCGCACTTTTGGCTTTTTCGACGAATCCAACGTTATATTATATAGGGAAAATTATCAAACGCTCTCTCTTAATCAGCAATTATTATTAATAGTCTGTGCAGACCTACGCGATAAATTTCAAGTTTATATACATTGACAGTCAACCGATTTCGTGCTTTCAACTTTCCGTAATTTTTCGTGATCTCGCTCTATTCGCGACTTCTAACGTTTAACACGGAGTTGTGAAAATTCCGTTCTTAATTAACGCCTGCTGAGGGAGACTACCAATCAAATTTCAAGTGTGCACGCATTGCGCTTCAATAAGTTAATCTGGTGTGCTTGATAAATACATACATACATATATATATATATATATATATATATATATGTATATACACACATGCCACTTGGAAATGGAAGAGAAAAATGTTATTCCTACCTTACCTCCTCAACAGAAGAAGTTTTTCAAATGCTGCAGCTTAAAATTTTGTTATTTTACTCAACAATCATCCTGGACGAGGGATATTTTCGAAATATTAGAGGAAGCACGAGTAAGAAGTAGGTTTTCTTTGCGAACATCTCGACAAAAACGGTTGCTTTAACTTATACGGTAAATACCTTGCAAATAATATTTATGACGAATCGATATTTTGCAAGATATACCTGGACCGGAATATCGGAAGATAATAGGCTTTCGTTATATTATTAACATGTTTATTTGTTTTTAAATTTCCTCGTTAATTTATTTATTTATTTTTTTTTTTGTGTCATTCTAACGTTATTCGTAATTTTCAGCTTTTTCAATACTTACTGTGTGCGAGTTTTGTTTTTTGTGAAAAATAAACGATTAACCAGAACTGATAACTTCTTTGAGTGTCCATCCCTCCTGAATGAACGTACACCTCTTTGTACTCCGATCTGTTATCACTTAAGCTAATGCTTATTGCGCTTCGTATATCCTATCGTTTTCGTCGATCTCCGTTGTTGCGGTCCTCATTTTATTCTATATCAATATTTGACACCGACTCTACATCTAACTGATTCTTTTCCCTCGTGTGTCGTTTCTGGGCAAAGATCCGTTGATGGCATGCCCAAAGGGGCGGTTTTAGAAAAAAAACAAAAAAAAAAACAACTGATAACTATTTTTATTTAAATTTTTCTCCTTTGAAATTCATGTCCTCTTTTTTTTGGAGTTTAGCTGACATCGCGACACATGATATTCGGATAACCTGCTTTTATTTTACGTCCGGCGTTCACCTTGCTATCGGTTTTCTCCAAGGTGCGCTAATCGAACGACACTCTAATAATTATTATAAAAGTCTTGCGCCGGACCTTACTAATTTTTATGTGTCTTACTTCTTCACCTTAAATCCCCGATGCTCTAATTGTGAATTTCTAACGTCTTACCTTAGCTCCAAATTTCGAATGCTAAACTTTATGGTATCTCAAATTCTCTCCTTGTTTTTAAGTGTAACGGTACGTGACGATAGTAAAATCCGTTCGTTACGCATCAGTGTATTCTGTGAGATAGTGATGTAGAAATCGGTAATTCGCTGTATTCAATACAGTCGATATCAATACAGGGAAGTTTAAATACGTGTTTAACCGGTACAATGTATTTGATCAATATTTTCATTATTGAATAACGATTTTTTTTTTAGGTATATTTGACTGAGACTTAAATGAAGTGTTAAAAGCCGGATTAAATAAAAAACATATTTGTAAATTTAATACTTGAAATTTTTAGTAATAAATTAACGAGCTGTACAAATGCTCGTATTAAGCGCGAAATCTTACCACCCGTTTCATTGATGTTGTGTTACAATTTAGTGGTAGCCGATCTGATTACTAACACATTCATTTTAAACAAATTCGATATAATTTTGTAAACCTCCAACACAATATTATTTTATTTACATTTGAATGTGAACAGATTTATTACCAATTAACGTTATATTTAACGATTTTATTTTTTTACTTAAACATATAACTATACTATATGGTCTTGTAAAACTAATTTGTTAGGACTACCGAATAATTACCATTCGATTTCATCTGACTATAGTTATGTATAAAGAATTTAATTAGATAATAAGAGTTAATGATAAAAAATTTAAAACGAAAAATAAAACTTTTCACTGACGCTGGTGGATTTAGAACCTATTACGCCTGTTGTCAGTATTACAGTAATTACCATCACTTTCGCCGTTGTACCACACAAAACAATTGAAGTAGTTGTGTTTTTATAATACATATATCAGGGGCGAATCCAGGAGGACATTTTTTTTTTTTTTTTCGGGGTGGGGGATTATATAATTACTTAAAATCTTCTACGGTAAGCAGTAGATTTTAGTAATACTCCTTTTTTCATAAAGAAAATCGAATTATAGAAATTTAAAAATGTCTTAAAAATACATAATTATTACAATTTTTAATTTAACTTTTGTCTCTTATATTGGGGGGGGTGAAAAATAAAACGAAATTATAAAATTATACCTTAAATATGGTAGTTTAGAAATATAGTGAGAAAGATAGTATTTTTATCAGACACTTTACTCCTTTTTTATTTTTTTCAGTAATCCGATCCGAATTATTTTTGTTCCCGTGGGCAAGTTTAAGTATATATATTTCTCATTGAACTCTATTTTCAATTAAAATTACAAAAAAAAAAATTAAAAATAAATAAAAATGGCAAAAGATTGAGACAGTTGTGTTTAAAGTAGAATAAGAAAAGAACATTAATAGTTTTACTAGAAAATAGTATTAAATATTAATTAGTAAAATTCGTAGGTAAAATTCATAGAAATTTTTTATAGCGTAAATTAAGTTTCTCTATTATAACAAATTTTTTCATAGAGACTTTGGTTCTTTGAGGGAGGGGGAAGTCCTGTATTACCCCCACGTGGATCCGCCACTGCATATATATATATATATATATATAAAAGCAATAAATGGCGCATTTTCATTTTTATTAACAATCTGAAGCTTCACTACAGTAAAGGGAGAAAAGAGTTTTCAGATTACGGAATCTGGACGAATTCCTTATAATAAAACTCAGTGTTCGATAAGCCTGCTGAGCTGTGAATAATCAACATGAATCAAAAATTTGAGTTCTCAGTCAATATAAACTGCCAGATCACGCATACAGTTCACAGCGGATACTGCAATAATTGTAACTGCATTATTTTACTCGACTACGGCTTCATTCGAGAATGATTTTTTATAGTTAAATGGTTTTTTCTTCATTACAGTAATTGAAGTCACTGGCGCTGTTTATGGCGTCTCTTAAAGCCCCGGTACAATGGAAGAAGAAGAAGAAGAAAACAAATAAATAAATAAAAACCATTATAATTTTGAAGTAAAACTGAACCCCATTCCCTTTAGATTAAATTAATAATTACGTATTACTTTTATTCTGTTCATATTTATTTATTTTAAGTATGACATTTCATAATGATTTTAAATAGCGCAATAATTGTTACGCACATTATATGGTGGAATTTTTCTCTTAAAAAAGTTTATTGTTAAGTACATTATTATTTATTTAATTGTAATTTTAGAAATTCATTTAAAATAAATAAATTGCGTCAATTGTTACTGCGTTGTTGCTCTTTATTTATTTATTTGGTGAATAATAACATAAATACATAGTAATTGAAACATAGCCATGAGTATCTCAGTTGAATGAACATCTCATGGATTGGAAACAATAAAAAGAAAATGAAAAAGACGAAAATTAACCGATATAAAAATTAAAATAAAATTATACATTAAAAGAAAAATCTTCAACATCCGAATATTTGGAAGCCATGATAAAATTCGCCGCGTGCAGGAATTTTGATAAATTATCGTTGTTTAATGGAAAACAATTTACGTCTTTAAACAAGAATTTCCATTTGGCGCAGTCATTAACGATATGGGTGACAGTTTCAGGAGCATCTCCACAGGAACACAAATTGGTGTCTGCTAGATGGAAACGGTGCAGATAACTTTGAAATCTACCATGTCCAGTAAGAAATTGCGTCACATACGTATTAATATTGTAGAGAGTTCCTCTTCACGATGAACAGCCAATCAATGAAAATTTATTTTGATGTAATAATGATTTAGAAATCCTTTCTCGACGTCTGTATTTTTCGAGGAAATTTTAGAAAAGAAAAGACTCTATATTGCTGGCTGAAATATTAAAAAAAGATATATTTTTATCATAAAAGTAAAAATTTCCATCCTGTCGCGTTAATTTAACAACGATAGGTAGGCAGGGGGGATCTGCGGAGAATTATCGAAGACGATAATAGTTGATCGATAAGACGCTGTGTTGTCTTATTGCGTTCTAGTCTTTTCCGATTTCCCGCGTAAAAGTAAAGAAAAAAAACAAAAAAAACGAAAACAGCGAAAAACGATCGCTTTAGCACTACTGTGGTGCGTTTACACGGAGGAGACTATACGACGCACGTGTGTATGATAGGGCGTAAATTTCAAGTGCTCGATACGAATATGTCGCGAACGGGCCGCTTCACGCAATACGCCATTCATACGGTCGTATAGCGCCGTCTTTGTCGTACGAGCGAGTACTCGCCATCGAGTTGTCTCGGTTTGGGCGAGCAGCAGGCCGAGTGAACGAGCGATGTGTGTCGTCGCGCTGATGTGATAAGAGGAAACACCGGCAAAGTTATTACGCATCTCGACTCGAACGGTTTCCTTATGAAAGACAACAAATATCTGCCGAGCTAGTGCTAACGCCGTGTCGTTCATCGGTCGGCTTTAGTGTTCCTGTTGCGATTTTGTTTCTGCGAAATACGCGTCTAGACTTGTTTGAACATTTCCGAATACGTTCGATAATTCTTAATTTTTCAAATATTCTAATATAAGGTAATTTTTGGTGAATTGTGCGTTGCAAGTTTTCCGTAATTGTGTTTAAATAATTGTTTCGTGAAAGAACCTAAAATTGCTTTTATTCGCTTTTTATTTATATTTAACTGGTCTTTGGTTTTTTTAAAATTTCGGTTTTTTTCTTAAATCAGTGATAGTTCGTGTTTATTACTTTGCCGCCAAAAAGTTTCGGTCGGCTACTAGTGTTGTTCTACATATTATTTTAATTGTCTGCGAAAAATTTGCTACAACGTTACTGCTGTTGCTGCTACCGCTGGTGAGCTTTAATTTATTGTGTTAGACGATGTAATTTATAATTTTCAAAAATGTACAAACGTCCGAATTTTTGTCGCTAGCGCTGAACCGCGAAACGAACTGAAAAGAACCGTTCTTTATAACCAGACGGTTGTTTTGATAATTGTTTATGCGTATATTCGTTTCCACCAGCATAATATGGTAACAATAGTGATAGAGGAAATGTATTAAATAGACGATTTGTAAGCGAGACCTGGCGGTTAAGGGTTAGAAGGCCCTCATTAGGATTCTTCAAAAATACTTGCATCTTAAAAGGCCGAAATGTTTTTGATGTTTTTCTAGTAACGTAACAGAGAGATCCTTTTATCTTAGAAAATGTTTGTAATATCGTTTAATCATTATTTCTGTTTCGATATGTAATAAATATATAATTATAGACGCATTATCAGTTTACTCTTGCAATTCCATTTACACGTTATATAAATATTCTGGAGAAGCGTTTTCGTATTTTTCATTAAGACAGAAATCCTCCTCAATCGGGTGTCATTCGCTCTATTGGGGGCATAAGGAGAAACATACATGTGCTTTGAACAGTGTTATCGAAGAATTTGAAAATCCCGCGTTAAAAATATATGCAAAACGAACTGCTGTATTATTGTGCTTTATTTGTAGTCTAGCTTACGTTATTTAGCTCGATTTCCCGCTCTTTTTTTACGCATTCTATATGCTTAAATTTTTCGATTTCAGCGTTGGTGTACTATATAATATGTGTCATATATGTATATAGGGGTTATGTTAATTTCTATAGTAGTCGTCTAAATTTTATCATTTCCGAAATGATATAATTATCAGCCTAATCAAACTTTTGGGGAACAAAAATCACACCGTTCGAAATTACATAAAAACTGCATAAACATTCTTATGTTCGCGTCACGTTTTATCTCTACGCGTCCGTCGCCAAATTTTTCTATTGTTTCTTCTATTGTTTACTTCTATTTGTTTACTTCTATTGTTTACTTCTATTGTTTACTTCTATTGTTTACTTCTATTGTTTACTTCTATTGTTTACTTCTATTGTTTACTCTTACTAAAACTGCGAAAAATAGAAGGAGGGTTTTTTAACTTCTGGGGGTTTTCTCGAAATTGTGCGCTTGACTAAAATCTGCTCTGTAATTATCGTTTATTTTCATTTTGCCGAATAAAATCAATCGATCCGGTGTGTTGGCCCGCATTTACGGAAACTGTGTTGTGTATTTTAAAGTTTGAATAAAAATTTGCCTAAACAGCCTTCATTTCACGTACACGGGACCTGTAAATTTTTTCTGTTTACCTTTTTAGATAGTTTAGGGACCGGTAACACAGATGATAATATGCCGGTCATGTTAAAGAAACTGAAAAATAAAGCTGCATAATCAACAGGGTCCTGAAACGAATTTTCGACAGTATTTGTTTGGTAGTATTTGATCTCTATTCCGAAGAGTCGATGAACTTTTTTTTTTTTTTTTTTCATTTTCTAACTTTTACAAAATGTACGATTAAATGAAATAAATTGCGGCCAAAAATTAAGAAACTTAATCTGTAATTTTTAATTTATAAAAAAAGCGAAATGTCGCTTTTATTTTTGTATACTTTTTCAAAAAACCTCGATTTGTTTATGTTTTTCTTATTTGCGTACACCTCTCATCGACGGTATTCTAATGCTTTTCTAATCATTGACTCTGTAGTTTTGGAAGAATTTCTTGATAATGCGAACGGCGCATTTAGCTCGCGTATCGAAGAATATCAATAATGGCTGACGAATTAACTGATAAAATAGTTAATGCCTACTACGATCTGATAATGACCGGAAAACTTTTTCTGCTAAAAGTGAACCTAATATACATATATTTTAAGATTGCAAGCTATTTGCCAACGTTGTCACGTGGACGTTTACATTTTTCGTGGCGGATCTGAAATATGTGATTTCGCAGTATCTGTTTCAATTCTGACCGCGACAAATTGGCCGAAATTAAATTTTTACCATTTAAATTCCGCATCTTCCAGCACATTTTCAATGTAGGTACATATTCTCTTATTTTTCGGTAGTAATATTTATGAGCTGGGCAAGTAGCCAGATGTGAAAGTGTGCGTCGGGGCTTTTTTTTTTTTTTTTTTTTTTTTGTCCTGTAATTTCTGTCCATCTGCACAGAAGGAGCTGTAAAGGCAATTTCAGTCTTCCTTCCTTTTATTTTTTTTTTAACACTGTGCAATGTGATTTAGGCGAATGTCATCGTTACGGAAATTTATCGCCGTAGTTGAAACAAGTAATATAAGCAAACGCCAAAGGAAATCGCTAATAGTAATGAATTTCCGAAGCTGTTAGTTTCCGGCAATTTCTTCATGCAATTTGAATTTTAAAAAGTCTTGTTTAGCCCACCCAATTTGTTGATGAACTATTTATTCCTTCGAAGTAGACGGACTGAAAAATTGCGACTATTTCAGCAACATTTTCCGTGGTTTAATTGAATTTCGAAATTTTTAGGTAAGTTTAGTTGCATTTTGAATAGCAATTGCACTTTCATAATTGTTCAGATAAAAGTGTTTTAAAGAAGTTAACTGGAATTATGATAATTGTCTTTTTTCCCCTTCATAAATATGTTAATATTTGGTAAATGAAATAAAATTTTTACTTACGCTTCCATATTTCCCGATATATCTTACCGCTAAAGAAATCTGCGATCTGCTGCTCGTATCTGAATACCGATTAAATTTTTTCGCAGTACGTGTGGTACCGATGTTCCGCAGTCAGTCTGCCGTTTTGCAGAGGAGATCCCGTTTTAATATTTGGCGGTTGCTATACTTTCTGTTTGATAACTTTGTAATTTTCAATATTGAAAACCCTAAAATGATAATAAAGTCAAGCATGATGTGTCATGTGCTCTGAGGGTTTCTTGTATGTCTAAGATTACCGTAATTTATGTTTGCACAAAACTAAATCAGGAAATATTTCAGATTTTGATTTTTTTTTCACGAAACACGTAAGGATATCTAAATCCAAAGCGTTTAATAACTTTAATTGTAGTATACGTACGCTAAAGACGGACGAGGACATTAATTACCGCTGTCTCTTTTCTCAGCTTTGTGCTAACTTCGGAAGTTTTTCTAAGAAAAATCGAACTTTTTATATAAAAGCGAGATTTGCGTCGATACACAACGCGCCACGAAAAACAATTTCTTGTTTTCAAATTTTGAACTTTTTCGGCGCCCCGAGGGTTCAAAATATCGGCTATATTTTTCCTTTAAAGTTTCTCTTTATATTCTATATATTAAGATGTGTTCTAAATTTTGCAGCCAGGGAGCGATTACAAAACGTACCGTGTTTCGCCGCTTCCTTTGTCCCAATTCGGAAGATGGGGAGGAATTAATTAATATGAAAAGGATTTTCGATATTTGTAGTTTGTTTTGTTAATCAAGTAATGGATTTTTTTAATAGATTGCTTTAAAATTCTACATTACATATTCTCGGCGTTGTTTTTTTTTTTTTTTTTTTTTTTTTCATATAACTTTTGTCACCTAAATACATTGTCCTGGAAAACCCGATTTAATTGTGATGTTGTACGGGCGCATTTCTATCTTTAAGTGTTAAACCGTTTCTGAGTTGTTGCATATTTTAATCGCTTATTTTTAGCATCTCTGTACTACTACTATCATCTTATTATAATATTACGTGTATAGTCCTAAAAATGTTTACAGATCGATATTTTTATGATAATTTTTGTATATTTCTGACAAAAATAACACAAAAATATACGTAATTAGTGATTAATAAATATAATTATGACAAGTTCCGTAGTCAAAACATAATAACGCCATTTTCATTTGTTGCTATCCCAATAATAGTCTCTATTGTACAAAATTAAGATATGTAATTTTTTTCAAATGTACTATACGTTCTTTAATTATTTTTAATAAAATTACAAATAATAATTGCCGCTTTTTATTTTACTAAAATGATCGATATCTATTGTTATCAACTTTTGTAATTGCAGCATGTGGGGGAGGTGTTTACGAAAAAAAAAAGATGAACAGCGGCTGTGTCTTTTAAACACCGCTGCAAGTTGTCGAAGGGTCTAGAGAATACGTCGACGATAAGTTATTATTCGATTTTTGCTAGGTATAATGATTTAAACAGTTTGATTATAAGGACGACGAACATTTCAAAAATATTTGATATATTTTACGTCATTAAAATATCAAAATACCAATATCAACAATACGACTGCGATTACTAATGTTATTAAACGACTATTTAAGCTTCATGTAAATTCAGTTAAAATTGATAATTATTAAAAAGTTTTATTTTTCAAAATTAATTAGATATTTGACCAATTAGAGGTTGGTATTTTTTTGTTATTATGTCGAGTAAACTTTTTATTTTATAATATTTTTTTCTGATGCAATACTCTAAAAAAATTCCTTTTCGTAATTATTAAGGAGATTGTTTGAGCGGCCAAACGAAAGAAAATTTTAAAAAAAACTTTGAAACATGTCGCTATACGTTTATTCGTATTAATTACTAACTATAGTCCGTTCAACGAAAATGTGTCGATGGAAAAAGTCGATATAAATCGATATTTATTATTCACTATAGCTGTTTTTTCCCGTGATTTGTCTATATTTTCGTGTTTTCATCAAAGATAATAAACAGTGATTACCGAAAAATGTCTGATTAGAATTAAGTTTTTATATTAACCGGAGTAGTAGGTTGTTCACCTACTTAGTTTTAGTTTGGTTTTTCTAATGTTTTACTCTTGCTGTTTGTAGGTTTTTATGAAGTTGGACACTTTTAGTGTACAGGCTTTTAGTCATCACCTCCAGGTGAATTTTTCTAAAGTTTCTTCTGAAAAGTACACTCGGTGATATAACGCGAAGATTTTTAAATATTTTCAATAAATCTCGTTTTTTTTGTTTTTTTTTGACACTCAGATATGTCAAAAAAAAAAAAAAAATGTAACAAATAACTGTAATTAATCTATTTTTACGAAATTCGCGAAATTATATTATTGTGTTTCCGTTTATATCAATACCTGTCTCGTCCCCTCTATTTACGTACATTTTTTCCTCCTCTTTCTTGGCGAAGTATAATCTACACATAGTATTGTACAATCAGTAGATTTGAAAGTTGTCCTTGCAATTAGTAACGTAAAATTTTATTACTGATGTGGTTAAATTGGTTTATTAATAATATTGTAGTTTTTCTTTATATAATACATTTTGTGTATTATTATTATTATTATTTTGAAATGAAATGTTATAGTACACGAATGATTTCGAAGCGTGTCTGTTCAACTGTAATTTCGACGATTTTTCGAAGAATCAAAAGTATTCTACAGAAATATTGCATAAGTTTATAATCTACAAGTTTATAATTTAACCGTCGCATTCAAAAGCTATTAAACATGTAAAATTTGAAAACAAGATTAACAAATAGCATATAAACATGTGTACGACGCAAAGTTAGGATAATAATGTATTGAAAACTTGTCTTGTTATTATAGTAACCTATATTACGAATAAAACTGTCTTATTTTTCAGTGAATGTGGAAGAAAAAAGCTTTGTATATTTAAAATTGGCCAATTTAACTTTGTAACATATTAATCTTTTGCTCATTAGGAACGATTAGTATAACTGCAGAATAGCGGTTTTGTAGAGTTGCCACACTGTTTACATTTCACCAAAGCTCCATGCTGGACGAATAGGTAATATTTGCGTTAATGATTAATGGAGAGTTTTTATTTCACGAGTTGATGTAATAAAAGTGAAAAATCAGAGCAGTAGTGACTTTTATCAGTAATGTGATTAATTTAGAAAACCTAATAGGAGAGCCGATTATTTCCCAGGTTACAATTTCGAATTCGCGCCCTAAATACGAAGAACCGTTTTTTTTTCTGTTTTTTTTTTTTTTTCTATTAAATATTGTAATGAGAATTATTCGAAAATCATTCTAAATCAATATTTGTTGAAAGAGTTGTGGATGATTTTAAAAAATAAAATGGAACAACGACGAGAAAAATAACACAGTAATAATAACTAGCGCCATTCTTTAATATATGCATGGAATATTTAAAGGATAAGGCTTAGCGCGTTATCATTTCAGGCGACTCCTATTAAGCTTTATTATTATACGGTTTTCTTCGGTACGATCTGCACTGAGTATATATATATATATATTATATGTATTGTTTTTTTATCCCCCCCCCCCCCTTTGAGCACGCCAGCTAAGGACCTACGTCCAGGAACAAAAGGAAGAAAAGAGCCGTCAGTTAAATTTTGATTTGGTCAGATATGGACAATATAAAGGAACTAATCGATGAAATGATGGATGGTGAAGGGAATGACAAAATATAAGATGTACAATAAGGAGTAGGTTGAGTTTCAGCGGACAAGAATATAGAATACAACGTTCGACAGAAAGGAATGGACATTCAAAAGAGATGTGATTGGCGTCGCAAACCATCGCTTTGTTGAGGTGGAGAGAACAATTTGGAGAAGAAACAAGGGAATAGCGAAAACGAGAAGAAGGAAGAACAGAATGGCCAAAACGCAAGCGAATCATAGAAATGACAACGTACATTTTTATGTTTATTTCGTTGCAAATGGTTAAAACGATGGAATAGCGCAACGTGCATATTTAGATTGACAATTCAAGTTTTTTAGCCGACCGTTTTCTTCAGACATTACTTCAAAAAGCTTGCCGATGCATCATCTACGTTTCTATACTTCGCGGTTATCTAGGTCATCAATTATTAAGTTTTTTCATTTTTATATTTTTTCAGCTTGACTAGTACGAAAAAAATAAGGTGACTAATAATAAGTCTTCAGTCTAAACATAATCGTCGGTAATGTGACCTTCTGCCCTTTGACGTGCTTCCCGGGATTATTTATGCCAGAAGGAAAGTGGCATCTTCAAACGTACTGTTTACGATGGTAAAAGATTATTTCATGTTTCTTTTTTTTCGCTATCGCTTCGTAATCGTGCATAATTATTAGCTGTTCTAATGGTTAACTGTTTTAATCGTCGAAGTTATTTTTTAGAATTACTATTATTACAATCCTCGAATGCTACCTTCAATTTAACCGTGAATTATAATCAGAAGAAAGTAACGTATTTGATCATCGCGCTATCTTAATATAAATTATAAAGTAGTAATAGATACCCTGGGTTAAAATGGCAAAACTTACGTTACGTGTTTTTTTGTGTATTTTTGAAACGTTACTTTCGTAAACATATATTTCGGTTTTATTTGCATCAACTTGCTGCTTAGAAAAGAATAGGAATTGAATGTAAATTTTGTTGAAATTACATTTTTAGCGCAAAAAAAAAATTAACAAAATAAATCTATATCTTATTGTACACAAACCACGTTCTGTAGTAGCTAAAGAATTCACTTTTTTTTTTAATCGACGTATTTTTTTTATCAGATTATAGAAAAACTATATACCAAAAATACAAAATAAAAGGGTTCAAATTTTAAAAAATTTCATAGCCGATTCTATAATAGCTGCGAATTATTACTTTTTTTTTTCAATCGGCGTATTTTTACCCATTGGGAATATAGCGAAAATACAAAAAATTTTGAAATTTAAGGGCCTAAAAGTGAAAATTAAAAGAAAGTCTACAGCTTCTCCTATGAAAGCTGGGGAGTTACTTTTTTTTTCACATGACGTATTTTCATCGCTAGAATACAGGAAAACTCGAGATTTTAAAATTAAAGGGCTCCAATTTCAAAAAATATGAACATTAAGCTGCAGAAGTTTTCCTTCAAAAATTCCACAGCTCTTTCTATAGTAGTTACGAGATGGATTTTTTTTTTTTTTTTTTTTTTTCTAATTCCATAGAATACCCCAAAAGTACAAAAATCTAAGTATTTCAAAGTTAGCCCTAATTTGGGAAAATATGTATCTAAACCGGTAAGCCCTGTAAACTAAAAAGTAGTTACAACCTTTTCCAGATCCTTAATAACATTCATGCACCATCCACAAATCTATACCTAATATTAATAATAAAAATAAAAACTTAAAGATGCTAAAAAGAAAAAAAAAACATTATTTTTACGAGTATAGGAAAAATATAAAACCATCGAATTGTAAAATTTAAAAACACAAATTTTGAAATGATTGAGGTGATGGCGATTTGCGATGTAAAATATTATTGCTTCGATTCTAAGAAAGAAATGAAATTTAACCATTGCATTGTAAATTTAATAAAATAAGTCAATTCCTCATTTTAAAAAGAATTCTAGCAGTGTTAGTTTTTCGAGATATCGTAATCTAAATTTCACTTTTTTAATTGTAGTATTCGTATTATTATTATTATTATTATTATTATTATTATTATTATTTTTTAAAATAAACGTTAAGTGAATGCTGCTCTCTTTTATAAAAATTCGCGAAGTAAAATAATTAAATATGCGGAGGTTTGGATATATAAATGTATATGTGTGAATATATTATTTTTTTTTATTTACTACGAAAATTACCTATTTAGCAGTTTTAGTAAAAATTAAACATATCGAATGTAATATAAAAATGGAGGGATCCGAAAACATTAGAAACAAAAAATGTTTAAAGCGAGATCAGGGTTTGAATTCTTACGGATCACAAAATTTTTGAATATAGCTAATAATAGAAATTAGAAAATAATCAGTATAAATAATATTTGGAGTAATAATGATAATTAATGATAATAATAATATTAAAAATTAAGGTTCTTTGCTTCCTGCACGCTTCGATCACTAATCCCCAAGTAGGCCTTTCGACTGTATCCCGCATTATTATTTATTGTTAAACTATTAAGACATTAAATTTTATAAAACAAATTCTTTCCGATGTTCAACTATCAGCTGATGCGTTGCTAATGCGAGACGCAGAAACGATCAGGGATTTTCAAATACGATTAGGTCGGTTTTTAATAATTTCTGGCTATCTGATTAAGATTGAAATAATTTTCAAGTTTTCAAATAAAACAAAGAAAAGAAAAAAAAAGTATACATCAAATAGTTGACTCAATTTTTTTTATTAATAGAGAGATAATAGTAATAATAATAATAATAATAATAACAATAATAACAGTAATGTAGTTATAATACAATAAGAAATAATGACAATTAGGAGTTTCTTCAGAAAAATAAAGAAAAGTATTATAAACATACAGGGCCGTATCTAGACCAAAATTTCGGGGGGGGGGGGTACGAAAATATTTGTTTGAAAATACATATATATATATATATATATATATATATGTATATGTGTGCGTGCTAGTGCGTGCGTGTGTGTTATCATGAAATATATTTATTTATAAATGGTACACTAAAGTCCTGTAGTTAATTAATTGTATATGAAATATTTGAATACTACAAAACAAATAAAAATAGTAATTTCCATAAAAATCATAAAAAATTTAATTTTCTTTTCTTTTGTCAAAAATTGAAAAGAAATAAATTTATTTTGAATTTCGGTCCATTTAATTCAAGCAGTTATTATTTCGCAGACATTTCGGGGGGAGAGACCCGTGAAACCCCCCTCAGATACGGCCCTGTAAACATACTTGTTCCAAATTACAAATTCGTGATTTACGCAGATGATAAATTAGGTTATCGTCTTAAATGGAGCACATAATTTTCTAATTTATTTACTTTTTTTTTATGTTGAATATAAATATATCGAAATATGCGTGTAATTTACTGATATCATTTATTTTCTTAATGACGAAAGTGAACAGTGTTGCTGTGTAATATGTACTATGCGCAAGAATTCTATCAGCTTTCCACTTTTTTTTTTTTTTTTCGATCAGTGCTAACACCAGTACGCAACGCTATCGAGTTTAACTGACTGAATGTAATGAAACCAGTTGTATCACTCGAACGAAAGGTTAAAGGGCAGAATCTAATGATGTAAGAAGCAATAGTAGTCGTAAAGAATGAATAAATGTACTTCGTTGGAAAATGTTAAAAATATTCGTTGGCGCATGTTTTTCTTAGATGCTGTAACGCGAATGGTATGTTACAGAGCGATATTTTGTTTACTAAAAATAATTTTTTATAAGTAATCGATTTTCTTTTCTCAAAAACGGTGAATAATTAAAATAACACTTTTGAAAAGCGATTCAGTTTCGTATTGTTGAAAGACTACATTTATTTTAATTATCGATTCATTTGAATATAAATTTAACTAAAGTATTTCATAAAAAAATGAAAAATTAAACTGCAAAATAGAAAGCGTAGTGAAACAAGGAGGTTCGGATGAAGTGGACTGTGAAATATTTTTTTGCTTTTCCTTTTTTATTAAAAGAATCTTTTTTTTTTCTTGCTTTTTTAAATTTATAGATCGTTGTTAATATCTACGGTTCTTACGGTTCGAATTTTTTAAAAACTCTAAAAGAAGCTTTTTCCCACTAGGCAAGAGAGTCGTATGGCACTTAAAGAGAGAAAATATTGGAGGGAAAGGTAAATCTGGATACTAAAAAAAAGAAAGAAAGAAGGGGTAGCTTGTTATTATTTTAAATACGGCTAAACTGCCTGTGATCTCCGTTGTATTGCAGGCAACTGTTTGATCGTTCCATCTTCAAGAGAAGTTAATCGATTTTTTAATTATCTCCAAAAAGGAATGTTGACACCACTGTTGTTTAACGAAGTATGATAAAATATTCGATACTTATGGCGGACTTGGTGGACAGGGTGAGTTGATTATAACAGAATGAGCTGCAAACCATTTCGGACAATGCTCGTGATTCTGGACGTCCACAATGCCACTCCCGTATTTGCAATATGCTTGGGGTTTGATCTGTTAATATGGAATATTAGATTTCCTATTGCATTTGCAGCTAGCAGCAAATTTGTTATTATAATTACATCCCGACGTTTGATGTAGAGAGAATAGTTTCCAAAATGTGGTTTCGCACCCAGAACAGAGTAATAGTCGATGCTTGTTATTCCGTCGTTCATTTTGACATCCTCATTCGTGTAACTTATGTACAATTCTGTTTACCATTACTTCTGTCGTCGTACATAGATGATGTGACTTGTTCAAAAGATTTGCCGCTATGGTTTGTTCGACATGCTTTCGCCATTGATTTTAATTCTGTAAGAAAAAATTTCACCTAAATATAAAACCGTGGGGTGGAACATTTTTTTTCCTTTTTTTTTTGCAAGTCCAAAAAGAAGAGGAAAAAAATGATGTGAACTAAAAAGAAATAGCTAACATATATTCTAAAGGCGATTTTACTATTTGAATAGTGAAATTATCCCGCTGGGGTGAGAGATATATCTTTAAAAAAATATTCCCTGGGGGGCCAACAAAAGTTATTGTTTGTTTAATTTATTTATCCATACTGTATAAGCTGGTTAACTAAAAGAATAAAAAGAAATCTGTTGGAAGCGGAATCTATTCTCAATTTAAAGAAATTTTATAAGTATATCTGAACATCCTCCGATAGTTTTACCTCTAGAACGCCATGTTGAACACGCCGAAAAATAATTAAATTCAGCAGTAAAATATTGTTTGAATGAAGGTATTACATTTATTCGCTTTGTTTTGCACTTCCGTTTAATGCATTTCTCGTTAGTAAACCGGAAAAAATGTCTTAATCAGAAGGCTGTCTTCTTTTTATTGTTCGACTATAATAATTTCTCAGCATTCAACATCTCCATCGTATGTGTAATGTTAATAAGCAGCTCAATGATTCGCTCATTTTCCAGTAGTGACTAATTAACGTACTGGAAAATAAGCTGATTTTGATGTAGATATCGAATTGTGTTTTATTAGCAAAATAATGAAATATCCGCGCGCTCATCTGGAGTGTGGAAGTAGGAAATTATCAAAGTCGAACAGTAAAATGTAGGTCAGATTTTTTTTTTTTTCCTATTTGGAATACCGTTAGGTAGGCATCTATGCATTCTCATTAACGTCGCCAATGCCCGCATGTGTTCTTTCGAAGCGTAGAAGCGTGCCGTAGCCCCCCTTATAAGTAATATTATTCTATTAAAAAAAAAACAAAAAAGTACGTATAGTTTTCGCTTAATTTGTGTATAAAAAATTTTGTCCGGGATGTAAGAAATAATTTCGAATACATTCACTTACCGAATATATTTAAGGCACGTAAAGAAGACACGTCTTATGTCGACCGAAGAAAGATAATAGGTTCATTCTGCATTTAGTTTGGGTGTACAAACTGTTCAATGAACTTGCGGAAAAAATAACCGACAAGTTGACTCTTAAAATACCGGATGAGCTTACACATGTTTCCTTGATAATGGAATGTTCTAACATAATTATAACACGTCTTCTGGCAATTCTTTAAATAATATGTTATAAATTATGAAACGCTAAACGCAGAAGTCTTTATTAGAAATCAAAAAATTCAAAAATTATCCATGTGTGGATATTTTCTGAATTTTTTGATTTTTATTTAAAACATATATGTATAGTGTTTTATAATTTTTAAAATATTATTTTAGGAAGTTTTTCTGTAACTTTTTATATTCTATCTTTCGGTTTAGTCCGATCATGACATTTTTCTGTCGCAAGAGCCCGTTTTTTTCTTTCGATAATCCGGAACATATCTATTTCGAAATTCGCTGCGGTTATTTTTCGGCACGACGAGACAAATAAACGGGTTCCTAGTTTCGGATTTTGATAATGGGTCACTAGTGTAAAGTGGATTAATGTAATTCTGAGAAAGGAAGGAGGGTTCTTATATAATATACAACAATTTTTAAATCAACTAAATTACAAATATTTAAATTTTGCAACAATATCATATTTTTTAACAATTTTTCATCGGATTCTAATGATATTTGCAGTATTTTTTAATGATCGTAGCTGTGACGTTCATAATCATTTTACTCGAGCCGTCCTGGACTCTTTCGAAGGCAGTATGCGCGCTATAGTTGTGGTGCAATAGAAATTGAGAACAATTTGTAAATCAACGTTGAGGCGGAAATTTGTAAATTTTTTTTGTATTCCGGTTCGCTGGATTATGTTTTATTTTTAACATTGAAGTTGCAATTGAAAAAAAAAAAAAAAATCATTTCGGTCCAACCGAGGGGACTGTGAAGTTAGAGACAATTCCGAAAGAAGACTTTTCCGTGGTCATAAAAGATTTTGAAACTTGTCGCAAATATTGTGTGAATAATTAATTTTATCGAGATTTTTTCTTTTCACTGTTGGTACAATGGGGATGATGCAGTTAAAATTTTTAGAACGAATTACGGAGTTTAAAAAGTGTTTTTTATCGTGCAACACTTTGAAAAATTTTCCATATTAAACATAGAGATCTCAATTTTGAAGAATTTGTTATAAAAAAATTTATATTTGGTATGGAAATTTTTTTAAGAATGTTGCGTACTTTATTGGTCCCCTAGTGTTCGTCCAAAATAAAATTTCAATTGTCTCCGAGTTAATACATAAAAGAGCTTACAAATTTAAAAAATAACCAAACAAACTCATATCGCCGTCGCCATAGCCTAGTGGCGCGACTTCTTGATTGTTGAGATAATGATCATGAGTTCGATTTCCAGCGACGGCCAAAAAGAAATAGACTGATTTAATTTAATGAGTAGTGTTAGTGGACAAATGGTATTTACAGCCAGGCCAAGAAAAAAAAAAGTTTTTTTTTGTTTTTTTATTTTTTTTTTATTTTTGACATTTTGGATTATCCCTTTTCACATTAATTTCTATTTTTTGGCTTTTGCGATAAACAATTAAACAACATCTGAAATATCAAACGAAGGTATCAAATGTCAGAGGTTTATATATTTAATAATTATAATATAGAAATTTAAGATGCATCTAAAAATATGAAGAGAAAAGCTTAAAATAAAACTGAAGCTAAGAAGGAGGCTCAAATGTGAATTACCAATAACTCGAACGAAATAAGGGGAAGGGGGAATATTAGTTTATATTAACGCAGACGCTTAATGAAATTCCCGATGAAATAATATGTGAGATAAAAGAGAAAGAATAAAAACGGAAATTGATAAAATTTTGGTGCAAAGTGAAAAAAGCTTAAAGACAATAAGTAAAAGTATGTATGAGAATTGTGTAAATTGAGTTCGGCTGATATAAGTAAATTACTGTTCTATCCAAATAATAATAAGTAAATAAGTTTTTATGCGAAATTTGTAATCTGCTAGCTTTACCATTGTATGTGTTATAGAAAACAAACATATACATTTATACATATATATCTATATCTATATACATATATATCTATATATATATATATATATATATATATAACTCGACTATTTTGGCCTCGCAAGGGGCTGTGCCTTTTGACCCCTCTTGCTTTCATTTCCGTCTCTTTCTCTTCTATACTTTGTATAAAATGATCAAAATTTACAACGTAATTCTTACTGGCATCAACACAAAAAAAAATAACACAACTACAAAAATCCTGTCCTAACATTTAACTTTCATTATATAAAATTAAGACATTTTTTAAATAACGGCAACAAAAATCCTATAAAATATAACAAACGTTACATAAAATTGGGACATTTTTTCTAATGGGGGGTAGCCTAAGAATTTCGTTGTAATTAATATTATATATATATTAAAAAAAAAAAACACTGTTCGTTTTATTTGTTGGATTTTAAATAATTTATATACTATATATATATTTTTTATTTTTTATTTTTTATTTTTATTTTTGCTAAATGACGTTATTATTTGAATCTGATCAGTAAAAAGAAATATTTAACTAGTTATAACTTAATAATTGAAAGTATAAATTTTCTTTTATTTTTATTTATAGTCTGGAGCGGAACCATCTGGCCATTAACAAATTCTTATTTGTATATATGCTACCGCGTAAATGCTAAAGTTCGCTTTTTGATTCGTACTTCAAAAACTATCAGAAATATTTAAAAATTATGTTCTAATTTTAATTTTATTAACTTGACTTTACAGTCGTCCCTTTCTCTTACGTAAGAATGTGAAGAAAAATATTTTTAAAATTACTTTTAAAATTTATCTGCTTTGAATTGCTTCAATGAGCCAGTTGTTTTTCCCGTCCAAATGAAAAAAAAAAAATATTTTTGAATCAATGTATATTGTGCCGAATATCAATCGACATCATTGTAGCTCGTTATTTTTCCAGATGTTTTTTATCATTTCATTGACAATTCTACTTGCGATTCTTTCTTTATCAGTGTTATCATATGTGTAAATTGACGATAAATTTTATTTACAATAGCAATTAAAAAAATTTTTGATAGCTATTCCGGAACATTCTTTGTTATTTATCGCATTTTTGTTAATGCGCAAAACTGAGAAACATTTAAAAATATTTCTGGCCAGTAATGATTTTAAACAATGCTACGAACAAAAATTAATACTTTCGGTAAACCTAAATCGGATATAAATTTATCATTGAGCTACAATAATTACGATTAAATTAGCGAACGACGATTTTCAAATACTATTCGAGTAGTGTTGTCAATTTTTATTTACTTTTCTGGCTTTAACGTTGAAATAACTTCCGAATTTTTTAAAATAAAACGTACACATCAAATAGTTGAGCCCAAACTTTTTTTTTTTTTTAATAAGTAGAAAACTATACCGACATGTTTCGCAGCAAGAGCTCTATGCGTATTTATGGCGTATTCGGTTTATTATAAAACGTATGCAAAAATGGATAATCAGATGTAGTGCGGTGGTTTGTCTACGTATAAAATTATTATACCATGAATACGAGACATGTTGTTACATTTATTTTTCTGGTTAAGTAATATATTTCTGATTATTGTTATTTATTTTATCATAAAATTTATCATTAATGAAATTCCTTCCGCCTATTGGTTAAATTAACGCGCTTTCCTGTAAATTTTCCTGTCATGCGTTTTGATTTGAGATTACTTTATTCGCTTGACGATCAAAAGCTAATTTAGAATTGTAAAATTTTCCTCATCTGTATCGGAGAATGTAAAAATTTATCGGAAACGGTAGATTTAAATTAAAATTATAATCGACGAATGGGGTGTTTGCAGTTAACGGGTTAAAAGAAAGTTCTAGATCTCTATCTTGTTTTTGTATATTTCGTTAAAGCTCGGGACGTAATTTAGGAGAAAAAATATAAAAGATAGACTAAAAAAGGGAAAAAAATGAATACATCGAACAAACAAAATATCCACCGGTCTTATTGGATGGAATTTATAATGGGGGTTACCGTAACAAAGAAGTATGTTGAAGAGAAACAAAACAATAAGAAAGAACAGCCGGTTTTTGAATAATAATGAACAATCGGTACCGTAGTACTGTGTCAACAAGTACAAAAGTATCGCATTTCGTCGATAACGAGAATTTCGGAAAGAACGCAAAATTTATTTCATCTCGGACGAGAAATAGTAATAAGAAAAGCTTTTGTAAAAGCTGATAATTCCGAGTGATGCGATAGACTGTTATCTAATATAATTTAATATACAATACGAGGTTTTTGATCAGTACCAAAATTTGAACATTACCGATCTGAAAGCCTTCATATAAACGATAAAGGGTTGCCACCGATGGCAGGACATAATTTCTTTCTTCGTCCCATTCATTGCTTTAGAAACTGTGTTAGGATGCAGGCACATTTAGTCATACAGGCTTTTGATAAAGTCTGGCACGATGGTTTATTATACAAATTAAAATGTTTGTTCCCGAGTAACCTTTACCTGTTGCTAAAATCATACCTCGAAGATCGTCATTTTCAAGTACGTTACGAACATACCTACTCAGAAATACATCCAGTTTTAGCAGGCGTTCCTCAGGGTTCAGTGTTGGGCCCCACGCTGTACTTGTTATACACAGCAGATTTTCCTGCGACAGAGAATGTGCAGATGGCTACATTTGCGGACGACACGGCACTACTGTCATCACATGAAGATCCGAAGAAAGCTAGCAACAATCTACAAAATGCTCTTACGAAGGCTGAAACATGGTTTAAAAAATGGAAAATCGGGATAAACGAAAGCAAATCGGTGAATATCCATTTTACTAACCGAAAAGTTGAAGTCCCACCCGTTAAGATCAATAACATAGATCTTCCTGTACGAGCAACGGTCAGGTATTTAGGTTTGCACTTAGACAGCCGATTGACATGGAAACACCATATACAGGTTAAAAAGAAAGAATTAGATATCCGGGTTAAAAAAATGTACTGGCTGATAGGGAGAAACAGTGTACTGACAACGGACAACAAACGTCTAATATACACAACTATTTTGAAACCCATCTGGACATACGGGGTTCAACTTTGGGGTTGCGCTAAACCGTCAAACCTGAAGGTAATACAGACTTCCCAGAATAAGATCCTTCGGTTGTTAACCAAGGCACCCTGGTACGTTACTAATCTAACCTTACATCGAGATTTGTGTGTAGATTATGTGGCTGATGTCATCAAAGTTCATGCTAAAAGACACGCAGACAGACTCGATTCTCATCCGAACACTCTTGCTAGAGGATTGCTCGATGTTACTGATAATGTAAGAAGACTGAAACGCCAGAAACCGCAGGACCTTGTTTAAGGTAGGGGTAATCGGGTAGGTGCCATTGGGTACTCCTCCCTTCATGTTTAAGTTCATTCACACGTATTACTAAATGTCCTTGATGGACAGCTCGTAATAGTGTATAAATATAAAAAAAAAAAAAAAAAAAAAAAAAAAAAATTAGTCATTTAGTCTTTTAATGGAATACGAAATCAAAAAAAAAAAAAAAAATCTTAATATTCAATACATTAACTATTAGCGGGAAAATACTGAAAATAACAAACTTCGGCAACTGAAGGCAGCTCTCAGGTAGAACGGTTAGGGGCGTATAGGAACTTTGCGGAGATATAAAATTACTCTGTACGGAAGTATAATATCTTAGATTGAACAAATGATAAGGTGTGCACGAAATAAAGGAAAACGTTTTCGATGATAGTTTTTGAACGGCGGAGAAATGAATACAGAGAAATAAATGGATTACAAAATGATGTAGTATATAGTGGATTCGAATAGACCGCATTGGAACAAGTGACATATTATTCCAAGATATTACGAGTGCGTGAAATAGTGATGGGTAAGTTCGTTATTTTTTCAGATATGCATCTGGAACTGAATCGTAGCTTCGAGAACTGCATTACACAATTGAACTCAAATGGATCATCCGGTGTTTATGTATACTGTTGAAAATTGGAATTAGTTTGCACTGGTGGAAGACGCAGTGTAATATTACCAGTGTGTTAGGATAGGTTACTTGTGCTAGAAAGAGAGAAGTAAATTGACTAATAGTATGGGAGTGGAATCACAAAAAAAGTCGTGTGTCTACAGAAAAAATGATAAACTTTCTTTCTACTTATTCTAATAATATCACATTTTTCATTTTTCTAGCTGATCTGACACATTTTTGCTCTGATATTCATTCTTAAACGCTGAAAAAAACAGACGGTCTATTCTTCTCTGTTCAAGGTATATATTTTAACTTCTATAACGGAACTGTTGAACCTGTATAATATTCATATTGACTTAGTATTTGCTGGGTCGGAGTTGTGGATACTGTTAGCTGTAGTCGGAGTTACATCATAAACTCCGCTATGGGATACATATCCTTCGAGATATATAGCGTGGAAACAAGGTTGGGATCAAAGTTGTTAAACGGATTTTTTTTTTGATTTTTTTACAAAGCAATGCGCCCTGAGTATTTCGTTAGTGAGCATCATTTTTTACTGCTACGTTAATTACAGTGCAGTAAGTCATACAGCTGATTCGGAAACTTGTTTATTTATTTTTTTCTAGAAATTATACTAAAATTAAACAATTTGATAATATAGAATATATATTTTTAAGAGTAAACGAATTTGGAAGGAGGTGAAGTAAATGACCAAATGGTGGAAGCTAAGTCAAACAAATGAATATAAAATAGAAGCGAATTGGGGTTTAATAGTTTTTCGAGTTTAAGGTAGTAGTGTGTCTTTATATACTAATGCATAGATAATGGTATTTAAATGGAGCACGACAAAAGCAACAAAAAAAGAACGCGGATGACAGGAGTGAAATAATTGACCACTGGAAGTAAGAGAAAAAAAATCCGATCCTTCGGACTTCTTGTCCATGGCGAAAGCCATCGGACGACTCCCCCGGATGTTAGTATTCTAAATTCGGAGTCATTTTCAGCTGGCTATGTCATTCTTTACAAAGTGAAATAAAAATGTCTCACCACGGTGTGAGGCAGAAATGATGCAGATTTTGTTATGGGATATTTTTTTTGTTGCAGCATTTCCGTATTATCTGTGGCGTAAGAACGGCATAGTGATTAATAAATTCGGGCTCGTTAATTGAGGAAACGTAACAGCGCAAATGATGATATTTACAACAAGTGTGATCTCGAACGTAACACGCCGTTGTCAAATCTCAACTGCATAACCGAATATAATGATCAAAGGAATTTTTATGTTTTTACTTCTCTTTTATGGTGCGGCTGGCAAATGAGGGCTGATATTTAATTCTTGTTGTAACGATGATTGCAGTAATCTATTACAGACACGAAAAGTGCAATATTTAAAATTTTCCCTAAAAATCGTTTAAAAATTTTCAGAATTTTAGGGGGTAAGTGGGTAATAAATAAATTTTGAGGGGTTGAAAAAGTGGGCTACCCTTCTCTCTCAAATACAAAAATTTACTGAAAATATACAATGCCACATAACTGTGCATAATTCTGTGTAAATTGGGTATCAACGTCCCAGAATTTGTGTGCACTCCCTTCATCGTGTAATGTGTCCATTACATGGGTATTAAAAAATAATAATAAATAAAATAATAATAAAAATAATGTGGAATGTGTGGTGCGGGTGCGGATGTGAGCGCGCATGAAACTGTTGTCGGTGAGGGGTGGCCAATCGCCGTTCAGAAAAAAACAATAAGATCTACCTGATTCGGCCAACACGGACCGGAAGGCGGTCGGAATAGAAATGACGAGAAAAAAGAAGATTTTTTTAGACGGAAGTGAGTGGTCTTTTGGCTGGATGAAGTTAGTCTCTAGTTTTCGCACTTTTGAATCGAGTCGTTTGCCAACGTTCGTTAGTTTTGGGTTTACCAGCAATCTGCGGAGGAGTCCTGTGGGACCTGCTAAGAGAAGTAGTTAGTTTTGGCAGAAGTTTCGCGTTCGGTCAAGTTGAAAAAGAGTTATTTGTTCGAAAAGTAAAACTCCGAAATTCGCGACCTTATTAAAGAATAGTTGGAAACGATCGAACGTCCGTTAAAAGAATCAACGACGAATCCAATTGTTCCGTGACAACCGACCGCCGCATCGTCAACCTACGGATCATCCCGGATATCCACCGACAACAGTGATACGTAGAATTTTGTATTATATTTGTATATATCGGTTTATATTAAATTTTATCCGTATTATCCGAATTAATCATTGTTTTTCAGCGGTCGACCGGTAACGAAAGATAGGTGTGATCCAGTTTATTTTAATATATTGTTTATGCTTCAAAATTTCAAAAAACTTAAATTATTCTTAACTTAATAAAATCTAAATAAATAAAATCCACGAGCGTAAAACCTCGTGGTTGGCATCCCTGGATTTAAATTAAAAGCGGTGACTAGTTGAATAGTACCGTTTCAATCGTTAGATTAAAAACAAATTTGGAATGCAAGATATCGATGGTTTTATTTACGGTTATATAATACAGTATCTGCGGCATAGATTGTATGTCAAAGCGTCGAAATTTATTTTTTGCACCTTTTATCGCCGCAACAAAAATAACTTTCGAATCGTATAAATTAAAAAAAAAAAAAAAAATTATTTCGAATTTTGCGGCAAAATATGCGAATGAAAATGCATTGTCTGCTATTTCAAAAGTTAGTTCGGCATTTAATTTTTTTACATACTCGCTTCGTTATTTGTATTTTTTTTTAAATTTTTATTATACATGTCTATATATATACTACGTTATCACGTATGCCTATTTCCTATTCACTGTTGGATGTTTTCCGTGGTGGAATAAGTTGGCCTAATCTCCTGTGCTGGCCGGGTAAATTGGAAGATATATATGTATATATATATAGAAAAGTGGGGTAAGTTGTTACAGTCGGTTTTTCAGTAAATAATAAATCGTGCGATTATGTTTTTTTTTAAAAATATGTATCACATCGTTGCCACAGTTGTTTATGAGTCATTTGTCGCTAATAACGATTTTTTGATATATAAAGTTCGGTTTTTTTGTTGTTTTTTTTTTTTCGAGTACAACATAAAGTATATCAAAATAAGTTTAGTGGATTTAAGATTACTCGATGTCATGTGAAGAAAGTAGCGTATAGGGCAAGTTGTTAACTTACCCTGTGATGATCACTCTCAGTAATGTTAGCGAAATTTTTAAGGGTGACAAATATCACATTATTCTACATAGGTAATAATGTCACGAAAATATCTAAGGAAGACATAGACATGGTTGAAGAAAATACATACAATTGGCTGCTCATAATGAAGAATTGCCGTTACGAGAAGTTGCGAAATTCAACGTTTGCTTAAGAGAAGAGAAAACAAGAGAGGTATGTTGTGTTGTTTAATTTATAACCGAACTAGGAAATGTAATCAGAGAAAAATCTATTTAATTTCATTTTTCCCCTTTTTTTCCCTCTTGGATTGTAAAAAATTAATTAAGTGAAAGGTATGTTGAATATGCTAAACCGAAAATAATATTTAACGATAAGCAAGAAGAAGAGTTTGTGAATTACTGAAATTCTCGCTTACAATTTCCGAGATGTCAGTAGAATAAAAAAAGATTTTGATAATTCTTGATAATCAGATTATAAACAAAAGAACTGGAAAAGTGTCTGGCTTACGAAGTTTATTATTCGACAGCCGGAGTCACCGAGCCTGATTAGAGCTTGAAGCAATAATAAGTCTAGTATGAAAGATTTTCAGGATAAATTAGGAAAACTGGTTTTGCTAAAAATACGAATTTACTGCTGAACGTATTTCTAATGTAGACGAAACTGTGGTATAAGTATGGTTTAATAATTAACAAAAATAATTGCTATAAAAGGAGGTATCATTTCTGCCGAAAAAGGATCAGTCGCGTCAATGATGTTTGCAGTAAATGGCTACAAAAAGTAATAGTGTACGTTCCGCGTTAATATATTTTATAAAAATCATTTTATATTAAATGGACGAGTTTTTTTTGAAAATTGTTTAGTTCGTAGTCCGTTTAAACATCGGGTAAACCTTGCAATTGATGATCGGTCAAAAAGGTTCCCGGGAAAGAATACGGTAATATTAGGCATTCCTAGAATAATTAAACCTATAGCAGCGACCCTCTGCATAATGTACAAAAAGGCTTCTCAGTAGCAGTGGGTATCTTTTGACCTGAATATTTTTAATGATGAAGACTTTACTCCGGCATTGATTACGAACAGATCATACCCAATGAAAAAGAATAATGCATTATCGGATAATTTATGAAAAATACAAGTTGGTGAAACAAGCTGATGTTTTAAAAGCTGCCACGGTTAATACCGAAATCATGAACGGAAGAAGACACCCTACTACAATGAAATCATGTTTGAAGAAAAGTGGTTTTGTTTTTTATTAGTTCTGTATATTTTTCAACAATGAATAACTATGTATAATATTAATGTACACTTTTTGATGTTTTTAATAAAGCCCCCCTTTCACGATAAATAGTGGTTTACAAATTATATTTTAATTATTTCTATGGTAGTCTATGCTGGGGCATTGTATATAAATGTAAATTAAAGGGCTGGTATTTTTTATCCAAAATTTGTTTCTAATATAGCATAGGAGGGAAGTTACAGAAATTCTGGAATACTAATGCACAATTTTCACGAATTTTATATAGTTACGTGACATGACATTTTTCTCTAAATTTTCCATCTTGGGGTGGCTGGGAAAGTGGACTCTCTCGACCATCACACTGCGAGAATAGGGAAATCGCTGAAGTAAGTCGCTTGCGATATCATCCGAAAGGAAACAACATGTAACATAACTGTCTTTGATCTTTAATTTTGACTTACTAATTTTTTTAAATTACTTGTTATATTTTACTCAACACTAGGCATAACCAAATGAAAACTGACATTTTAATGAAATATCATTAATAATAATAATAAATTGATGGTGGTGATGATAATGATGATTATAATGATAATGATAATGATAATGATAATGATAATGATAATGATAATGATAATGATAATGATAATGATGATGATAATGATGATGATCATGATGATAATGGATGAGGTGAAAAAAATGAGTCATCTATAGTGCAGTAATTTGTACATTTCAATAAAAAAATATTGAACCATTAGACTTTCAATAATACAGTGTGACCAGGTCTTGGCGTATTTTTAACATTATCGTTGGTGAAATTTTTATATTAAATGCAAAAATACGGTTAAATTTATAGTGGTACCTTTTTTACTAATAAGACGGATGGTTATCTGGCAATGAATACTTAAAACTGAATATTGACAAAGCAGAGAAATCATATTTGGTAGAAAGTAAAAATGTGTTGCCAAAAAGAAGAAGAAGAAAAAAAAAAGGCGTTGATCTTTTTTTATTTATTTTTAGCCTGGAGAGAGATATCCATTGTTTTTTACATTATGAAAAGAGATTAATTACACAGTATTACATCCGTTATACATCTTATATCAAGGGAGGGTCCATCTTCGCTTTACTTATATCTTTTATATTGACTTTTTTTTTCTTCCGTGCCAACTATGAATATTAATCCTACGGAAATTAAATTTTTGTAAGTTTCTATGGTAGCCGGGTATCAGATCCTAACGCAACACTACTGCTTGACCAACTGCGCCACGTAGCTGGCTAAATTCAAAATATGTTTGTCTTGTCCTAGAATTTGGAAATGAGTTTAAGTCCTGTTATTTGGAAAAAATTCTGCCGACTTGTAATCCTGTTCGGTAATTTGTGTAAAACGAGATGTCAACCATGATTACGCGTTGTTATTTTTTCCCCGTTATTTACGAATGTGCATTTAACTTTAAAATGGAGAGAGATACGGTAGACAATATTTTTCGCCAAAAAAGGACAATCTCTTTTTTTTCTTTTTCTTTTTTCTCTCTTAATAATGCATAAGCGATTCCTTCGATAGGTTAAAAAAACACAGCTTCAGTCATTTCGATTATTTGCAACGCTGTGTTTTAAAGGAAAATTGGATATTTAATTTTATTAATTAAGCCTAAAGTTCCGTTTTAATTAGCGGCTCGAAAGAGGAGACTGATAAATGAAGTTTTACGTTCGAGATTGCAGTATCTACGGAGAGAATTACGGAATCCAAAAGTAGCAACGGAATCTAACGTTAACCAGAATTTTCGCAAAATAGAATTAATTCCGTCCGCCTTACAGTGAAAAATAAAATAAGTAAATATTTGTTGCAACTACAATGTTTATATGTCCCAAGGGTAACATTTTCGATAAAGCTGTTGCAGAGATACTAATGATAAAGAAACATCTGTCGGTTTAACACTTGTTGCGTCGTCGAAAGTCACAGTCAACGTTCTGCATTAAATAAAACGTTTAATTTTTGTGTTTTTGTGTTTTCGCGTTTATTATTTTTTTAGTACTACGAATGTGTTAACCCGGCACAACTGACAAAATCTGGCATTTTCAGTATACAGCGGAAGATTGCTACCGAAAGTTTCATTCGACTGAAGTTTATCTATACTCGACAGATTTTTCTCATAATTCGCCAGAAAAAAAGGGGAAATAGTATTTTTTTTTGGGGGGGGGGGGGGGGTTGTAAATAGTAAACGCCTTTAATTGTGTTCAGGTTAAATAATTATAAACCGGCGCTTATATGTGAATATTTAGTAAAAAAAAAAGAATTCAACCACGACCCTTTTGTCTTTTGAAAATAAATAAACTCGAACACTCCTCTATTACCGCTAAAATAGTTTCACAAGCACCGATATAAAATTTAAGATTTTAATATTGCTCCCGACGAAAACTTCAAACATTTAAATAACGCGTCGAGAAATGCTTCGTCTGCGAATTTATATTTATCAGATGAAATCTTTCGCGGTTTATGATTTGCTTTTGGTTCGAAAAGACAAACGTGCAGTATTAGAAAATGAAAAATTTTCCGCCCACTACTAATATAGTAATCCTTCAATTATTTCAGTTTTTCATTTTTTCAAAATAGGAAATATAAGAAATATATTTATTTACAACGTTGATAGACATGCCGTACAATAACAGAATAATTTTCTTCCTTTTCTTTCTTTCTTTCTTTTTGGTTTTTTCTGCTCCGGTATTAAACATCGTTTAGCCTATACCGTTTACGATTACAATTAATATAATGCTCGTAAGAACTTCATTTTATTTTATAAAGAGCGATATCGTCGAAATTGAAAGTGGCTTTTTCTTTAGGCTTCCATAACGCGGTCCTAAGAATCGAATTTATATATGTGTATCTACAGATATATTTATACAGCTACATTTATAATCTATCTATAAGTGAGCGCCGCTTAAACTTAAACGAATCACAGATAATTGATACGATCTTTTTTTGGAACGAGGGTGACGGCCGTATATAATACATTGAAAATCAATCGATTTATGTAAAGAACATATCGCGATTACACGGTTGTTTGAAACAATTAGGGAGGGGGATTGAGGTCACTTCTGTAACAATGTACGATGAAATGGTGTCTGCATAAACATGTTGAGTTCATAGAAATTTTCTTAAATTGTTTTCATATGTGCGCTTGTGTATACTAAGCAAGCACAAAGCCACGCGTATTAACGAAGCCACACGAAATCGCAAACAAACCAACATTCTTGACGCTTTTCATTCGACGGATAAAAATTGAAATGTATATAACGTAAGTGTGTGAGCAATAATCGTTTTCGTCACGATTTATTCATCAAAGCGGAAATAGGAAACGAGCAGAGTGAAGAAAATTTTGAAGAATTAATGTTTTGACGCAAACAGTTGCTGCGTGAGGTGAACGTGAGTTTGGACGCGCTAATGAATGTTGCAATTCCTGCAGAACCTTGACAACGAAGACAAACGACCTATCAAATAAAGAAATTATAGGCTCTACTAGCAATAATAAGTTGTTCTGTACCGTGTACTAGAAAATTCGTATGAAGGAGTATAGTAACGGAGCGCCGATGGAGAAATAGAAACCTTTTTTTGCAAGGAAACCACGCGACACCAGACTAATTCACTGCATTTAGTATGTAAACATACATATACTATACATTATGTAGTTCATTTTTACTCATTATATTGTCTCCTCACTTATAATAGAAACAATTCGATCCTAGAGCGTTTCTGATAAGCCTGTTTTTGTCTACGAAAAAAATGAATTTAATGTTTTATTTATGGAAAAATATTAAGTACAAATAATCACAGCTTTGCGAGAAGTCCTCGCTTCCGGCTTAGTACCTAATAATAATTTGAATAAAATGTTTTTGTATTCTTGTCACTATTTAATCTGAGGTAGCGCGGTAGCCTAGTGGTTATAAGGTGTTTGGCTACTAAATCAGAAGGCACCGGTTCGAAATTCGTCTCGTTCGAGATCCGAATCGCTCCCAGGTTTATACCTAATCTGAAATAGAACTAGGTACCAGAGAGATCTGGGAAAGTAAAAGCGGATCCCAAGTAGAAAGGAAATGGTCCACCTATTCTCATTAGTGCCGTTCGGTTGAACCTTAACTTGACAATTCTCGATGCCCCCTGCGCTAAGAAGGGTATGGAACTTGATTTACCTTTTTTTTTTTACGTAATCTGAAAAATAAACATATATTCAAAGGAATAATGTTGTTACTAAAAAAAACTTAAATTGACCTTACTCTAATATATATTATACATATGTATATTTTACGTAACAGTATGAATGCGCAGTTCGTAGGTTTTATTTCAATTTTATTTAAAAAATCTCGGTAATATTAAAAATTTCTATGTCACAATTTTTAAGTCAGTATTTTTTGGTTCGAAACGACGGTATTTTAGCGGCAAAAACAAGAAACAAGCCGGCTGACCTACAGCGCGTCGCATAGTCGCATGATCCGCAAATATTTCAGTCGCATTTCTTTCAAATTCTTTTATCCTGTTACTTCTTTCATCCGCGCTTTGTCTGCTGCGTATTTTCTCTCCCTCCGTACGCACCCTGCCATCACTCGGTTCCCGATTAAATTACACTAATGGAGTTGTTTGCGGCGCGCAAAATATAATACGTGTAATGTTCGTTCCGTGTGGTTTTCAGACTTTCGGTCGAAATAAATGGACTCCGGGAAGTCGCTGCTGGGAAATATGTGAGTCACCAGCAATGGTAAGGAAAGTGTGAGTTCGTTTCCTGTTGCTTTTAAAAAGCAGCAACAGCTGCCGAGGGTGAATACGAATTACACTCTTAAAAATATAAGGTTTGCTGGGAAAACACGCTTTTCGTGTAAAACTAAAAAAAGAAAAAAAAGAAAAAAAGCACCAAACCAAACCAAAAAAATAAAACATTTCTGTCGATTATTTGCCGGCGATTATATTTGTTTACATTTCGCGTGGCGGTCCGCAGACTGAATAATCGAAATAATTCGTACCGTTTATCTATTAAAGTCTGAAAAAAGTGGCCGTGTTTAGTTAGGCATGAGCGGTCATGCGTAATGTCGCATTCCGTGTCATTTCGTTGTGTTGCAGAAAACGAATTTTAGTTGTTTTTTTTGTTTTTGTTTTTTTACCTGTTATGATGTACTCCGTTTGGACACATCCCGCTGCGATAATAAATGCCCGACGACAACATTTTCGTAATCCACCACATCCCGTTATACGGTACTTGCTTAAAACCCCTATTTCGGGAAGCAGCGTTACGCGAGGTTCGCTTCGTTTCCGTTTTAATCGGTGTTTATTTGTTTTTTTTCTCCCTCTTGAAATCGTTAATCATTTTCGGACTTGACTTTTCTGGAAGTAGGAGGGGGACATTTTTATCATTCGGTGTCACGGCACCGGCTTCATATAGTAATTAAAAGCTCGGAAAATTTTATCGGTTATAACATTTAAATTTGCCGATCGCATACGGCTTCGGGTTTAAAAATTTGTAATCGCACAGCATTGAATTAAATACCGAGCAGGACAAAAACAAACGTGGAATGTTTTGAAATATGGTAATACATTCGATAATTTATAAAACGATAAACTAATACGGTCGTGATATGTAAGTACAGTAGAGTCTCGCTAATTCCCCCCGGACATCTGGTTAATCCGGACGAATTGAAAAAAAAAAAAAAAAAATGAAAAAAAAAAAGTCGCAGGCATCCGGGACGCATGGCTGATGTAAATTACATACATATCGCTCATTAAATAAGCAATAACGTCATAACTCGAAAAACGCTATTTCGCAGAAAACTTAAATTAACATTTAAATTTACTATAATTTGAACGGTATTCCAAGAGCGGTGCTAATTTTTTCGAGTTTCTTATTTACAAATATGGGCCGTTCTAACCTCTAATTGTACTCATAAAATGCATTCCAACTGTAATACACATAACTCAAATTCGCTATTTTTTGTGAGTTATGACGCTATTGTATTTAACGAGCGATTATACATTGTTCTATATGCAAATAACTTTCTTAAGTGTACATACATACTTTAAAATGAGAAAAACGTTAATTATTAATCATCAAGATTACTTCTTTTTTTTTTTTTTTACCTATAAAACTTGTTGCTGACGCATTTTAAAGTTGATTCCGTTTAATCCGTATTTTCGGTGAACCAGGCAGGTCCAATTCCCGACAAGTCCGGATTAGCGAGACTCTACTGTAAATGAAAATTATTCAGTTTCAATTTTGTGTACTACATATATTTCATTGAAAGGTAAAAATTCAGTTTTGAAAGAGTTATATAAATTTTTTATTTTCTTTTTTGTAAAATAATTCGCGGGTTCCACAAGGCATGTCTGTGGGTGCCCAACACTCTTATCATCGTTTATTCGCAAATAAAGTTGTTTATACTTCTTAATACTTAATTTACATTATAAACAGGACACATATCCGTATTATTACACTTGACAGACCAGATGTCTTAATTATATACACGCACATACGATCGATTCTTCATCATTTGTGACCATATACAATTAAGTACTAATTTACTGTCACTCATTTGTGTGCCATCAACCAGCCACTACTTTATTAGTGTCCAAATTCCATCTCTGTGTTCATTAAATCTTGAATTCGTACTAGCAATTTAATTAATACCGCCTCAGCAGTGTTGTCTTTCTTGTGCTATTTATACCTTTCGGTCGAGTATAGTACACCTCCCTATGATACTCCCAGCTGTTCTACCTTTTTTCGTTGAAGATAATGGAGTATCATCAGTCTTATACTCAAGCAGTCGGTGATGATAATAATACAACATCTTTGGGGACATTTATTTTTTCTCCTCCCTCCAGCTGATGTTACTACTAACCTGATCTTTTTTAAGGATTATTATCTTTAAGCATCTCTTTTGCTGATTACTTATCTTTTTGGTTATCCCCTTCACATCGATGTTCCACATAAGATTCGTGACAGTACTAACGCGTTAAAGTATACACGAAGACCATCACATATGGTATTGATTGGGCTATTAAGCGAGCTAGGGCGAAGACTAAATTCTTAATTTCGATTTTAAAACTTGTAATTTTTAATCGGAATGACTTCGATGAAGAATCACTATGTTAATTCTTAATCGAGTGTAAGATGATTACCGCGACTGAAATTTCGATTTTTTTTTTAACGGAAATTTTAATTGAATTTCGGTTAATTACGTGAATGTATCGAAGTGTGAAAGCCGCTTTAAGCGGTGTGTCAAGGTGAATCGGAAAATTACAGTGTCTGCCAGGACTTTTCGTGTCCGCGTTTCAAAATCGCTTTTAAGTATAGAGAATGGCGGTAGAGTACAAAATACCACCAAGCTCTCCCTGCTCCCCTTCCTTAAACGAGATGCTTTGAAAGATCGCCATTCGACAAATGCATTAAGGGACCGCTGTATAATTAAAACGTATTCGGTAACGAAAATGTTGACAATTTCAAACTTTACTCATTAAAACTTCAGCAGGTCATCTTTCGAATTAAAAAAAATAAAAGAAAACAAAAAAAAAAAACGGAAAATAAAATGGATGAAACGCGATTAATTTTTTTTTAAAACAATTAAATCATAATTTTCTTATCTACGTTAGTTTAACGAAAATTAACCGACTGGCAGACTGTGAGCACACTGAATCGGAAAAATGAATCTTAACAATTATAAGTTTATCATCGTTACTTATATTTTAAATGATATATGATATTATATAAACATGAGAAATATTATATTTATATTTATATAAGAGAGGTATAGTTGTAATAAAAATAAGTACGCGTATTATTATTACATATTATGCGTATCTATTTCTTTAGGATTTTCATTGTACTAGTGCTGTAGAAAATCGTATTTATCTGTTGCTAAAAGTAACGAGAATAGCGATAGCACAGCATTTGGTTGAATACGGAAATTTTAAAAATCAATGTAAAATAATAACGTAGGGAAGGCAATGGCAAATGCGAATACTACCGTATAGTAGCCAGATGCACATAGGAGGACCGCATTTGTATATCGGTAAAAATTAAACATTTATTATACATACAGTCGCGTTTTGAATATTTGCCATGAAAACCTGACAGCAGGTATAAAATGCATCTCCCAATTTCCCCGGCGCCAGTACGGCGCGGATTAGGCCAACTTATCTAACCAGGGAGGAGCAGCGCCTACACATCCGGCATTGGATTGAAATGAGCATAGCGTGATAGCGTGTGAAAAATAACCAATACACTTTATGGTTACTTTCGAATTTGAATCGTTAACTAAAAACTATTCATCGGTTAAGTTGGCAATAAATCGATACCAAAAAAAAACAAAAAAAAAAAAAAAAGCAAACATTTTGTGAATAGTATTCAGTTTACTCTACTAATTAATGATAAAATTAAATGCCTACTTGAAGCACGCGTTTCAACGAAGCAAATATATTCGAAAGAATAATATATTCTGTTGTTGCAATAACTTTTTCAGCATTTCGGCTAATTATACGAAATCTATATGAACGTATAAATTGATAACGGAAAATTTAAATCTAGAAAAATCCAAACCTGTTTGTTAATATTTATAAATAGAAAATCTCTATTAAAAAAGAAAAATAAGTATTAATTTTTTATCGATAAATGAAAATAGTAAATACTTTATTTTAGAAACGTTTCATGTCATCGGCCAACGGTACAGAGTACACTACTCAATGAAAACCAAATATAAAAATAGATTCACTATTTTAATTTAGCGATAGAAAATTAATAAATACCTTATTTTTGTTTATTAATAATAGAGATTTGTTTTATGTTTGTAACCGAAAATTCGTTTTCTTCCGTAATAAAGGTAATTTATAATTTCTCGAAACGTCTAAAATTCTAAAAAAAAGGGGCAATGCGCTGTTCCTGTTATTTATGCAGCCCCAGCGGCGGCCACTATATCGTACAGCGTAAAGAACAAATGCCGACGATATTCTCGAGAGTTAAATCACTTTTATAACAGACTCTATCGCTGCTTAACGAACTATTAAAACGTTTACAGTTTGCTTTCTAAGCCGATGATCTGTTTTGCTTGTTTTGCTTGTTACGTTTGTGGAATATAGAGAGAACGTATTTCTTTCCTCTGTTGCGTATATTATTAACTTCAATGGATACTAATTTACTGTATAGCCGGAAAGCATCGTAAGCGCAAGCAGATAACAATATCGACAAGGAAGCGCGATGGGCCTCGCCAAACATCGTAAAATAATTACAATTATGACAGGTTGTTCACGGTGCTTTGCAATAGTGGCGGAGGTTATCTTTTATTTTCGGTAATGTTTTTTCTTGGGAGTCATGGGGACGACAGTTTAAGCGGTCGCGTTATTTGAATTGCTTAAACAATCGCGTTAACTCGATTGGTAATGTAGTTCGTTTCTCATTTTTTGTTTTTATCCTTACCCAAACGAAACACCATCGCCTGACCAACTGCGTCATGATAACTGAATAATTTTTTTCGGTTTTCCGAAGAATATGTCTTAAATCTTCGTCTTCGAGAAACGTCTAAGGCGGACTACTCCTGGCGAAATTAGAAATTCCATATACTTATTTTTCTGACCGGCGCTCGCTTTCCAACTGGAGATGTTGGACGGAAAGGACTGCAAAGTGCTCAGGGAGCCCCCTTCTTATATATGTACATTATAAGGCTGCTTTTCTGGAATTTTGTAAAATTTTTCACGAATTTTTCGCTAATTTTTGCATTGGCGCGACCAGTGAAGATAACACGGTTAGATAAAGCAACGCTCCTCGTAAACAAACGTGATTTTTTGGCAACTTATGTTGTAAACAGAAATTACATTTAGGCCTTTTCAACGCTAACTATGGTAGGCGTTCTCTTTCCGGTTCGAGCCTATTTTGTTTTTCTTCATTTTGAACTTTCTTTTCCTTTTTTTTTTTTTTTTTATTCACAACCCCGGTAATGGCATTTTTTCGAATGAAGCTTTTTCTAACACTTCTCGTTTTATTAGGCTTCGTTCTAACGAACACCTAATTAAATTTGGTTTGTGTTGTAATGTAATTTTGTAAATCTCTTAGGGATTATTTTTAGGAAAACTAATTAAATTGGTAAATCATGTAACTAGGTAAGATGAGTGACACTTTTGAGCAATTTTATCAAAAATTATTATCGATTAATAATAAAAACAAAAACCGTTTATTTATACCTTTTTTTTTTTTGGTCCCACATTGGATCTCATATTATCGAAAAATATTCAACTGATGTTTATTACTGGCAAATTATAATAAAAGATACAGGAACTAATAATCAGCGATAACGAACGTCGCTAAAGAAAGATTAATTAAGTTCGGTGCAAACGGTTCGAAGAATCTCGTTTTAACACTACTCCGTTTTATCTTAGTTGAACAATTCGTAACTATATTCAACATTTATCGTAATGTGAAGAGGTTTACAACGCGTCCAGAGCTTTTCATTTAACTTTCCCCTGTGTGACCAGATTGAATAAGCATTCTTCTCTAATTTTGTGTGCAATGTATGCAATTTTTCTTCTTCTTATATCGTGTCATATAATTGCAGCTTATCTACTTTATTCATCACCTGACCGTTTGTTGTGAAATCCGTCTACGGGATTTTTAGCATACGTCTGTATGCCCACATTTAAACGGCTTCAATTCTTTTTTTTACAATCTGCACTTATTATCCCCAGGTTTCAGCAGAATATTGCATTACGGACCACATATAGCACCGTAATATTCGTTTTTTCATGTTTATATTAATTTTCTTCTTTCTTATTATTTTCTCTAAATTCTCAAAAGTCTGTCTGGCAAATGCTATTCTGGATTTTATTTCTATATCGTCACGTCCATCTTCAGTTATCAGTACACCTAAGTATCTATACTTTTTAACATATTTTAGTCGCTGGCCCTCTATTTGCATTTGTGTCTCTGCGATTTTTGACCGGGAGCACTTCATTATTATCGTTTTATTTGTATTTCATATTATACTTTTTTCTTTCTTTATTTATGTTGTCGAGTATTCTTTGCATTTGTTCGGTTGTTTCGGCTATTAGTGTTTTATCATCCGCGTATGAAGTGTTATTTATTAATTGCCCATTTTTAATTTCGAGGATTTCATTATTTCCTCCGCATATACATCGAAAAGCCTAGGAGACAGCGGACATCCTTGTCTGACTCCTTTTTTAATACCATAGTATTTTTCGGCGTATTCACTTCCTATCTTCATATTTGCCCTCTGATCCCAATATAAATGCTTTATAAGTTGTATGTTAATTACGATCGATATCACGAAAAAAGAAAACCAAGTATAACAAGGGTAAAAAACAAATAAAGGATTGGATTGTATCGGTAAAAAAGAAATCGAGAGGACCTGGATGGATTATTATATAGCTCATTTATATGAAGATGTAAATAGACCAGAAAAAAATGAGGTTAAGATTAAGGCCCCCGGCTATTGAAAAGTGTGAATTAGACCGAGCAAAATTAAACAGGCAAGAAAGGGAAAAGCGACCGGAGTTGATAAAATTTCAGTAGATTTTATTAAACACATTCCGGAAAACCACAGAACACTCCTACTACATCTTTTCGATAAAATATGTTACGAAGGTAGGTTCCCAGAAGATTTTAAAAAACCAAAAAAGAATAATATAAAAAACTGTTCAGAACACCGAACAATTGCTCTGACGAGCCATGCGTTAAAATGCTTACTGACAATCATAAACCATGAACTGCAACATAGAATAGATAGAACCCCGAGTAAAACACAATTTGGTTTCATAGCGAATAAGGGCACTAGTCATGCTATAGTGCTATTAAAAGTGATCATACAGAGAGAGCTTTAAACATAAACAGAGACATATTAAAAACCGAAAAATCAAACTAATAACACCCATTTCATTTAATACATTAATTATTCGAGAGCTGGTCTTTGAACCTTCAAAAAGAAAGAAAATTAAATATTTGCCCTTAAAAAATAAAGATATTGTATAAATATTTGTTTTAAAATGAATTGCATAAAAAAGTAAGTTTATTTTCATTTTTTTTTAATAAACAGTTTGAATAAGGAAATGGTATTGAAAACTAATATCTAGTGTGAACATTTATTTGTGTGTAAATATATATATGTATGTATGTATGTATATATATGGGTTGTGTTTGTTTACCACAGTTCACGACTACACGTTTTGTTGCCGGCAGCATTCCACCAAAAGCTACAGTTCGCCAACGGCATTATAATAGGCAGGTGTTTGTTTTGAATGTCGAGGGGAATTCGTTGGTTACTTTTATTTTTTATTTGATTATTGTTGAATGAACTTCTGGAATTAAAACAAATTCTAAATACATTTTATGATCAAAATCATTAATAAAAGTAAAATTAGAACGGAAATATTTTAAAGCAGAAACGATTTTTCTAGAAGAAAGTAAAAAAGTAAACTTTTTTCTAAACTTTTCTTTAGAACAATCTTTTCTGCTTTAATCTAATTTGACTTCTAGTAATGATTTGATCATAAAATGTGCTTAGAATTTGTTTTAATTCCAAAGTATATTTATTCAACACTAATCGAATGAAAAAATAAAAGTAAATAAGTTTAATATATTAGTGAAATCAAAAATATTCTTTCGACTTTAAAAAAACAAACACCCGTTTATTACAATGTAGGCGCAATACGTTCCCCTAGTAAAACATGGGGTCCCATCTGTGTGTTTTTTGGTATATTATATTGATATGAATACGGCAATATGTTTTTAAACGCTGAATTGTTAAATATTATTTAGTAATGATGATGATAAGTATCGAAGTTGAGGAAGATTGTAAAGGCAGTTTAGCGATTTTAAAGACGAATTCGTGTAGTACGACAATCTCGGGTAATACAATTTGAGTAGACCTGATGTGGTTGCTGAAAAACTCACTCCGATGGAATTTTAATTGTTTTTTGATCTACGTTGGATCAGAGTAACCGTTCATAGTGCCTGAAAATTGTACTCAAGCCGACATAATAGCACTGCCCCTGGAAGAATTCTTGTAGATTGCACGAACATATATTTCGATCGTGCCCGAAACCGCTCACATAAAACGTAATTTTTGTAAAAACAAATTATTTTATGTAAAATTACTTTTTTGTATTGACTTGAACACATGCAAAAGTTGAAGTATTTCATTTTTGTTTTTGTTTTTTCTTAAATTTTCTAAAATATAAATATAAAAATTTGTATTTTGAATCGTTTCAAACGGTTCTGACAAAATTCCCGTTATTTTGATAAGCGACATTTGTATCAAAATCACGCTGCTCCGGAACAAGGACGTTTTAATGAAAGAAGCAATATCAATATTAGCGGTTCGTTTCAAAATGATACTGGAACAAGAGCGACCAGTTGTTTAAATGTGCGACAAAATGGCATAATCGAACAAGGACTTAACTTATGGGAGTCGCGGTAGATATTTGTCATGCGTTATATGTGTATATATATATATAAATATACGTATGTATGTATTTGGTCTAATCGCACGTTTGGCGGTATTTGTTAGTATTTCTTTACTGCACATTACATACAATCCCTTCATTGGTGATTGCAATCATGTTCTTTTTGAAAGTTTGGCTCATTCCGCTGAAAGTCTTTCCTTTCTCTGGGTCTTTCTTATGACATTTCTACTTCCCTTATTGGATCCCTTTATGTGTTCTATTTCCAATCGTTCAAAAATTTGATGGTAGCGTTCTTCGTTGTTGATGTCTTGAACCCCCCTCCCCCCCAAAAAAATAAAAAATAACGAAACAGAAAAAAACACAATTTTGGCGACACTTTTTACTCGTGTCTGAATATAACGAATAAGAAATTGCAAGAAAAATCTTATTTTTTTAATTAACGCTTTCTAATTAGCTATGAAATAGCGACGGAACATCTCTTTTCCAATTGGTGCAAGTTTCACAGCAGTCTGAAAAGGTGTTCTTGTTAACTTCCGAAACTGTGTGCCAAAACCTGGAGATTTAAAAAAAATCTTTTATCGAAAAGGTTAACTGTTTCAATGTTCTATTACTATAAATCTATCTTCTTCTTGCTGTCCCGACCGATCTCGATCATCGATGGCCATCTAGTGAAGTTTTAATGATATTCTGGTACCGCTCTCTGTCGTACGCGGAGTGTACCAACCACTCTGTATTTAATCCTGTCCACATCTTGATATCACAGAACCAGGTACGTTTCCTCCGATCAACTCTTCTTTTACCTTCAATTTTTCCCATCAAAATAGTTTGTAGCAAGGTGTACCTTTCCCACGGATCAAGTGTCCAAAATATTTTAGTTTCCGAATTTTTATTAAATTAATCAATTCGTTGTCTTTTTTCATAACTCTAAGTATCTCCTGGTTGGTCTTCTTAGCTGTCCAGGGTACCCTCAAAATTCTCCGGTAGCACCACAATTTAAAAGCTTGTAATCGATTTAGGGTATTTTTCTTCAAAGTCCACGTCTCACAGCCGTATAGTAAGATGGACCATATGTAACATTTTAAAATTCGAACCTCTATAAAAACTTTTAATTAATTATATCTGTAAAATCTTAAATATTCCTATGGTTTACTAAAGAAAAATCTATTATTATTATTATTATTATTATTATTATTATTATTATTATTATTCTAAAATTTTTGAAAGATGTGTAAAGAAATTAGTAATAAATTTTCTAGATGATCAAAAATTTTTCAGTCCCAATCAATATGGCTTTTTACCGGATAAAGGAACTGACTTAGCAGTTTTTGAACACATTACATATATAACTAGGCATCTAGAAGAAGGCAGATCTGTGGTAGCTGTGTATTTCGATATAAGGAAAGCTTTCGATACGGTAAATCACCAAATTTTACTAAAGAAATTATACGCCTGTGGTTTTCGGGGTAATATTTATAACTGGTTCAGAACATACTTAACTAGTAGGAAAAATGTAACTAAAATTAATGGTGTCTTTAGCGACAGTACTATACAGGAAACTGGGGTTCCTCAGGGTAGTATCTTAGGTCCTTATCTATTTCTGGTATATATAAACGATCTGTGTAATTTGTCTGTAAGTTGAAAAATATTTACCTATGCTGACGATACTGCACTAGTGCTGAATTCCCGCTTCTCAGAAAAATTGCATTCACCCATGCAAGAAGATATACAAAAAATCTGTACATGGTTACAACATAACAAATTATCCCTAAATGAAAATAAGACTAAATTTATGATTTACAGTTATCAGGATCAAGGGCTTTGGGACAGATTTTGTATTTCTTACGGTGGTAACATTTCAATTGAAAGGGTTTATGAAATCAAATACTTAGGTTTAATGCTGGACAGCAAACTCGCGTGGAATAAACATACCATATACTTGGCAAAAAAACTAAGAAGACTTAATTATATCTTTTACTACCTACGTGACTATTTCACAGCTCAGCATTTACGCAGATTATATTTAGGCCTATATCAGCCAGTACTTGGATATGGAATCATACATTGGGGAGGTGCAGCAGTAACTCATATAAGTCCCGTCGAAATATTACAGAGAGCAGTGAAACGGGCCATTGATCCGTCGCCAAATAATGCTATTTTATCAGTTACCGAGTTATACACTTCACAAATACTAAATTTCGTTTTTAAATATAAGGATAGATTCAATATTTCAGTTGCCCATGGGAAAACAAGGTCTGCAAATGTAGAAATTGCCCCTGTTCCAGACTTTCGAAAATTTCACACACGTATACAAGCAGTTTATAAAGGGTCTATTATTTTCAACTCTTTACCGTCCAGCTTAAAAGTACACTTATTAAATTATAAAAAGAGACACAAACACCTACTTCAATACATCACGGGTAATGGGACTCAATAAATGTTGTTATCGCAGATATGATAAACCCTTTCTTATACTCCGGCATTAATTACAATCTTCATTTTCATTCTGAGTATTTGTTTATTACTGTTGTTAAGTGTCGTTGTTATTTACTCTCATTGCTGTTACTTATTACTATTACTATTATTATTACTATTACTATTATTTAATATAACTATCATAAATATTATAATTGTATATATGGGTCATGTAGTTTCTTCGGCACAATTGAATCGTTATGTTTCTAATCTTTCAAACCTGATTCTGTTGATAATAAATATTTTGATAACCATTATTAGTAACTATGTCTACGCCACGTGCATGATTATTATTGTTACTGGTTTTATCCTCATTTTTATTACTGTATTATTAATATTATTACCATTATTATTTTTAAAGATGTCAAGTGAAATTTTCTTAGTCAAATATATCTGTCGGGATGTTTCGTAAATTGAGACTGCTTCTCCAAAATATGCTGGGGGTTATATGGATGACTGCAGGCTACATTAATACATGTTTTCTCAAATGACATCTCATTTAGGCCCCTTTGTTAAACGAGACTGTAGCATTTAATATAAATACTTATAAATTTAATGTGTTATCATTTAAGTACCAGCTTCTATAAATACTACTCAATAGGTTACATTACTCTTACTATTACGTTATATTTACATACTTTATATATTTTATATTTAGTTATCTTATTTATATTTTTATTCTATTTAGTTCATTACTTAATTTATATCTTTTATCTATTTACGTATATCTTTACATTTTATTCATTTACCTAGCTTTATATTTATTTTATTTCGGTTATTACATTTGCAGTACACGTCAGAGTTGAAATATTGTGGGAATATGTTGAGCTTGGCTGGTGATAGGTTATATAAATAATTTATATACTTAAATTGTAGATTTAATTTTCCGATAGATTCAATTTTGTTAGTTTTTAAAATAGCATTATTTTTTTTATTTTTTATTTAATCATTTATATACTTTTCTCCTGTTTTCAACATATTTATACAAACAATTTTTATTTTGTTTCAATTCAACTGATTATAATATATTTTTATCATTACTTCATTTAATTTCATGCATTTATCGCTATATTCGCACTTCATTGTAATTCGAAGATATTATGTTTAATTTTACTTTTTGTTTTTCACTATTCGCGCTACTTAGCGCATTTGTGAAATTTTGTAATAATAATAATAATAAATAAATTGAAATTGAAATTGAAATTGAAATTGAAATTATTATTATTATTATTATTATTATTATTATTATTATTATTATTGTTATTGTTATTGTTATTACGGCTATTATTGTTATTTTTATCATTAAATGTTAACAAATTCGATCTATAAAAAAAGTGGCGCAGTACTGATAACTTCTTCCTACGAAATTTCTAAGAGGTTCATACATCAGAGTCAAAGACGATAGAAATTTTCGCTGGAACCATTTCAAAGATTACGATAACTGTTATGTTATCGCATTTTTGAAAATTTCTTCCCGATTTTTTTTTATCCACGTTAATGCACATATTTTCGTGAATTTTATAGTTATCGTTTCGCCTCTTTTAGATAGTTCATTTTGCTCTTTAAATTATCCCAGCCGTTCGCCGTATACTCTTTTTTGAAACTTTTGTTGGTGGAAAAACTTTTTTTCTTCAAATGATATATGTTCTTATGTGAGGGGCGAGGTGGGGGGGGGGGGACTCTGGTTAAACGTCTTTCGTTTGATATATGCTCAGCTGGAAGTAACTTTATCGTCTTCTTGCGGTTGCTTGTCTCAAGGGTTCGCTTTTAGACATTTATGGATCGGTTAGACTTTTGCTTTAGCATACGTACCTCGCACGTATTTAAATTTTTTAGCTTTACCATCGTGCCCGGCGTCTAGAGGAAATGCGTGTTTTTTGAGCTCATTAAAATAAACCGAGCTACATTGTATTGAAGAACAGGTACCGTTTAAATACACTATTACGTACTACGCATTTTAATGAAATGAACGGATCCAAAATTATATTCCGTTTGTAATTTGTATATCATTCGGGAATAATGCGTATCGTTTTTGTAGAACATGTTTACATTTTGCATATATTTGAATTTCGAATGATTGTAAGGATTTTTTTTTTTTTTCTTGTAAGGAGATATGTCAGACATTACAATGTAAATGTAGTTAAATTTTAATTCAAAATGTCACACTGACATTTTTTGCGGGAACAATCATTGCGCGTGTATTCATGTTGCTTTGATTTTGAAATAAGCGCTTAAAGAATATCTAAGAATTCCTAATGAAGCTAGAAAGCTGACATGGGAGCGTGCGCCAGCAAATCGAGTCCTCTACAAAAGGTAAATATTGTTAAAAATGTAAAGTTTTTTTTTTTTTTTTTTTTTTTTACTAATTGAAAATTTACGCACGCAAACTTTAATATTTTTGAGCGATTAGATTTAAAAGCTAAATTACTAGTTTCGGATGTGTAAACATGTCCAGTTTTTATCGCGTAGATGTTTAAATATCCGTAAATAAAACGTTTTTCTTTGCGAATATAAATATATCTACATTTCAGAAATGATACTAAATGTTTACAGAAGAAGAATTGCTAATATAGTAGTCACGTGAATTTCCGTCATGCCGCGAGCTTAGAGATCACACAGCCACGCACGCTTGCCAATTACAAGTATATTAATTTTTTTTAAATATAAATCATAAGTAATTTTATTACGTGAAAAACGGATCTACTTATTAAAAAGAACGCGTCTTGACCGCAATTGTTAGGTATTACAGATATGGTAAAAAACAACATATTAATAAGGATTACTTTTTACACACACTTACCTACTTTACGAGAGCACGTATGTAATAATAATAAGTGCAAAGTGAAAATTCATACTGTTCGCTGAAGGAAAATTAAAAAAAAAACAAGGAATTACAGAATCTATAACGAAGTAAAATTTTTTAAACATAATTATTACAAATGTTGTTTCGTACCCGTCGACACTTTTGCGGCTTTCTGTCAAACCGTTTCTTTGTAATGTTTACATTACGAAATTTTGATTTGTTATTGAAATTTTGTAATTTTCGTTATTCCAATTTAATCTGTACGATGTAAACAGTCACCTGAATCGGACGCTAATAACTAAGATTAATTAATGGAAAGAATCGCCGGAGGAGGGAGGAAGCTACGTACATATAATATACCTGTATTTTGTGTGTACGTTAAACGAAAAGATGAAGAGAAAACATTGAAAAAGTGTAATTTGTGCAAAGTTTTTTTTTTGCAATGACTCGCAGATGGAACGTTTTCATTTTCTTCGATCGCTCGTTTGTAATTCTGCCGTCACCCTTTCCGCCTAGAATACGGTCAGAATTTTCGTAGCGATTAGTCCGATAAAATCGATCAACGATATTCGTAAGACGATCGAAGAATCGTACGGATTCCGAACGGCTGCCTATATTTAATTTGAACAAAGCGCCGTCTATGTAGATGATGTCGCGCCAGACGTGTCTCGTCACTGACAGTCGCGAAGACCGCGTTCATTTCGCATGTGTAAGAGTAAGTGATGCTGGTAGCAGGTTACTGGCTAAAGCTAGCAATTAAGAGTATGTTTATAGAACCCCAACCGTGGCTCTATTCTTATTTTTTATTAGTAATATTTCATTTTTTTTCTGCCATTTACGGCGTAGTATCCTAATTCGTAATCATCGTTGAAGGTCTACCAGTTCTGCGATGCGTGTGCATGTGCGTTTTGTTCCCTTCGGTAATATTCTGTGTGACCTTGTGATCATGATGGTTTTTTGAGTAGGCTTCCAATGGCCACAGCGTTCAACATGTGTCATTTTTGAAATTATTCATCCTTCTCCAATGTAGAAAATAAACCGCGTCACTTTCGAACCCACCTCGTTTACTAATTTTCTTAGCAGTAGAATTCTAATAATGTCAGTTGTTCACAATTATTTCTGCTTGTTTTTGGTACCGATGAAATCATGGTATTTATTCGATTTTTTTTTTAGTTATTTCAACGGTATTAAGAATTGAAAAATTTAACCGAACAATTAGAAGTACGCGAGCAATATTATTCCATCATAAGAACTAATTAAATAATAAAAATAATAGATTATAACATCGCACAGAAGCAGGCTATATATATTAATTACAACGTAATTCTTAGGCTACCCCCCATTCGAAAAAATGTCCCAATTTTATGTAACGCTAAATGTCCCAAAAAAATGTCCCAGAAAAATGTCCCAATTTTATGTAACGCTAAATGTCCCAAAAAATGTCCCAATTTTATGTAACGCTAAATGTCCCAAAAAAATGTCCCAGAAAAATGTCCCAATTTTATGTAACGTTTGTTATATTTTGTAGGATTTTTGTTATTGTTATTTAAAAAATGTCACAATTTTATGTAATGAAATATGTAACGAAAAAATGTCTTAATTTTATATAACGGAAGGTAAATGTTAGAATAGGATTTTTGTGGTTATGTTATTTTTTGTGTGTGTTGATGCCAGTAAGAATTACGTTGTAAATTTTGATCATTTTATACAAAGTATAGAAGAGAAAGAGACAGGAATGAAAGTAGGAGGGGTCAAGGGGCACAGCCCCTTGCGAGGCCAAAATGGCCGAGTTTATATATATATATATATATATATATATATTGTATATGAATATATGTATTGTATATGAATATATATATATGTATATATAAATTCGGCCCTTCGTTCCTCGAAATAGGCTTCGCTTCTTGACCCTGCCTGGGGACATCGCCGAACCTCCAGTTCTATCAATTCTATACTTTGTGTAGAACAAGGAAAATTGACAATGTCAGGCAATCAATTTTGTCGATACTTTGTCTTTTTACATATACAGCTTGTCACGTTTTGGGACAAAATTTTGTGACAGTTCTTTTGTGACAGAAAAATTTTTTTTGAGCCGGGTTAAAAATGACATCATTAATATATATATATATATATATATATATATATATATATATATGTGTGTGTGTGTGTGTGCGTATGTATAAGTAAAGTAAAGTAAGTAAAGTAAGTTCTATACCCTTAGCAGGGCGTCCGGAATTGTGAAGTTAAGGTTCACAGTGTTCTAAGCCCAATGGCATTTATGATAGTAGGAGGGCCAGTTCCTTTCTACTTGGGATCCGCCTTTACTTTCCTAGATTTCTCTAGTATCCAAATATTTCAGGCTCGGTAAACCTGGGATCGATTTGGATTTGGAACGAGACAAGTCTCGAATTCGCGTCCTCTAGATTTAGTAGCCAAGTGCCTTATGGGCTACCGCGTTATCTGTGTGTATGTATAATGTGTTTTTTTTTAGTTTTTTTTTTGTAATACTCGGCATTTATTGAATCCAGGAATGTCGCCACAGCCCCGAATCTACCGTGGATTTATGACCTTTTATTTTTATTAGATTTTTCTTACGCCAGTTTATCTTTATCGACCGATCGCTGAAAAGTCACAATTAATATATATATATATATATGAATACAAAAATTACAATGATTAGTATAGTAAAATCATATTCTACGTTTCATTAAATAAACATAAAGCACGTATTACAGAAAATAATAATTGTTATAAAAATATATTGTCTGTATTTTTATAACAATTATTATTTCCTGTAATACGCGTTTCAAGTATATTTAATAAAGCGATAAAATAGAAAATGAATACGAACATTTATATTTCATATTCTACCTATCGCACTGCTTTTGTCCTTAATATCTGTTATATTGGTGCTCTGCGTGTTATTAGAGTTGGAATTGTATAAATTAAAATTAAAAATTACCTTAAATGATTTTTTTTTTTTGATTTTTTTTTTTGGTGCGTGTTATGGACATTAACCCGTTTTTGAAAGGTCATTGCGCGGCTTCAGGATATTATACATGAACGAAACATAATTAACTAGCCACATATGCTACACGGTAATATGATAAACACATTCACGACCTGATGATATCTGTAAAGATTTTGAAAGTCATTCCAAGCATTTTTCCAAACGTCCTATTTATCCGAAGAAAAAGTAGAAGAACGGATGCCGGAGATGAACGAAAAAAAAAATTCTTACGAATGACGTAAAAACGCAAAGTTTTTAAATGCTGCTTTTTAATTTCGACTCTTTCGTTTTGAAATCTATCCGATTAGAAATTATATAATGGCTGGAAAATTTCTTACGGATCATTTGGAGAAACGTTTTGAGCGTTTATCTTTGTGCGGATGTAATAATAATATTTCATACAGTGACATAACAAGAAGCGAAAAATGAATTCGCTTTAATAAATAATAAAAAAGTCTTAAAAAACTAAAAGTAATTTTTCATTTGCAGAAATCAAAGTTGTTTTTTTTTTGTTTTTTTTTTTTTTTTTTTTTTGATAACAGGGCACGAAAAAAAAAAAAAAACCATTTCAAAAGCAACTTATCCGACGTAAAAGTAATTTTTTTTTTAAATTTTAGAAGCGGATTACTTACCATAATGCTATGAAATAGAGAATTTTGCGAAATTGCACACAACTCGAGATGTGCATTACATTCTCTTTTCAGAAACCTGTAATGTTCGTCTCTTATATGTCAGAATAAGAGGTTCGCTGGTTAATGAGCGATGTTTCGATATTTTGCAAGATGTTGTCAAACTGAATTAGTGATGTCCATTTTTTAGTTCGTATGTGTTGTTCGATTTTAAATGATGATACGCGTTTGATAAATTTTTACCATAGTACAAAATAGGAAACTCCTTTACTGTGATGTAAATAAATTCCCCTTATTAACAAACAAAAATAAGTATAAATTAATTTACTTTAATAAATTAAAATACTTTACTTAGAAACGTTTTTTCGGGCTTAGCCCATCATCATCAGCTAACAACATAGAGTACACTCAATTAAAACTAAAACAGGCAATGATGCTAAAGAAGGCCTGGATTGCTTAATTGTTAGTTTATTTTTCAAAGTGAGGTCCCTGATGGCGTCGAGCACTGTGAAGGTTCACAGTGTACCACAAGATCAATGAAATTGTTCAAAGTAGAGGGGCCAGTATCTCCCGGCTGTAACTTCCTTTATTTACAGCTGGATATTCTGCAGTTACGTTGTGCAATCCGATGCTTGAAGAAACTTGTTTAACTATATTCGATAAATTTCCACTTCTATTTTAACTCATAAATCTTCATGAATATTCATTAACAAGCAAATAATTAGTCTTTTTCCAAGGATATTTTTTCAGGCGACATTCATGCAATTTCTGAAAATATTATTATAGCTTTCTATTCCTGTCTGTGTAATTATTATCTACGGTTAATGCCAATCGTGTTTGGGAATTGTTCGTTAAACTGTACTATAGGGGTTTTTATTTCGTTTTAATTGATTTCTCGGTTTTCCAGGCGCTGAAAATACTTTAAATGGACAATGATTATCATTGTTCTTCATGGTTTGGGTACCTCCTTTTGATCTTACAATGTTAATTAAGTTATCTAACTATATATTCTTTTTACGAACTGAAATCTTCGCCAACACCGGCATTCAAATCATAAGGTGTTTTTATTTGTCAAATGTTGCACATTAGCGAGATGTGTCTGTGAACTTTGTTAGTTTTGCGTTGCATCAATCTTTGGTTTCCAAGCCGTCTGTTAAAGATACTCGGATGGAGTTGGAACTGTTTATTAATTATATACATATATTGTATATACATACACATATGTACTGTTTTTCTTTAGTTAGTAGCTGCGGAAGCTCTTATCCAATATGTCCACAGCGTTATCGTGTAGCAATAATCCGAATGTGTCGCTAAAAATTACTAAGCGTAGCAGAGAAGGGTTCAGCTACGGTAATTTACACGCTACATTAATTTCTAGGTCATTAATAGTGGACAGTTCTAGTGGCTAAATCGGAGAATCTCGATTGATTTTTAATACTCGGTTTGCCCATGGATTTTATCGAAACGTACGATGTAAATACGCCGGCGTTTCTTTTTATATAAATAGAGAGAGAGAAAAAAAAACGGGAAACAAATGTAAAATACCGAGACACATTAATTGCTTCTAGTCAAAATGTACCATTTTATTTACATTCAATGTAGCTCTGGGGTAATCTTCTGCGCATTTGCTCGTATTTTTCATCGGTAAAAGTTTCAATTGTTCAGTTAAACCACAGCGGGCATTAGACATTATTCTGGTATTTTAAGTGAATTAAACGTTAAAATAATTAGGGTTCAATTATTTGCTCATCGTTATATATACTGTTAAAAGATCGCGCGCAAATGCTAAATTATTCTTTAACACATTTTACGGTTTTTTTTGATTGTTCTTTGTTAAATATCTTAAGTAGACTGCAGGTGGCGTCGAACTCTACTAAACTGTTTTTCCTAATGAAATATAATATCGTTTTTGTTACTGAAAATTAGTTTTATCGTTATTCAATTATTGACGAAATTAATAAAATGAAATTTTTTCGCCATTATTCGTCAAAAGTAGATGCAAAATTTTATCTCCAATTTAAACGGAAAAAAAAAAAAATGTGATAAAAATCTGTTTCTGTCCGCTTTATGCGCGTTAACTCCCGGTAAATTAAAAGGCCACCTTAAGGAACGGGGTAGAATTTATAGCATTAAAATAAAGTTTCTTTTATTGAGATTTCCGCTTTTTTGATATTTGAGAGTTGCCGGAAATAAATAATTTCGAAATTATTTCTAGCATGCCTTGTCAAAACTTAAAATTAGCCGATATATATTATATTCGATTTTTTGCATCCGGCGATGAAAAGATTTTTATTGCTTCGTATATTATACGAAAATTTTGTTTGACGTGAAAAATTTTATATGAATAAAATCTTAAAAACTACATAACGGCATTTGTATGCTTGAGATAGAAAAAATCAAAAAAACACAAAAAAAAAGTAATATCTGTTTATTTCACTCATTGTTTTCTTTTATGCTTATTGTACAGTAATTAATTTTAAACACCAATTTAAAACAATTATTTAATTTTTTATCAATTACCCCGACGCGTTTCGAAGACAAAGCTTCTCGTGATCATGGGAGTTATTATAATAATTTATGTATTATAATAACTCCCGTGATCATGAAGCTTTGTTTTAAAAACGCGTGTCGGGTGTACAATAAATAATATATCCTTCGCAGATTCTCTAGAATTAGTGTTTTTATTTACGACAATTTAACGTGTTTTATTTTTCTATGTTTATGCCGTTTGTATTTTAACCAGATTGGTAATCATAGTTTTCTTTTTTCCCTTTTTTTTTTCTTTACTTTTTTTTTGTTTTACGCTGTACCGGGTAGTATGTTATACCGTAACCAGCGATGAGGGCCGTACAAACATGATTTGTTGTTAGCCCAACTGGGACTAATGGAGCTAAATCATAGTTTGCTAAATCGGTTTTTAGGATATTACTTAATTACTTAGTGAGTATGTATCAAGATTTGCTTTCGTCTCTGACTAACCCAGCATTCCAGGCATTTGAATTCTTTAACTCGCTCAATATTTTTGATATTGTACATTTTCCGATTAATGTTATCTACTTTTTACCGTGAATTTTTCGTTCTATTATTAATTAATTCGATTTTCATTAAATTTGTATTCAGTGTATTGTAGACCTTACTTATTCCATTAACCCCGATTCCGATCTCTAGCTTTCATAATGCCTTTCGAAATATTTCATCTGTGTATGTGTCAAAAATAGTGGTGACAATTTATCCAAGTCAAATTGATAAAGCAAATAATGCGAGTAAAACATATGGAGAATAATTAATAATATTGTAAATAAAAGGAATAAAGTATCAATTGATGATTGCATTTGCAGACATTTTGGAACCGACTCATTATTAGTGGAGAAATTCAGTGAATATTTTGCAAAATCGGTAGAACAATATAAACATAAGTGTGATGTCCAGTTATTGAAGTCAAATGATGAAAACAGGTTGATGTGTTCTTTTTTCATTCCTCCAGCTGATAATATACAAATCGAAGCAATAATAAATAGCCTAAAAAATTACAAAGCACCAGATTGGGATGGCATTAGGACTATGGACATTAAGCGAAATTTAGAGAGATTCGTTCCTATACTAACAAACATGATTAATTATTCTATAAAGAGAGGTGTACCATCGCTCAGGGGCCAAAAAAAGGAATTATTAAACCAATTTACAAAAAAGGAGCTCAAAATAAGCTAGAAAATTACCGCCCTATAACAATGATTTCGGTAATAGCGAAAATTTTAGAACATTACGTAAACAGTCATTTAAAGAGTTACCTAGAAACAAATAATCTCCTTTACGAAAATCAACACGGATTTAGAGGAAAAAGATCCACCTTAACGCTATTAAGTAAATTGGGAAATGAAATAAATATGGGACTATCGATAGGGAACCAATTTATAATTACTTTCATTGACCTATCCAAGGCGTTTGACTTAGTAGATCATGATTTATTAATAAAGGATTTAGAAAAGATTGGTATTACTAACAGACAGCTGCAATGGTTTACAAACTATATTAAAAATAGAAAGAATTGTGTAAAAATTGCAAAAAATGAAAGTAGGGATAGGATGTTACAATATGGTGTCGGTCAACGATACTGGCTCCCATTCTTTTCTTGATATATACTAACTCGCTTCACAAATATATTAGAAATGCAAAGGTGTTTGTGTTTGCGGATGACATTGCGCTATTGCTAGAACACAATAATATACAAATGGCGGAGAAGCTACTTCAGGAGGACGTTGATAATCTTAGTAAATGGGCGCATGACAGGAGGTTAGCAATGAACATAAATGAATCAAAGATATTGCATATTCGAAACATATCCAAACATGCTACTCATGAACCGAGAATTATCATCCACAGTAGCGAATGTGTCCATGATTTATATTTAAGGAACAACAGTCCAGTCTGCGCATGTGAACCATTAGAAAAGGTGCAGGATTTTAAATATTTAGTTACTGCTTCCTCATGAGGGGCATAATACTTCAACATCATCATGGTGGAAGGTAAACAATGTGATGTCGCCAAAAATGTATTATTATTATTATAGATTATTGGAGCTCAAAACCAATAATATCAGAATACCATCAAGACCTAAAATTAGAGTTACGAGAGATCGAAATAAAAAATACTTTATTCAACCAAGATTTAAGGATTGATAATGCACAGCAGACAGTACTAATTAAATTACTACGGGAAATTCCAAGTAATATATTAAAGGAGAAAAGATTAGGTGCGTGGAAGGAAGACGTAAAAAAATGGCTGACAGATTGGTGTGCAGATTAAGAAACTATCGAGGTTTCTTCTATTTGTACTACCATATCGGTGACTCGTCTTTATTCCCGTAAATTAGGTTTCTAAATTTCTCTTTGCTCAGCACAGGAACTACAACAGGGGCATGTAGATGATTTTCAATAATGTAGCGGAAAAGATCTTCTTTCTTTTACATTAGTGGGAATGATTATTTTGAGTGTGACTGGTTGGTGATGTATAGGTGCTAAGTGTGTAGTCATAAGAAGTTACTGTACTAAATTAATTAAATTACTATAGTGATAAGAAATATTATTTTAGATGTATTGAAATGTTATTAGTAAATTGTAAATTTATGTCAAATAAACGATAATGAAGGTGACGGGAACTCACGAAACGGGCAAAATTGCCTTGTGAGACCCACAACTTTCTTATTTAAAAATAAAAAAAAAAAAAACTACTTGTCGGATTCTTTATGATCTGGCCATTTTGATTGCAGTATAGTTTCTTTTTTTTTTTTCCTGCCGCGTCCTCATTAAGCGATGGTGTTGGATCCGATCGAATGCTTTTCATAATCTAGAAAGCGTAAGAATGATAGAGTCGTCTTAGTTTCTCAAAATTAAAATGAATCGAGTGTTTAACATTCATCAAAAATTTCGGAACTTGAATAATGAAATTTGCGAGAAAATTTTACGAAGGCTTTCGTCGCTGTCTGATCTCATACCGTGAATAAAGCGAGTAAATAAAAAAACGCTTCGCATAGTGCGAGACGATGTGTGTTTGAGCCTCGGCGATATGTATTCAATGCCTCGCAATACGCCTACTTTTTGATCTCCGTTATTTGAGAAATGTTGAAAAAATTAACGATTCATCGGAAGTATTAGAGCCGAGAAAAGAGAATCCACGAATCCGAAAATTAATAACTTAACCTAGATACGTACTAAGTATTCGCCGGAAGTTCACCTATATAGAGAGCTAAGGAATAAACATGACCAACTGTAATGTACTAGACGGCGTCCAAAACAAACGTATCAAAATAACATGGTCACACTTGAACAACAGAGATGGCTGTCACACTGGAAAGAGAAAAAATAATTCGAGTAAAAATCGCTCTGGCCGATTCGATTATTACCGTCAGTCAGTTTGCAACGAATTTTGCATCATTCTCAGTGTAGAAATTTTCACATACTCTTAACCGATTATAATAATTTTTTATTCGAGAAAAAAACGAAGCGAAATATATATTTTCGCACGTTCGATTTTTTCATGCTAGATGGACGTGTGTGTGTGTGTGTGTGTGTGTGTGTGTGTAACTCTTTTTGTTATTATTTTTGTCGAATGTTTTCATTGAAAAAAAACAAAAAACGATTACATGTGCTCCTTATTTCGGTTTATTGTCTGTTCGGTTCAGTTAGACAACGATTCTATTTATCATCGTTATGGTCTATTTGCTGTGTAGACGAAGTAAACGCCCTGCCGACATGCCGCTTATGAAGAGAGGAAAACGCTTTTATTATATTTGTGCTATGCCCGCAACCGTGTAACACTATGCACGGTTTGGTGGTTTAACATGATGGTCCGGGACTGCGTAATCCGTCACATAAACAACTCTGTCTTCGTGTAAACTTTGATGAATAATGATGCAAAAAAAAACTGCGCCGAATTATGTTTATGAAAGGACACCCCTTTAGAACGGCCACTACTTTAACGACTTCATTTAATTTTGTTAGAAAGAAAATATGTTAATTTTATATTTCGTAAGAATTTAAAGAACTAGCTAGTTATAATTAAGAAGCCGGGCGATTTTACAGAAAATGCTTTGTTTTCTTATTATAAAGCAAGATTTCAATTTACTTTCAGATCACGGGGTCGTCTTATTTCTACGCAATTCACAGTTTGAGTAAAACAATTAAAATAGTTTTGATATAATTCGCGGGCACTACACCTGCGGATACGTTCAGGTAGAATCATGTAGAATTTCCAGACATTTTCTGAAATTTGATACGTGAAATTTAAATTTTCTTTTTTTTTTTTTCGACGATAATAAGTTGATTAAAAAAGAAATCAACCCTATCCGATTTTTTATATTGCAGTTGTATAATATACACACGTATGTATGATCGAATATAATAGTGCCAAAAGAGTAATAGGAGATTTTGTCAAAATATCACTAACCTTTTTTAAATAGCCTTTTTTGCGTAGGACCTACGAGGAATTGTAGTGGATAATTAAATTAAAAAAGAATAATGAAACCCCGCTATACATTAACAACGGTTCAAAAATCACACAGAGCGGTTATGTGTAAAATGTGATTTTACGTGTCGCAGGAATAATACTTTTAAAAATGCGAGCGTAGAACGTGCAAATTGGAGATTACTAGGATCTTTTTTTTATAACATTGCACGAACTAAGGTATGGATTTGCGTATTTAAATGATAATATTAAAAATGCAACGTGTCGACGCAGCACGATGTTTGAGCGAAGCCTTTGCCTACCCAAAAAAAAAATTCCCCCATTTTAACGAGAGCCTTGTATTTTATGGGAGAATCACTTTTTTTTTAATCCCCAAATTTTTTTTTTTAAAATAATTACGATCTGTAACTGCTTAGCAGCTTCGAAACTTATAGTGGGACGGCAATAGAAAATTTCTGTTATTTATTTTTCCATTTATACTATTGCATCATCGCTACGGCTAAAATAAAAAACTGGACTACTTTGAAGTAATTGCAAGAAGTTGCGCAAACAATAAGAGGAAAAACAGACTTATGCGGAGGAATGAAAAGTGGATGAAGGAAAGATAGGGGGATATTGTTCAAATGAAATGCTCAAACATTACGTCAACAAATGTTTATTGCGCAATGTGCAGTTCTTTTTTTTTGTTTTGCTTTTTGTATTCGGAGGTTCGAAAACAATGCAAGAAATTTGGTGCATTTGAAAAAGTCGAAAACTTCATTGTTTCCTGCGAATAGAGGATTTGTTGACGCAAACTGATTAAAAAAGTTTTTGTTCGCGAACATGTGTAAAATTTCGGCACACTTGTCGCGGTATGTAAATAGTGAATAATACCAGATTAACAAGTTCGGATGCAATTTTTTTCCCATGTTATATACATTGTAAAATACGTATTACTGAGAAGTGTACTAAAAATCTGTATCTACCGATGTGTTTATTTATCAACCATTTTATCGAATTTTCTATCGATTCTTTAACGAACCCGGTTGATGAGATATTTTTGATGTAGTCTGCACTTAATTGCGAAAGGCTTCGTGTTCCCTCTCAAATAAGGTATGACAGTGGACGCTCCCACGCGTTTTTTTTCGCATCGGAAAATAAAAAAAATAAAAACATTTTGGACTTTTCATCTGGCGATTTAGTTGTGAACTTTTTCAATTTCCGGACGATATACGTTTAAGTTTATACATAGTCAGCCAACGCGGCCCTTTTTACGGTTAATTTAAATCGCATTATAAGGTAACTCTGTTAGACTACTGTGCATCGACGACGAAAATAATGAACTGCTTTAAATTAGTTACAGATATTCAAACGCAGCAACCGAGCTGCTTTGAAATTTATACGATAGACAGACAATATTGAATCGTGTAGGAAGTGGTCTGTTTAAAAAATGAGACAGTGAAAAAAAAAAAAATTCGATGTAACTCCAACAACTTTAAAGGTTTAAAATGAAGGTTAAGTTACTTGTCTGTAAATTTTGAATAGAATTTATTTTAACACCGAAATTGGTCCACTAATTAATTTCCTAAGTGCGGAAATCTATGGGAAAAATTAATTTGTAAATTATTATCACGTAGTGAGAAATAGTTTCTGAATAGCGGAGAATAGTAAGCTAGCATGTTTGTTCGACGTTGTCGGTAACGCAAGCAGCCCGTAAATGAGAATTGACTGTATAAAACTCATTCGGTATAGATGTGGTACTGTTATTTTATTAAGATTGCTAGTAAAGTCGACCTGCAGTTAACGGCACTCTGGAGTTTTTACCCGATTGTCGGGTATGGGAATGATATTACTTCCAGCTGGTAAGAAAATGACACCGAATGATAGAATTAAGTGGTAGCGGTAAAATGATTGCGGCGAAGTTCTTACTCATAACACGACGATACAGGTACTTTAAACCAATTGAGCGCTTACTGTACAGATAAGTAGCCTTTTGTCCGATAGTTGGGGTAGATAATTTTGAAGTCGAGGGAAAAAAATAATCACGTATGACACGTTTAACTGAAATACTTCGGGCGGTCGTTAACAATTCCGGGGAGGAATTACGAAGAAACAGGTAAATATATAATTTTGTTTTTTCTCGATAGCTGTAAGCAGTATTATTTAAACGAGGTAATGGCGCGATGCTACCGAAGCAACGTCGTTCAAAAACTCGGTGATTTCGTATGTTTGAAAAAAACTAAAGCGAAAAGGTAATCGTATTTGAAAGCTCAGGTAAAACCAGAAGAATAAAAGCTTTTAACATAGACACTAAAATACCGACAGGTGAAAATGGGGTTGTTATGATCGGACCTAGAAAGAACGGTATTATCATTCAAAGTGCTAACTTTTTTAGTTTACGCCTAAAGTTGCCGTATATAAAAAAAGCTTCGAAAAAGCTCTATTCGTGAAATCAGCAAAATGTTGTTGCCTGTTCGGTCAAATGGTCGCGATAATTCACAAATTCAGTTGAAATTATACGTATTAATAAAGGAAAAATGTATAAAAGATAAGCGCTGCTGGACTGTTTTAGTATACATAAGATTTATACACTAATGAAACCTTTGAGTGGATTTTGTAATAATACACGAACTAAATGGGCAGCAAAGGGCAGAGGGTGAATTTTTCGAGGCATGTAAATCGGAAAAGAGAGAGAGTTGCTTTGTCCAACGCTAGCTATTTCCAGCTAATTATCTTCTGCAGTCGTTTCACGCTAATGTTGTTGAATCCGAATAGGTTGTATGTGTTGGCGCTATGTCGAACATAAAAATGAATTATCGTCGAGCTTTCGGCAATACTGGCGCGTATTAGTAATTTTTCGTCGAACACAGACCATACATCGAATCAACATATAAAATTCGTTTATCGAATTTAAATTGTCGAATTACATTTTATCGGAACTTAGTATCCGGTTGATGACGTAGAATTTGGATCGGCGACAGAACGTTTTTTCCCCCCCTCTTTGTTCTTGAAAATGTAAGAATAAACAAGTGCCCACATCATTATTTATCGTTTCTACTTGTTGATAACAAAAAAATAAAATAAATCTATATATATATATATGTATATATATATTTTTTTTTTTTTTTTGTTTGAATAGTTGTTGGGAATTTTCCAAGACGGATTTAGAAAAATAATTTAGAAAAAAAAAAGTCAGGGAAATATCTGTTCGATCGCGATCTAAGTTTTTTATATACGGAACGAATTTGCGGTCGTGCGTGACATGCGGTTTCCTTACTCATTTCCTGAACAGTTCTCGGGTCGCCAGTGAAGCTCAATATCACAAAACAATCGTTTAAAAACATACTCGCGGTGCATTATTCTTCTGTTGGAATCAAATTTTTCTGCTGGTTTTTTGAACATTTCGGACCATTTTAACTAGGGGACTATCTTTTATTTTTCGTTTTCGTTACATTGGTGCGAAATCGTAAAGGAAATGGAAACATTTGTAATTTTATCGTTCTACGTAAATTAATTAAAAATAGCAGCGCACTCCTTTGTACACGCATTGTCCTGTTTGTGTTGATTCGTAACACAAATGAACGTTAAATAAAATATGGTATTTTCCCCCGGGAATATCTCATCTAGATTAGTGTCCCGTAACTGACAAACCCAAATAACTTATTTATTTTATTTATTTACGCCATCGATCTAATATAACTTATGTATAAAATATTAAAATCACCTATTTAAAGATCGTTAGCCCTGAAAAATGGGCATAGGCTTTCCGTCTTGAGCTATTCTTTTAAAATGACTATGTCCAAACATGGACCTTATATCGTCTTCTCATCCTTTTGCCTTCCCCTTTTTTCTTTTATTTCTTTGACTATATGTCCAATCCATTATTTCTTAGGTCTATCTTTTATTTTTTAACCTCGATTTAATATGTCCTGCCCAATCCCACTTTAGTCTCTTTACCGCTTGGATAAAATTTTTGTTATATTTGACTTAATTGCCTCGAGATTAACTTTATCCTTTACACTCTCATACCCAGGATAGATCTTTCTATTTTGTCCCGCATTATCCTAATTTTATTTATCAGAGCTTGTGTTAACGCCCAAGTCTGACATAAGAGTGGGTAGAACACTGCTATTTAAAATTATATTTTTTAATCTTTTATTATAGAGCCCTCTAAAAATACACTTCAACGGTCGAAATTTTTGCAAGTGTTATTCTGCGAATTAATTTTCTCTTTTCTAATCAATTACATTATGCTATAGTTTGACCCAAATTCTACTTTCTAAATTTTTCTTCCATTTACTACTTACTATTGTGTTCTCTGTATCAGCCTTCGATAATATTTTTGTTTTATTAATGTTTATTATTAAACCAGCTTCTTCCGTTACTACATCTAACTCATTTATTGAAACCTTTAGTTCTTCTATATTTCTTACTACCAGGATCACATCATCAGCAAATTTTAAATTCCTATTTAATCCCTCTATTTTCCCAATTTAATTTTCTGGAAATTTCTTCCAACGCTGTAGTATATAGGACTGGCGACAATGGATCTCCTTGATTCGTTCTATGTTAAAATAATTTCGTTTCCTGTCTGTAATTATTCTAGTCGTTATTTCAAAATACACGTATTTTATCAGCGTGCGTTATAGTTTTCCGGAACTCTCTGATTTTTTAAAGCTTTTCTCCAACGGATGAAAAGCTCAAATAAATACTAAAAAGGGGGAAAAAACGAAAAAGTAAAAATATCATCTTCAACCAGAAAAGAAATACCAGCAAAGACGAACACGTGTAGTGTATGCGTACGTTTCCGAATCTGGAGGAAACCTAAATCGCAATGTTAATTATTTATGTTTACCTATTTATTATTATGTTGAAAATTCACTTCTCCGTTAATAATAATTGAATTAAAATATTTACGCACAAATTTAGAAACATCTTTTTTCTTTCCTTTTTTTAATTTGTAATTTACAGAATTTTGCTAGCTCTTCTGTCGACAGGATTTCGATAAACAATTACCCCGTACACACTTTGCATTACGTTTTTTACGCTGGTAACGGAGAGATTGCGAAATCGCGTTGTTGATAAGTTTGCATCAGTGTGTTCATGCTCGCAATGGACTCGTGAAATTTAACTATCGCGTTCTCTTCGGTACCCGTTTAACGCGTTGATGATCAGAGTTGTTAAGCATCGTTATTACCTAAAATTCCGAAATAAGCACTCCTTTCCACTGATTTTTTTCTATAATATTTTTTCAGTGCTATATTTAGCCGCTAAAACTTGCTGTGATCAGCAAACTTATTCCATCCGTTAGTGTCTGTTCTTTTATAGTACTTTTACGCGCGTCTCTCTGTCATAAAGTGAAATTGACTAAAGGTCCCCCCTATCGCATAAAGATGTATTTCCCCGCGGGGAGTTTTATTCTATCTGTATTTTACTAGTTCGTAAATAACCTGCAGCGAGTGAATCTTCTTTGGCGCGATCGATAACAACATTCGCAGCATGCATGGCTTCTAGAAAAATTATTTTTCGTCATTCTCTGCCGTCGAATGTAGTTCGCGGAGGAACTTTATGCAAACTAACACAACTCTGACAGTATATCCACGAACTCTCCTTTCTCAGTGTTTTCGCGTTGCTCTCACTTTTATCGTAAATCGCAAGCGAATTATTACCTCTCCTCTATTCCAGCGTTGATTGGTTAATTTTCGTTACTGTAATCGAACTGCGCCCTTTTTCTTCCGGTTCTCAAAATTCAGAAACATAAAAAATTCCAAACTAGGCTTCTTTTAACAGGTGTGCTTCTACCGCTGAAAGATTTATGACTGCAAAAGCATTTTAAAACCTTTCCCGTTACGGAACCAGCCTATTTCTATTTCTTATCATTTTGCCAGTCCTTTGCACTACTTCTGTGCGCCGTCGCTAACTGTAATTATATCTGTTTTAATCACCTGAAACTCGTATAAACAAAGCGAACGCTTATTATTTTCAAATACATGCTTAAAATTCGCAACCTAATTCGGTGCACCAAAATGAACAAAAGCAATTAAAAACGGTGTAAATATCGGAAAGTTATAAAACGTCTAAAATTAATGATTTTTGATCTCTTAACAAGTAATGTTTTTGTTTTTTTATTTTTGAAATAAGTTGTGGGTCTCACGGGGCAAGTATGCCCGTTTCACGAGTGCCGGACGCTTTTATTATCTTTTATTCAAATCAACAAAATTACAATCTACTCTTAATTATTATATAAATCATAATAGTAATAATCCTAAATTTATATCTGTCCAAGTAATAAATGTATACCTATACGTACATAAACGTATAAATACGTATACACAAATACACCAGCAAGAAAAGTAACGAAAACAGGGAAAAAAAAATAAATGCATAAATTAACAATATAAAATGGAAAGAGATGCGGGACGTAGCTTGGTTTTTACTTTTTTTACCATTCCTTCAGCTCTATTTTCCTACTTCTTTTTTCTACACACTAAGTAATTCTTTTTTCCTTTAATATATGATTGGGGATAGTACTTATTAATATAATTAAAACTGAATCATCTGTGCTATCAATTCGTAGATTTGTTCCTCGCGGATAAATCGCTTCGATTTCTTGTTATTTTGCTTGAATAGCAATTTTATATTACTAGTAATCTATAATAGTACATATTGGGAGACATCTCATTGTTTTCCTTCCACCAAGTTGATCTATCTCGCTTCCAGTGTGGTAGTATAAGTTTCAAACGCTTTTTCAGTATTTTATGTATTTTATTGATTTCCGTTTGTTTTTTTGCCTCTCCCCATGTTTGAATTCCATAAAGAATTCAGGGCGTTATTTATCTATAATGTACGGTACTTACTTAATGCTAAAGTAAAGTTTGAGCAACCAAGGAAAAAAATACGATAGTACAATGTACAAGATGTCAGCTATATATATATATATATGGTCATAAGAAGCCTTATTGTGCCAGACCCTATAGGAGCGTTAAGTGTGGATTCGTGAATCATCCAAGTGTGAAAAAAAAATTAAAAGTCGAAGGCTACAGTGCACTGTGTAAGAGGTATCATCCGGCCAATTATCAATGATGTATGGTCTATGATGAATTGCTAAACGAAAGAAACAAGTCTCAAATTATACGTAAATAGTACAAGTAATAATATACAAAAACACATTAAATAAACAAGTAGTGGAAAATGAGAAGGATTTTTATAACTCTAAAAATAATACGAAACCAACCACCTCTAGCTTATCGTATGCCCAGGTTCTATATGCAAACAGGGTACTGTGTAAAGGAGATAGCTCTACCTTAATGATAATACTATCGATAATACTCATAATAGCGGCGATCGTATTAATAATAATTATAATAATAATAATAATAATGTAGAAATGATGTGCTGGAAGGAGTGGAGAAGAAATGACAGGATGCATTATGATACGCGGTCCGAAGACGGCCAAAATCGCTGAAAAAAAGAAGAATGTAGAAATGATATTAAATAAGTTTGTCCAGGAAATTGAAAATATATTTGTTCAAATGATGAACCATATAGTAAATGGCTTAATTCAGACCATTATATCGTCTTTAATTTGTAAGAAATGAATCTATTAAAAATTTTAACATGGAATGTTATAAAAATGAAATAGAACTTTATCTTTATTAAACAAATATAGATATACTATTAATATCTGAGTCTTACACAACAAATAATAACTACATAGGGTGTATAGTACTGTTCCACCCGGATGGTACTACACATGGTGGTTCTACTATACTACTTAAAGATAATATTAAACATTATGCAATCGAAAAATTTCAGCAGGAATATTTGCAAGTAACCAGCGTGAACGTTTTCTCCGCTATATTTTGTCCGCCAAAATATAGGATTACTCGACAGCAATTTAATGTATTCCTGCAAACGCTAGGTAATATATATGTATATAGTAGGAGGTGATTATAATGCTAAGAATACATACTGGGCCTCGAGGTTAATTACTTTGAGAGGTAGGCAACTGAAGGAGGCCCTGGATTAATGTAATAAGTAATGGATCACCTATATACTGACCTAAAAAAAAGTAAAATAAGTCCCATACCCTTGACAGGGCGTCGGGATTATGAAGTTACTGATATGAATAAGTTGCCTGACTTGTTGGATTTCTTCATAGTCTTGGGACTAGCTCACATTGCACTTGAATGTGGTTATGACCTTTCTTCAGATCAGTCTCCGGTTGTTATGACGCAGCTGCGTAGGAAGAAGCCATTAGACTTAAGTGTTTAGATTAAGTTTGGGTTCTACGTCAGTGGGTGGGGATCGTTCAAGCGTTTAGACTATGTAAATAGCCCACTGGATATGGATTAGCAAAAAAAAAAAAAAAAAAATGATATTACCCGTTTTATTCACCTGGAATTGTCTGTTTTATTTTCGAATTTAAATTTTGAAAATATTTTTTCCAGTTCAAGAATTTACCGGTATATATTCCTGGATATTTAAAATCTTTTACCTTTTCCTAGAGGTAAGTGTAAGCACGAATGAGTGTTGTTAGTTTCTTGGAGTTCATATAAGCAATCGTTATTATGAAATGCGCCGCGGGTCGTGTATCTTATGTTTCATACTGTTTCGAATATGTAATAATTTAGATTTATATATTTATACGTAATCTCCTACTATGTGTTCGTTTACTAAAATTATCTATACGCTCTTGTAATAATTTTTCCGCCATCCCTAAATCTTTATTATGTTCAATTAATAGATCATTAACAAAAATATATACTTTTGCATTTTTAATATGCTGGGATTTAGTGAATTTGCCCCCACGTCTGGCTAAAAATAAATTACAGTCTTGTAATTGTAATTAATTAAAGAATGCCCAACTATTACTCCAAGTTGCAGGCTGACTATAGGATTGAAGTAAAAATAACTTGTACTTTTGCGCGCTCTCTTATTTCCCCCTTTTAGTATAGATATTGCATCACTGATAAAGTTTTTGAATTGTTAAATTCGACGTCTTAATATTGAGAAGTCGACCGTTAGAACTCGCGAGTAGTTCAATCTGTGCCAAAAAGGAAATGAAAAAAATAAAAAAATGAATCGCGATGTTTTACCTTTTTGTTAGATTCCGCATTGACGTCAGATGAGAATGTTTGTACCGAATTTATTGCCGCACAAAAAAAAAAACTGATCGGATTAAAGACGTAAACATAAAAGTAAACCAACGGTATATAACGACTTCCTTGAAGATATTACCGGAATTGTGAAAAAGTGGAATAGTAGAGAAAACAGTAACAAAAAATTCCTAACTAAACGACGATGGAAAGCCAAGAGCTAGTGCGGGATACTGCATGCAGATCGAAAAGGTAGCCAGTATATTGATCTGCTATCTCAAGCGTAAAGAAATAAACTATGATGAAGTATTTTACATTAGAAGATAGGTAATACTGTGATCGATGAACCTTATTGCAGCGAGAATTTAAGAATATACCTGCATCCAATCCAACTGATCGTATGATATATAGCGATTTAAAGTGTTGTCGCATTTTATTGGTAAACCGTGACAAAGCGGTAATGGAATTACTAATAAAGCATCGCTGCTGCCCGCTTAAAATCCTGCTAGACCTGGTTAATTGTAGGAAAAGTATTTTCCTCTTTTTCTCAACCTTTTTGGGAAACGAATTCCAGAAGAATTAAGAATCACCGGAAAATCGTTTATATGACAGAATCGAGATAGCAGGAAGAACAAGGAGGAATGGATAATGTAAAATTGTAATAAGTAAAGCTTTTGCAAAACGGAAATACCGAGAATAGATAATTGCATTATTGCGGAAGATAATGGGGGGATTGCGAGAAGAAAGCAAAATAAAGTATGAATAAAGGAAAGAAGAATGACAGAGACGATAACGGAACGATAGGGAGAAGGAAACAATTTGAAAAAAGCAAGGATTAGGAGAATTAGGTTGAATGGTAGGAGCGATTATTCTCATAAAGGAAGAAGGTGTTGAAGCCGAAATCGGGAGTGAATTTTTTTGCACACAATTAGAAGACTCGCCTAAAGTAGAGGCTGGATTAAGACCTGCGATAAAGCGTCAACGATTTCATTAACACCAAAATGAAATGATAGATTACGAATGAGAATTTGTATATGACGAATGATAAAGTAAAAAGAAAAAAAAGGTGTACAGATTGAAGTGTACTTTTGGAGCCCGAGGTATTGATATTGGAGAAATAGCGATTAGTGGTCGCTTTAAAACAAAAGAAATAATATTTGTCGTAAATCGTTAATTTCGATTAGTAGTGTATATGTGTATTGGTCCGAATTGTATTTTGTAAATAAATTTTGAATTACAAAATTGCGAGAAAACCGGGCCTCTTTAGAATAACAAATTTTATATGTGAAATAATATAAATAAACTTTTGATTATCAATGCAATCGCGTGTCAAAAAATTAATTAAATTGTTAACTTTTCAGTAGCTATTGAAAATATTTGTACGACTGCATAGAAAAAAAAAAACGAAAATATATTTAGTCTTTGATGGAAATAAAATTTTCAGCTGAAACCAAACCCGAATTTGGAGAGTTTTTTTTATTTTTATTTTCGGGGGCCAAAAAGCCGAAACATTTTGTTTTTATAATCGGTTTAATTTTTTTTTTTTTTTTTTTTTACTATAAAATTCGGCTTATTCGACGCTGAAAAATAATTCACTTTTATCTGTTTTTAAGTACTACAAATATAATATTTTTTACTTATGGAATAAATTTTTCCTCGAAACTCTCCAAATTGATAATTATAATTAAAAAGTTTTACAATTCGGGAACATCAATTTTTCAGCGAAGTAAAAATTAAGTCGACGATTTGCATGAATTTAACTGGAAGCGCTCTAAACTGAACTGTTCACTACGATAGTAGATCGGTCTAACGGGCAGTGCTATTTTTCTGACTGCTATCCATAGTCGGATAATGGTGTAATTTTTAAAAATAAACCAATATTTGCTCATCGGGAAGATTATCATCCGATATTTGGTATTTTAAGTCTTTGGAGTTACATTTCGAAATTTAAACGAATATTAAAATTCAGAAGATCCGCTGTAGCTGACTGGGTCACAGCGTTCGTTTTTACAACCCTCAGAGAGAAACAATTGAGGCAGTCAATTTCTAATCAACTGAAATATGATGAAACAGATTTTTCAATAGTAAAAAGTCCAAAATTAGAATACGAAGCCGCAAGTTTAACGGAAACTTATATTTTGGGTCGAAACCCAAAGCCGTTGTCCACGAGGATGGGGCGGGTTAACCTCCCATTAGAACTGAAATAGTTATATTATAAATACAGAAAAATCTGAAAAAAGTCAAATTTAGAATAAATATTGATGATTCTTTAGGGCGTTCTTACCTTTAAAAGAAAAAAGAAAAAATATGCTCTTTATTATTAGGTAGTTTATTAATATTTTATACAAAAATTTTTATTATGGGCATAATCAATAACATATGTGTAGTTTTTATTAATGTTTATACGGGATAATTCATTTATGTAAATTATTAATAGTATGAATATTAGTGAACAATGTATTGTTATTTATATAAAATAAATATATGATAGAAAATTTTCAGAACCCGCCTCTTTTCAAAATTCTGGTCACGACGTCCCTGTCGAAGCCGAATATTAGTCCGTTGCAATTTCACCGCTGCGCTGATTAGAATCGAACTTATTACGATGTTTTTTTCATCGTGATGCGATAACTGTTTGTTTTTTTTTTTTTTTTGGCGGTCAGATAGAGCCGAGATATTGTCCCGAATAAAATGTTCCGTAAATTTTATATAAAAGTTAACACGCGTCGTTCTGCGTTATTAATGCCGTTTTAAAAGAAAATGTGGGTTGTGGAATTCTGACTACATAGTAGAGATACTAAATATATTATAACACAGGTGGTGGTAATAAACCCACAAAACTTTTAAATTCTACAAAATAAGCAGTTAATTTCAAATGATGGTTGCGAACAATACGAATTAACTACTCGGAAAAATCGATACCAGCGGACGAACATTCACGCGAATGAAATGTTCGTTAAACATCAACTATATTCTTCCAAGAGAGAGCAATATGACTAAACAGTAAAGGTTTCGACTTTATTGAACGCAGTCGAAATATTTGAATATTTCAAATTCACTCGTCACAGCGTGTCTCTCGTGTCTGTAACAAATGCGATTAGCGCCGATTTCGATACTCATTTGCGTTATTTTCGTGATTTCTTCTGTTACCAGCGGGCTTATCAACTTACCTGTCGCTGCAGAATAACAAAAAATTAACTTGAAGTTACCCGCGTTTTATAGTTTTCGAAAATGACAAAACAGTAGAACTCAAATTGCCATTAATCAGTTTTTTTGCGAAGTGCATTTATCGTATTGAGGTGGGAACACGGTAAAGATGGAAGCGAATTACGGATTAACTCGCCAGAAGTCGCAAAGAAAACATGAACGCGAGCGATATATCTCCGGATCACTAAATTATTATAATATACTTTATTAGCTTTTTTTAAAGATTACACACCAATAGAGTTAGTTTTCTATATGAAAAACCACGAATGTTAGCATACGTATGGTAATTTTATTACTGTTGCATTTTTTAGGGCTCTTTTAGACTATCTATTTACCAGTTTCCCTCCTTTTTCTTTCCTGCATAATATTAATGTATGCGACGTGTAATATGTAAGCGGCCCCTATGTACGGGTATGTTATTGTGCTATTTATACATATATAATTGCGTTGATTGATTTTTTTTTTTGTTTAATACGTCCGATTTAGGTACTGATTAACTGTAATTTTGTTTACTAGAATAAACGATAATGAGAGTATGATTAGAGTTCATACTGTAGTGTTATAGTTGGTTGTCGTAAATAAAATAATTAAACACACAAAAAACACAATGCCATATAATTTATAATATAAAATACAACACCGACTAGTTTCGGATATTGAAATCCATCTTCATGGTGTATATAAATAATAAGTTAAAATTAAAACAACAATCCATCAACATTAAATATATAGTCACCATTAACTAAAGAAATTTACATATATAAAATTACAGTGTATCGATGATTGACTAATTATTAATTAATTTAAATATAAAAATTTTAAAAATGTTTAAACTTTAAAATTTTTATATTTAAATTAATTAATAATTAGTCAATCATCGATAGACTGTGATTTCATATATATGTAAATTTCTTTAGTTAATGGTGACGACTATATATTTAATGTTGACGGATTAACATTGTTGTTTTAATTTTAACTTATTATTTATATACACCATAAAGATAGATATCCGCAACTAGTCGGTGTTGTATTTTATATTATAAATTATATAGCATTGGGTTTTTGTGTGTTTAATTGTTTTATTTACGGCGATAATAAGAGTGTTGGGCACTCACGCAACGGGCATACTTGCCCGGTGAGACCCATAACTTATTTATTTATTGAAAAAAAAAAAATTTTAAGCGCACTAAGATGCTATACGCGCTTTTTGGCGCATCCATCTTGTGTTTTTCTAAAAGCTTCATGTAAAAACATAAAAATTCTTTTAACAACTGCAACATTTTTCTAATCTTAATTTCTGTACAAGTAAATCAAAAAGACGCTACTTAATAGGAAAAAGCATAAAAACTTATTCGGCGCCATTATTGTTTGGTTTTGGTTCACTGTCCGCATAGTTTACACAGATGATTGGAGCTGTACGTTCTTCATAGATGAATTTTCTGCATATTCCGCAGTTGGTTTTTGAAGAACCTTTTTTTTTTCTCCATCGCATTTGAAACTTCTTGCGATATCAAAGAGTAACCCGGCCAAACAGCGATCGACCCGATGCAAAACTAAACAAAATAATATCCGATAACATTGTTATTCAGAGGAGGGGGTTCGTAGACGGAGAACGCGTTTTTACACAGTAAATTATTTCACTTTAGTACACTGTGAACTTTAACTTCACAATCCCCGAAACGCCCTTCTAAGGGTAACTCACTTGACTTTATATTCGTAATATCCTACAACACACTAAAAGGAACATTTTTAAATTATCCGGTCTTGTAGTTCAACAAATATGTAAAACTTAAGCCCCCCCTTAGCAGAACTCAGCGCGTGACCTCTCACGGATTCGAGAATCGTACTCTTTTAATGGCATTAGAAGCCAACCGTGCTCGGCGTTTTAAAAATTCCGAGTACATCGGGAATTAAGAGCAAGTTCGAAATGAAAAGGTATACAATTTGCACGCTTCAAACAACTGTGAAAGCTGAAACGAACGAATTTTTCTCTTTTCTTTCCCGGAAGCGCGCCAATAAAAATTGTCCGGGATACGCGCGAACAGGAGGATGTTTTTTTAACCTCATGAATCATTCCTTTAATTTAGAGGGTGTCTGGTGGAATTTCATTATTTTCGTTCTGCTCTTCATTAGTTTAGCCGGTTGTGCAGTTCGTGACGACAAAATCAGCCATTACGTCTCTGGGGAGTCAGTTTGTCTCGGCGATCGTTACAATCTCTCTTTCAACAAATTTACTAAAATTTACTTCTACTCCACCGGCAATGACGCGATGGCAAATATTCCTTCGCCTCCTTCATTTTATGGCCGCCTTTATAATATTTTCTCTTCTTACCCTGTTTTTATCAGTTTCAGCACTTGCTTAAAACTCTCTCGGACTTTATCAATAAAATAGCTCTAACGAATCAGAAAACTGCTTTTCAACTATATTTTTTACACCATTTTGTTTGTTGCGGAACGTTTAGTTCTATCCGACCATGCATTATCTATATTTTAGGTTTATATTATAATATATATATCGAAGCTGGTTGAAAAGACTCGGCAGACTCGCTTTTTATTTTCTGCTACATTATTACCGTTTATTTATTTATTTATTTATTTACTTACTTATTATAAGACTCATTTTAATCGGGGGAGAATGTAGAAAAAAATATATGTGAAAACGGTTTTTTAAAACAACATCGCAATTATTAACGGTTGACTCTCCGGGATTTTCAGTAAATTCAACATGGCGCTTTTCGATGCGCCTGACCTAGGGTACATCTACTTAAAAAAAAAAGTTGATTCACTGCGGAAAGTGATGGAACCTTGGATGAAGAAAGAAGATCTTTGGAACGCAAAACGGGGAAGGTAATAATAGGCTAAAATCAAAAAAGAAATCTTGCATGTTCGCTTAAGGATAGAAGAAAAATGGATTTTTTATGGGTATGGTCTGTGATAAATTGGTCGATAAAAACCGGTAGAAAGCCTGTTGGATGGGAAAAAATTCATCCCTGACTAGATTTTAAATAAATAAAATATCGTTCGGGGCTTCCTAACAGTTACATCCTTCGAAAACTCCCTGCCCGCAATATCCATCTAATTAGTTTCCCTTCAAACTATATCGAACGATATTTATTTTTCCTTCTTTTTCGACTTTAATTCCTTTTATTTTTCTGTCGGCTACAAATGTTCAGCAAAAGGAAGTCTGAAAATTTCGAAGAAAAGAATGTCTGTGAGAATAAAAGAGGTGTCAACTCCACACGCATGTTTAAAGGAAAGGGAATTGATAGTGTTATGAAATTCCTTTGGCTACGGCTTGTGAAAGAGATTACGTAAAATCTCATGCCCGTCATTTAGCCTAATGACACTTTACCACGTTCAAAAAGTAAAGTTAGTATCTCATACGTCCCTGAAAAGTTACAATGGATATTGTCAGATTATGTTTTTCATAATATACTAAGCCGAACGGTATTGTTTAGAGCAGGATGGCCAATTTCTTTCTCCTTGAAGTCTGTCTTCATTTTCCCAAGCTTTTCTGGTATGACCAATTTTTATCTGAGATGAGACATGTACCTGAAGGCGACCTACGCGACAGGTCCCGAAATTGTGATATGGATAGCCCAGCATATTAACTAGGCTACCACGTATCTATCTATTTATATATACATATTAATTAAACTCGGCCATTTTGGCCTCGCAAGGGGCTGTGCCCCTTGATCCCTCTTGCTTTCATTTTTGTTTCTTTCTCTTCTATACTTTGTATAAAATGATCAAAATTTACAACGTAATTCTTACTGGCATCAACACACACAAAAAATAACATAACCACAAAAATCCTATTCTAACATTTAACTTCCGTTATATAAAATTAAGACATTTTTTCATTACATTTTTCGTTATATATTTCATTACACAAAATTGTGACATTTTTTAAATAACAATAACAAAAATCTTACAAAATATAACAAACGTTACATAAAATTGGGACATTTTTCTGGGACATTTTTCTGGGACATTTTTTTGGGACATTTAGCGTTACATAAAATTGGAACATTTAGCGTTACATAAAATTGGGACATTTTTTCGAATGGGGGGTAGCCTAAGAATTACGTTAATTAACTACGTAATTCTTAGGCTACCCTCCATTCGAAAAAATGTCCCAAAAAAATGTCCCAGAAAAATGTCCCAAAAAAATGTCCCAATTTTATGTAACGTTTGTTATATTTTATAGGATTTTTGTTATTGTTATTTAAAAAATGTCACAATTTTATGTAATGAAATATGTAACGAAAAATGTAACGAAAAAATGTCTTACTTTTATATAATGAAAGTTAAATGTTAGAATAGGACTTTTGTGGTTATGTTATGTTTTTTTTTGTGTTGATGCCAGTAAGAATTACGTTGTAAATTTTGATCATTTTATACAAAGTATAGAAGAGAAAGAGACAGAAATGAAAGCAAGAGGGGTCAAGGGGCACAGCCCCTTGCAAGGCCAAAATGGCCGAGTTTTTTTTATATATATTTATATATATATATATATATATATATATATATATATATATATATATATATGACGTTGTCACATTTAGCTTATTTGCAATCCACTGTTGGATGTAACATTCACGGGTGGAATAAGTTGGTCTAATTTTTCCCGTATTGGCTGGGAAAGTTGGAAGATGCATTTTTTACCTGCTGTCAGGTTGTGTATATTAATTACAACATAATTCTTAGGCCGGCCCCTATTAGAAACAATGCCTCAATTTTATGTAACGGAAGTTAAATGTTATGATAGGGTTTTTGTGATTATGTTTTTTTTTTGTGTCGATGCCGGTAAGAATGACGTAAATTTTTATCATTTTATACAAAGTATAGAAGAGAAAGAGATAGAAATGTAAGCAAGAGGGGCTACAGAGCCCATTGATATTAAAGTTGCCGACGAAAACCATATTTTTTGAAATAGGCATGTATATTTATAATTATAATTTTTAAATTTTAGTAGAGAATTCTTAAAAACTATGATTCCACGTGAATTATTTATTACTAGCGGTAACGAAACGATTGTTGTTATTTAAATTTTTTATTAATATATAATAATTGTAGTAGGCATGTGTGGAACATACATATATAAAAAAAGAGACAATATAATTTCCGAGAAACTGGTGGTAGTAATAATTATATAACGAACAGTGCCCATTTTTGAAATTAACAATTAGTCGGTATAATAAAATTGCTCAATATTCATCCGATCTTTAGTTCAAGGTGAATAATGTTGCATTATTTTTTGTTGTCTAGTCGATGATGAAAACGAGCATGTCCAATTTACTGCCATATGGGTACACCGTCAGGCATGACTGGAACAAATTAAAATCCCGTTCCGCTGTGGCATCGTTTGAAATAACACTGCTACCTATCGCGCTTGCAGAAAATTGGGTTGAACTTTTATTACTGGTCAAATTTCCAGTCTGATTCATCGCAGTTTTGCTTAATACTTTCTCATTTCGTATTTTACCGTGAAGTGATTTTATTTTTTTGAGAGATGAGAGGATTGTTAAATAAGTTCTAAAGAGCGTTTATGAATTTTTGCCGTCTACCCGATTGTAATAAGTGTACAGAACAATTTTCTATTTGCTAATTCATTTTCTCATTACTTGCTAGGCGACATTTTTGATTTTCAATTATTTTCTTTTGGCGTTTCTCTATTATTTACGTGGTGTGACTTGCATTCGGTCCGCCCTTCTTGCACTCATCACGTTTTCGCTTTCTTTTTACTCTTTCTATTACACTTTGCATATTACGCTCATTCCTTTATTGCAATTCTAATTCGAATGCTGGGCTCTTTCGGCTGAGCGTTCTCGACTCCACTAAGATCTTCTTACTCCTTATATCGTTTATTTTTCCGTTCCCATATTTTCATCGATGGTTTCTTTTTTATTAGATTCCTTAATTTACTTTATTTTCAATCGGGTAAAGATATGGTTTTTCTGCTGGATCGCAGTGCTTTTCTCATCCGAAAAATAAAGTAACGGAAGAAATATACATTTCCCTTTCTGTTAACAGTGCAATTTAAATCTCATTTATCTTCGAAAGAAGCCATGCGTCATCAATGCGAGATCGGAAACGCTATCCAAGTTTTCGAACTTTGTGATGGAACATAACCGTGCCGTTTTTTGTTTTTTTTTTTCATTTTTGCTTCGTTATAGTGTCATATCTTTAATCAGACATTTTGGCTATTACGTCTTCTATAGTTAATTATTTACAGAATACAGAGTTAAAATGAATTTGTGACTGCATTAGCAAAAATTCCGTTTATATCGATACAAAATTTTTATTATAAAGCTAGGGGATGTAGGGGTTTTTTGTAATGTCTAAACTACGCGTCCTATTCGATTAGTCCACTTATAGGGTGAGATTTAAACAGGTAGTAATAAAAAAAACACTAAAAAGCGTATTACAAAATGGGTCTATCACATTTCGCCGCGGGCACGATTCGTCGAAACCATGTTTCGCTGCGATACTCGTCAAAAACATAATGGGAAAGATTTGCCATCGGTGCGGGTGGCATCATAAGCGTAAAAATATAAATTTTACAAGATAATAATATTAATTGCTCTGAAGTGAAGTTTTTTTTTTTTTTTTTTTTTCTATTCATTTATTTGAGCTTATCAATGAAAAGCTAATTATGTATCAGAGTTATATACGCATATGTTTGTCTGTAGAGACTGACCAGTATGTTTGTCTCAGGCACGTTTCGCCACAGGCGTGTTTGGCTGTCAGCAGTAATTGCACCAAAAGCCACAGTGTTAAAATAGACAGGTGTATGTTTTTTATGTTTTTTCAAGTCGAGAGAACATTTTCAGTTTCGCTAACGAGCTAAATCTATTTACTTTTATTTGTTCCTTCGATTAGTGTTGAACTTCTCGAATTAAAACAAATTATAAGAGAATTTCATGATCAAATCGTTACTAAAAATTAAGTTAGAATGGCACAATATTTTAAGACTGTTCTAGAAAAAAGCAAACGTAATTAAACATGTTTTACCTAGAACAATTTTAAAATATTTCGATTCTAATTTGACGTTCAGTAACGATTTGGTCATAAAATGTTCTTATAAGTTGTTGTAATTCCACAGGTTTAACACTAACCGAATAAACAAATAAAAGTAAATAAGGCATCAGCGGAACTGAAAATTTTCCCTCGACTTTAAAAATAAACACCTGTTTATTATAACGGCAGCGTCGCGAACTGTGGTGGACTTGTATTTGTATGTTTCATGCATTTCTATTTGGTGGCCGTACAATTCGAACGTGTACATTTATTCTATGAATGCGCAATTGCCTGGAAAATTATACTATTCGAGTAAAAATAACGATAGGGGCGATGTCTGAATTTTGGAAAATATCAGGTTAGAATAATATAATAAATTCAAGTTTAAAAGTTGCGTTAAAGGACATGGCTAACTATTATGCATTATTTTTATGTCTAATGATATTTAGTCGTATTCTAACGTTGTAATTAGTCCGGTTGTTTGTGATACCCGTTTGTTCTAGTAATGAAAGTCTAGTCATTTGTGAAATACAAAAATGTACAACGTGTAATCTACTAACGTGTCTGGCAGAAATGTAAGAAATATTGCTCCGGATAGTCGTATTTGAATTAGCGAGAACAGGTTTCACAAATTAACTTAAATTTGTGTTGTAAGAACTCGGTGGCGTAATAATTTTTTTTTTTTTTAGAGAAAAAATCAAGTTTGCAAATTTTAGGGATGCGTATTTATTTATTCGTATTTATTTTTTACGTTTGTTAGAATTTAGGGGTTTGAAGGGGGATTTTTCCTATTTACTATGCACGAACTTGAAGATATATTGATATTTCGATGATCGGAGAAGAAAAAAAATGTTCAATGAAAACAAAAAACTCTCGCATTTGAAATTAATGTGAAAATTTGGTTTTGAAAGCTTTAAAAGATGCTCCTAAAGATTTAAAGTTCACAGCTATTAGAAAATTTCAGAAAACGATTGGCAATGTTTAGTTGTTTTGCCCATAAAAGAGATTGCAAATAAAGAATTAATTTTAATTCCGATTCAGCTGAAAAAGAAATAGATGAAAATGCGATAATTAATGATCAGAAAATTAATGTTGATTTAATGCTGCCGCCTGAGAGCACATGCGACGTAAATATTAAATTGAATGATTATTATAGTGAAGCTTTGAGAGCTAATAAATTAATATCACAAATTCGTAGAAATTGAATTTGAAAATAAAAAGAAAATTATAAAAAAGTCAGCAGGAAACTGAAAAGTCAGTACTGTGACCGTTTACGAAGATTCTGACAAACGAATTGTTCAAAAAAAAAAAAAAAATGAAATAAACAATACATCTGTCAAAAATGAAAAGTGGTTAATGTTTATTCTATATTTGATAACGAACCTATTTGTATCAGATAGTGAACACGAAGATTACATGCAAACGAACCAGATATTTTTCAAAATTATTATGCCGTTTACTGTGATCAAAAACATTTTAACGGTGGAATAATAAATATCAGTAATAATAAATTTACAATTAAATGTCTAAAATCCGCATTAGAGTGATTTTTGAGAAGAAAAAAAAAAAAAAAAAAATGAATGGAGCATCAATAGCGGATTAACAGAATTTAGTAAGACCGTATAAATATTTGGAAGAAGCGAACTGAGAGAGAATTTGTTTCATTAAAGTTGAGATTCAGTAAGTGTGTCGTGTCAAATCTTAGACTGACCCGATTAAATGTGAGAATATAAGAAAAAATTTGAATAAAATCTTGATTTTACTAACAGTTTTGAATAGATACCGCATATATGTTTGATTCCGGCTCTTAATTATGCGCGATTATCTGAAAAACTAATTACAATAATAACTTTTAATTTACATAAATGCAGATGCTATGTACATATATAATACAATACGGGTTCTCTTGTGTGCAAAACAAACGACCTTGTTTTCATAATCTTCCTATAGTGTTCCGCAAAAAACTGAAACTGACAGTTCTGATTGTTTTCAATATTTCTAGATTAGCGATGGAAAAATCAGTTGTATGACAGGACGTTCTGCTTTAAATTAGCGTTCTTATTTCTTTTCAGTTTTCAAAATTATCTCCGGGTTTTTCGAAACAGTTCTGAATTCATTAAGAAGTAAACATTGCAAACGCCGTTCTCTAATCAACATAATTATGAATATGCGTTGATGTGCGTGGGTGTTTTGTTATTGTTTACTTGTTTACACTTATTTCATTGAAAAAAACGAAAACGGACAATAAAAGCGATACCCGAAACACTAAAATTACTCTTCAGTGAAATACGCTCTTTGTAAATTATTTTATAGATTTCCGTTACGAAGTGTAATTTAAATTTTATACTGTACACTATTTTATTATAAACACTACGGAAAGAATATAGTAAGTTATAACAACTATCAAAATATACATAAACAAATTCGAAGTATAAAAAGATTGCTTACTTCATCATCAGCTAAAAACAAAACTCAATAATGTAATCAGAAACAATTTAGAATTCGTTTCTGATCACATATATTGAGTTGTGTTTTTAGCTGATGATGGGTTATACTCGAAAACGTTTCTAAGTAAGCAATCTTTTTATACTTCGAATTTGTTTATGTATATTTTGATAGTTGTTATAACTTACTATATTCTATAATTAACAAACAGGATGGTAAACGATTCTTTATTAAACTACGGAAAGAAACAACGGGTTTTTTAAAAATAATAAGACTATTGCAAAATCCAGATATCATAATTTTTTTTATTTTTTTTTACTACTTTTATTTCGGGTCGGATTATTTTGATGAACTAAAATAATATAAAATGTTCGATAAATAAAAATTTAGTTTCGCGTTAAATATAGAAATTAAGTGATTTTGAATATTTCATTCAGAAAAGATCAACTAAAAGATAATTTCGTTATTTGGGAGTTTTTAACGTGGGGTGTATTTTCAGCTTTAATTTTGTTTACTTCACACATAATGCGTAAACATTTTCCACGATATTACCAGCCGGTTCAATTTACATAGAAAGAAGTAAATAACATTTTTCATTACAAGTACGTTTTATATGCTCGTATTATAATGTATACACATCACGTGGATGAAATCAAATAAAGTATTTCAGAAATACGATATGCTGAGAGAGAGAGAGAGAGAATGTGGAAGTGTCTGCGATCTTGTTTGCTGGCTAAAGTTGGATGTACCATTATGCATCAATGCTGAAATTTAAAAGTTATTGGTTTCATATATACATATATATATATATATATATATATATATATATATGTACTGATATATAAAAAATATATGTACTGATATATAAAAAATATATATAAAAAAATAGGTACACAGCCCACATTTTAATAGTGGGACGTTGTGTTTAAAAGTAAACATACATCGAAACAGTAAGAAAAAAGCTTTATTGCTCATTTTTTTAAGAAATAAAAAATAAACACTTCTTCAACGTAAGTACGAATAAAAAAGGCCATAAAAAATAAAAACAAATACAGCTTCGGTGAAAAAAGGCGAATTTTGTAAGTAACGTTAATATTAGGACTTGGAAAAATAGAAAAAGAAATAGACGCTCCAGATGGCGAACACTATTGCTAATAAATTAAAATCAGTATTTTTGTGTGCAAGCCGTTGGCTTCAATGATGGAATTTGTCACTGCAACAGCAATTTTTGAGTGTAATTAACCGGAAGAATCTTGAACCATTCTTCTTGACGTCACTGTTTTAACTGATGTCGATTTGAAATCGGGTTTTTGCGTAATATTTCGTTCAAATACTCCCGTATTATATTTTTGATAGGATTATAGTCCGGTGACTTCGGTGACGTTTGTAAAATACTTTGGGGCAGTTATAGAGGAATCATGAACGACTTTTCTATGTTTTACGTTTAGAATCATTATTCAATGTTTCTGCACTTTGACGAAAATTTTTGCGCAAATTATTGCTGTACATATCAGTATTCATATTCCCTTCGATACATGTCGATGATCCTGCGGCACAAGTCTCAAGGCAACCCTATACCATGACGTAGCGGATTCCAGGTTTCAACGTCATAATATATTATTTAAATTCTAGTCTGTATTCAGTTTCCGCCAGACGTTCTGCTTCCGATCATTTCCAAAGATGTTAAATTTCGATTCATCATTAAAAATTACATCATTCCAAAATTCCTTTGGGGGTTGTTGACCGGAGATATTTACTCGGAAACAATTTTAAATGAAAGGAATCGATATCTTTATACGATATTAAATGTTGTTAGTAAGAAGGAACAAATAGCGGGAACCTAAACTATGCTTCAAGGCAAATTTTAGGCGCTTTTTCGTACCGATCGCATTAGAAAAAGACTTTTGTTGGTGTTTTTGATGGATTGACGAATAGTTTCAGCAGGAATTTTTTTCCCCAATCCGTACACGTAACGTGGTAACTATCATATATTTTTTAAGTGCTTTTCCATCGTTGCTGAAAGTTCCTCATTCTACTCGTCGCTTTTACCAATAGATCTCTCTTTTCCTTCTCCTTCTGCTATACCGGCTTTTGATAAAGACTTTACTTTTCTTCTCTAGTTTTTGGGCCAATGTCGATGTCGACGAACCCAAACAAAATAACTTCGGTGTACTTATTTTTTTGGATCTTTTTTTATCACGAGCTGAAAGTTTTTCAAGTTGACTCTTTGAGGAATAGATTCGATTCTACTTCCTTGTTTATATTGTCGAATAATATTACAAACCGTACTTATCGATAGTTTCAATATAGATGAAATGTTATCTCTCCCGATGATAAACCGTTCGAATAATTAAAATTACCAAAATGATGTATTTCGTGATTACGACCTATTTATTGGTTAATAGTGTTTTCGCTGACTTATTCAGCAGATAATGCAAATTTATGCGCATAAATGAAGCTGTTCTCTATGCGTCATACTCACATTGAGGAAACCCAGTTAACATTTTAATGTACGCTACCCGGAAGTTTCAATATTAATGCGACATACTCATTTTTGCTTTTTACTTCTTTTTTCACTGTGATCACTTTTTCGGTTATTTTTTTTTTCGGAGGGTTTTCCTTTCTCTATTTGGGAAAGTTTAGTTTATCTGTTAAAAAAAAAGTTGTCAAAAAAACCTTTTTCTTTTTATTTCAAACTTATTTGTTTTTAAGTACGATGTCTTAACTTAATGTAACATATATATATATATATATATATATATATATATATATTATGTGTGTAAAATAATTTTTGAAGATAGCGATAGGAACGAATTATTGTGAAATGGAGGAATCTAAAAAAATCGTTTTATCGCGGGAAGAAACGGGTGAAAAAAAGTGGAGAAAAGTTTTCATTTTTTCTTAAAATGTTGCATATTTATTATATGCAAGTATGCTAATTTTTTCACTTTTATTATATGCGGTTGAGACATGGACTTTAAAAAACGCAAATCTTTGATCCGCATAGATAACTTTCAGATGTGCCGCTAGAGAAGGGTCCTTAAAATTCTGTGAACGGCGAAAAGATCTAACGCATCTGTATTTCGATGAAATTGGTCCTCAGGAACGGTTGTCAAATGTGATGCTTGCTAGAAAACTGAAATATTATGGACACCTTATGTGTAAAAATAACGGGATGGAACCTCAATAGAAGTAAAAGTGGATGGCCTAAGACCCCGAGGAAGACCTACCAGCACGATGGTTTGATGGAATACAAGAAATATCCGGTTTATGTTTACAAATGTGCAGTCATCGAGCTATGAATCGTGAACAGTGGAGGAAATTGGTGTTAGATCATCCTTGCCGACATAATCATGGTCGCAACATCCCTGAGGAGTAATCGATTAAATGATAATGATGAATTCCTTATAATTTTGTATGAGTTTATATCTTTTCCTTTTTTGAAGATAGATAGATATCTCTTTTTCCGCTTGATCATTCCAGCTGGTATAATGAGTACCGCAATCTTGCATGCTCCTGCGGTACGTTCTATCGTTTATTTCTCCTGTTGACATCTCTTAATTGGTATAGTTCCTTAATTACATCATACTGAATCGGTCATGAATCTAATTCTCGGATCTACTTGTTTTATGTGTGGTTATCTTTCTTTTTTTTTCATGCTCAGTTACCCAGCGGCAGCATAAGCATTAGTCGATCGGAAAAACTGATTACTATAATTTGGAGTTCATTCCTTTCACATCCGAGATGTTAGTGGCGGAGTTATCTTCTGCTTCTGATACCTAATACTGTTTACTATAGCGCTGGATTTTGTTCGTTCGACGGCTGAGGTATTAACGACGATGTTATCTATCGCATCTGACACCTAGGGCGTCAGCGGCCCATGTTCTTTTGAGCCTCCTTGGCTGATCCCAGCGACTGATGTTTGATACCTTTGGATTTTGATTGAGTTGAAGAGCCTCATAAAAGTGTTTGTATTGTTTTAAGTATAAATCGTTTACGTATGGAACATCTAAGTCTGTATGTAGAGTGTGATTCGATACATAGTACGGTGCGTCTACCAATTGCCTCAACGTTTTCGATTGGAACTGTTGAACCCTATTGTGTGGTTATCTATGTATCGATGCTATTGCTAATGACTGTAATAAATTTAAAAAATGTTAAAGAACATCGTCTTGCTTTCAAATTAAGCCAACCATATTCAAGAAGTACAATTGCCACGTAAAACTTTGTTTTTTTGTGCCTTCAATTTTAAGTTTTTGTTACATTCATTTTCTCTGAGCTACCATTATCCAATCTGTGTGCTGTGTAATTTTTTCACTTTTATAATCAGTTGATGTAATGTGCTAGTATTCGGTCAGTTATGTAATTTTCGTAATGTCTTAACCTACTAACGGCGCTGTTTTTTTATTTTTACTCTCTTCCTTCTTCTTGGCCATGAAAACCTTTTAGTCGTACACTGTGAATTATGCAGTTTCGAGTGGTTTTCCTGGTTTTAATAAATTATTCAAATCGGTTTCTGTTTATTTTATCCAATCCAAACCAGTGCGTCAATATAGGTGTGCTATGTATTCACTACCTTGACCTTATTTGACTTTTTCAGCTCTGCATGTAACATTATTTTCATGCTGTATACATATCGTTTTTCTACGTCTTAATTCATCTTTGATCTATATGTAGAATTCATAAATATTTTTGCTTTCTTGCATCAGCTCTATTGTTTTTGTATTCTCTGATTTTTTCTTTTTTCTTTTTGATTTATTTTACACATACCGATCTCAAAGTTGATTCGTATATCTTTCAATTATTTCATTACATTGTTTTTCGACCGTTATTAGGACTATACTTTGAAAACGTCCATGCACATGAGATGGTTTAATTATTATTATTATTATTATTATTATTATTATTATTATTATTTCCAGCGTACGATGGGGCAGATTTATTACCAGATTTCGCGTTACTCATTTAACGGGTTTATCGGAGCATATCCAATTAAGATTTTTTGGCGGCTGCCTGTTCGGGTTAATTTTTGATACACCAGTACTATATTACCTTAATGTAAGCGAATACGTTTTTGTTTTTATATTTATTGTAATTTCTACTTTTCGAGTGCAGTGATATTGAATGATTGACAGCATTACTTCGTATTGCAGAAAATTCATTTTTCTTCTTGTCCGTTCTTGTTTGAAACGCAATTTTATTTATATACTTCCTGTCCAGTGATTAATCAGATTCAAGGCTTTGTTTGATTCGATAATATTGAGCAGCAATATTACTACCAAAGCAGCTAATGGACACGTGTAAATAACGAAGCTTCTCCGTTCAGCTTTCGTTTGCAATCAGGTGGTTGACAAAATTTAACGATATGCTCGCCACTGCACTGGGCTGAAACGATTAAAAAAATTAACTTCTAAATTGATTTCTGATTCCGTTATTTTTTTATTTTTGTTTATATCGTTTTAATATGGATTCCTTTCATTGGGACTGTGAATTACATTTGTGGTTATAGTGCTACTGTAGACAACGAACTATCATCAGACTGTCGCTGTATGCTAATTAAGTTCGAGCTCTTAAGTGCATTTATTTGTAATAACAATTAAATTCTAATTCTCAGGTGCTTAACAATGTTATACAGACTATTACAACTGCTTTACTTAATAAAAAATGAAGAATTTAAAAATAGTTACCTGGAACACTAACGGTGTTCTTAATCATATCGATGAAATACAAATGTACATTTTGCAAAACAATATTGATGCGCTTCTAATATCTGAAACACATCTCACTAACACAAGACATATTACATTCCCGGGATACAATTCATATTATACAAATCATCCAGATAATACAGCACACGGTGGCACTGGTGTTATAATAAAAAGTAATATAAAACACTATGAACTGAACAAATATAAATTCAATTACCTACAAGCGACCAGTGTAGTAATCACTGAAGGTCCAAATAAAAATATTACTCTCTCAGCAGTATACTGCCCTCCGAGGCATATTATAAAAAAAAACATTTTACCGACTTCTTCAGAACTTTAGGTAACAGATACATTGTAGGAGGAGATTTCAATGCGAAAAATATTCACTTTGGGTCAAGACTGACAGTGCCCAGAGGGAAAGAATTAAAATCATCCATGGACGAAACATACAGCATGGTCTATTCATCGGGAACACCTACTTATTGGCCAACCGACCTTAATAAAACACCGGATCTCTTGGACTTCTTCATAATAAAAGGAATTTCATCCCCATTTATTGATGTTAGGACTGACGAAATATTGTCATCAGATCATTCATCGGTTACACTAACAATTAGTCAGCATATAGTTAGAAAAATGCGGAAACCAAAACTCCATAATAAATTCACAGATTGGGATGCATTTCGAGAGCAGCTTGAACGTACAATGAACGTTAAAATACCGCTGAAAACTGCAAAACAAATAGATGAAGCGGTAGAATACTTCATTAAAGTCATACAACGAGCTGCGTGGAAATCCACACCAAAGGAAAGAGGTTATGAGCCTGTTATCTATTATCCAGATAAAATTAAAAAAGCGGTCCAGTTAAAACGGAAACTGAGAAAACAATGGCAATTATCGAGAAACCCTACCCATAAAACAGCATTAAATAAGCAGACGAAGTTTTTAAAGAAATTATTGCAAGATTTAAAAAACAAATCCTTAAAACAAAGGTTAACAAATCTATCGCCCCTGCCGCAACATGACTACTCGTTGTGGAAAATAACAAAAAATCTTAAAAGACCTGTACATGCGGTGCATCCGTTAAGAAAATCAAGTCGAACTTGGGCTAAAACGGACTCAGAAAAAGCAGAAGTCTTTGCAAAACATTTCGCAAACATATTTCAGCCATATCCTGGAAATTCAACGCTGACCCCTGATGCTTACTGTTATGATGTTTCTAAACCAATAAAACTCACATCTCCGGGGGAAATTAATAACTTAGTAAAAACTTTAAATCCGCATAAATCTCCGGGTTATGACTTAATTACGGCACGGATTTTAAAGGAATTGTCCAGAAAAGGTTTTATATTTCTGACATATGTCTTCAATGCGATGCTCCGGCTACGGTATTTTCCGATACAGCTAAAACTGTCACAAATTATCGTCATTAAGAAACCGCTTAAACCACCGACAGAACCGGACTCGTATCGGCCCATCTCCTTGCTGTCCGTAGTCTCTAAGCTTTATGAAAAGCTGTTGCTGAAGCGGTTAATGCCAATTATTAACGACAAAGAGTTAATACCGGAACATCAGTTCGGTTTCAGAGCTAAGCACGGTACAACAGAACAAGTGCACCGCATAGTTAACACTATAGAGGCATCCCTCGAAGGGAAAAAGTACTGTGACGCAGTGTTTTTAGATATAAGCCAGGCTTTTGACAAAGTCTGGCACGACGGTCTGTTACACAAAATAAAACGTCACTTTCCCCATGAAATATATCAATTACTTTGGTCATACTTACACGAAAGATACTTCTTTGTGAAGTATGGAGATGACTCATCAGATATATATCCGATAAAAGCAGGCGTTCCGCAGGGAAGTGTGCTGGGGCCACTACTCTATCTCATATACACGTCAGATATTCCTACGCCCTCCAACGTGCAGGTAGCAACATTTGCTGATGATACCGCGATCTTATGCTCGGATGTATGCCCGGTTAAAGCGCGTAACACCATTCAAGAAGCTGTTACTGAACTCTCATCGTGGTTTAGCCAATGGAAGATTAAAACTAATGAAAGCAAATCAAGGCGAGTAATCTTTACTAACAGAAGAATTGTGCCAACGGAAGATATAATCCTGAATGATGTTCCAGTTCCACAACACACAGATGTAAAATATCTTGGTATGTATCTCGACCAAAGATTAACATGGAAGAAACACATAACAGCAAAACGGATCGAACTAAATGCAAAACTGAAGCAAATGTACTGGCTATTAAACAGAAAATCAGAAATATCTCCTGAAAATAAACTATTAATATACGCTCAAATCCTAAAGCCAATTTGGCGGTACGGTTGCCCCTTATGGGGCTGCTCGAAAAAGAGCAATATAGCGATCATCCAACGGATACAGAATAAAATCCTTCGAATGATAGTCAATGCTCCGTGGTATATCACCAACTTAACACTACATGAAGATCTAAAAATCAAGACCGTGCTAGAAGTAATAACTAATGATGCAAAAAAGTATGCTAGCAGACTGGAGATACATCCAAATTACTTAGCGATCGTATTGTTGGATAATTCGATGGAAGTTCGGCGGCTTGACAGAGTCAAGCCGATGGACTTAGCCTAACAAAAAGGAAAAGTAATCTTCTGCACCTATCGCTGGATAGAGTGCTACTCAATGTTACGCTCTAATACTAAAATTGCCAGATAGCTGTTATCAGCTAGGAGCAATTTGGCAAAAAAAAAAAAAAAAAAAAAAAAAAAAAAAAAAAAAAAAATTCTAATTCGAAAAAGATCGAAATATGACTCGGGGCACAAGGCAGAAGTGAAACTTCAAAGGCTTTTTCCCCAACTTCGATATAATAATATTAGTATCAAATTTATCCGCTCATATATTAATGCCCGTTTAAATCTGTACTTGGAAATTCGTAAAAAAATATTTGTTTTATCTGAAATTGTATTTATGTGAGAATTCTTTCTTTCTTTGAGAAACATGTTTATCACTATTCAACAAAAAATAGACTTCACTACGTTTCACGTTTAGCTGAATATTGTCGATCTTTCTGTGTAACCTGTCCGTCGTGATCTAACAAAAAGTTTTGCTCAACTAGAATACACAGCCGTCGTTTCGAAAGAGTTATTTACACGGTGATCTTCTATAATTACATATTTAAGAGAACATCTTCACTCATATCTTTCAACCAATCTGTCCTCCCGAGCTTTTCGTTAAAATTAATTTATTATCGCAACAGCAAACTTCAATAGTTGAGTAAGGATTTTAAATTTGAGTATAAATAACATTCCTCGTAGCAAATTAGGAAAAAGAAAATTAAACAGTTGATTAAAAAAATGTATACAGCTGTTTTGCATGGCCAGGTAATTTATAAAAATTAAATAAAACATATGGTTTTAAACGATTAAAATATAACAAATAAAATTTACGAAAACAAAACAATTTCCATGTAAACGATACGATAAGAATATGTAGATCGAAACAAATTTGAAACGAATGCTGACAAGACAGAAAAGAATTGATTGGTATAATAAAAACAGTTTAATTTTCCTTGAAACACCATATTGTCTACGCTGTTATAAAATACTAAACGAACCGAAAAAAAGAAACTAAATCGGGAAGAGAACCATGTGGAATCGCTCAAGAGAAAAAAAACATCGTAATCAAATTAAACCCCCCAATTCTTCCCTTTTAAAATATACAAATACTCGCAACACAGCACTCTCTGATAGTGGTATGTAAGTTTTCTTACTTTTTTTAGATACGATATAAACTGTTTAACAGAAATATTTCTGTCCTCTCTTAATAATAATAATCTATTTGAATTTTAAATAGTTTCAGTTTCTAAACCACTTCAATCTGAAACCAAGCTAAATATATAAAGTCCACTTCTTTCTGGATGTTAATAAGTTTTCCTAAAAATAGATTATAAATCAAAAAAAAAAAAAACCTCTTCTCACTCTTAAAATTCCGAAGTACAAAAAAAAAAGTAGAACAACCTTCATAAAAATTATAATACGGTAAACTTATTTATTACGAAGGTACAACACTTTCATTATTTTTTAAAAACAGTTTTTAACCATTTTTCACCTCGTAAAGTGAAATTTTTCAAAAAATCTTTCTCATTTAATATTTCCCCTATATATCATACGTTCAAATGGACTTTCCGATAACCGGTTCAAATTGTTTCGGCTGAGGCGTAATTATTATATAATGCCAAAAAAGGGGGTGAAGCTTTTGATACGATTAAACTTTAGGGTACTTAAAACAACTTTTGGTATGCCATATAAAGAATATTATTATTTCTACTGAAAATTTAACAGTTTGTGTCTTTTTTGGAAAATGGTTTTTTATCCCTTTCTACGTGTTCAGGTTCAAATTTTTAAAAAAGCGTTCTGTATTCACATTGATAATTACGATTCGTTTAGACCGCAGCGTGATTTTTGGTTTTCTCAAAAATGGGATTCCGCCCTTTTTCCCCTAAAATTTTGGGAATAAAAAACAATTTTGCACGCTTTTAGTGCACCATATGAAATAGCTTTATGCGAAATTACAATTCGGTAAACCCATTTGCACCAAAAACATAACGGTTTGTGTTTTGTTTTTTTTTCTTTTTCGGAAACGGTTTTTAATCCCTTTTCCCCTTTTAAAGTTCGGATTTTCAAAAAAAAACGTTCTTATTTAACATCTTCAGCATATACATTATATTCGCATGAAATTACACACGATAATCACGATTTGTTTGGACTGTAACATGATATTTGGTTTTCTCGAAAACGAGGTTCTGCCCTTTTCCCTCCTTAAATTTTGAGGATGGAAAAAAAAATTTGCACAGTTCTAGTACACCATATGAGATATCTTTATACAAAATTACAATTAAGATTTGCACCAAAAATATTGCAGTTTGTGTAATTCTTCGGGAAATAGGTTTTAACACCTTTTCAGCCCTTAAAAAATTTTGAAGATTTAAAAAATAATTTACGTACATTTGGTAGACCATATATAAGGTATTTTCGTGCAAAATTATAATTCGGTAAACCCATTTGCAGCAAAACTATAACAGTTTTTGTATTTTTTGGGGAACGGATTTTAACTTTTTTTCATTCCGTAAAGTTTGAATTTTCAATTATTTGACATTTTCAGTATATACATTATATTCACATGAAATTACACGTGATATTTACGATTCGTTGGAATTGTAGCGTGATTTTTGGTTTTCTCAAAAATGGAGTTTTGCCCTTTCTCCCTCTTAAAATTTTGGGGATTTGAAAAAAAAAAAGGAAGTTAGGATTTTCTTCGAAATAGGACTAATTATAAAATAATTCCAGGTAGTAGGAATAAATTTTGAGAAGAAGAAAACAGTTGAAGGTATGAAGAAGAATTTTAAGCGCGAAATTGGAAAGATTTTTAGGATCAAGGATTCCTGGGCAGCTGAAATAAGAGAAATTTTGTATTGAATAAAGAAGTTTATTGGAAATTAAGTGTGAGGAAGTGAAAAGTACAACATGGAAGAGAGAGGGTTTACTTCATCGAAAGAGGGAACGTAACTAGGGGGCGAGTGTATCGGTAAAGGATGTTAGTGTATCGGAAGTGAGATTTATTTTGGCTCAACCTTCGCCATTTGATCAGTTTAATCATACGATTGTTAATATTTCTTAATAAATTGTTATTTGAGACGGGACGGATGTTGCGAATTAGGAAGTTTAAAACTCCGAGCCATTTTCCGAATTTGGGGAATAGCAGGAGTAAGAATTTTTCCAAAAGGAAAGACGTATCCAGTTTCGGCATTTCCTACGGGCAAACAGATCTGAAAAGGAAGCACGCTGATGGATGAAAGCAGCGATACTGATCTCGGAAACCTTCTTGCAGTTGCCATCATAAGTACGAAGCTGAACAGTGCTAGAGTGATTAAAACGAGTTTGCGTAAGGAAGTGATTGCATTTTGAAATGAATAAATTAATAATATTCGTATAAGCGACAGGTTGTCGAACGGTATATAAATAAAATTAAGTTATATTAAAAACATTACGGAAACTTTAAACATTAAACATTAGTATAGTTTAAGTACGAAATGATAGGCTTATGATAGCTAAAAATTGGGAAATTCAGCTTTGCAGTTTTTCTAATAATTTTGTCTGGATGAAAATGTAAAATTTTCTATCGATTCTGCCATTTCGTACATAGCAACAACGTGGTAACACTGTAGTGATAATTATCCGCAGTGTGAACAAGCAACTGTCAATATACATATAGTCCGTTCAAAAAAAGTGTACTCATGGAAAAAGTCGATATAAATCGATATTTGAAACGCACTTACTGGACGTTCACTAAAAACGCCGAATTGTTGAACATGATTTTAAGATTAATCAAATTCATTAACAAATTAATATGCGCGCGATAGAGTTGCTTTTCTTTTTTTTTTTTTTTTGTAAAATAAAGATTACAAAAGAAATAAAAATTCCAATTTGAATTAGAACAACGTTAAACATTTAGCAAAAACACTGAAATATCGACTTTATCCAATTTTCTGCATCGGCCGAACGCAAACTCTAATTACAATTATCACATACGATAACGGAAAAGAAAAAAGAGCGGTACGATTGAGTCCGATCTCAAATTCCACAAATACACTGAGCTTTGAGTCTGGCTTTGGTTCAGATTGCCGGAGTGTCTGGGAGTACGGGGAATGAAATATGTTTCTATGATATGTAATTAAAATGAATTCGTATTACGTTGTGGCCGGACTACTAAAACGCGACTCTGTCAGATTTACTCCTTCAAGGATCCTGCCTTAGTCCTACTCTTTTTAATATTTATACTATTTCTGTTGCTTCTCTTTCTATGAACTCCTCTTCCTTATTTTTTGCCGATGACATTCTTCTCTTTTCCTCATCCCGTGATATCGTAGATGCTAACGAAAGTGTTAATTCGTCTCTAGCTACTTTGGAACAAACTCTTTCCTCTTTGAACCTTTCTATTTCCCCTTTAAAATCCTCTTGTATTGTCTTTTCTCTTCGTCCTTTTAATCCCGCTTTAGTCTCTGTATCCTTAAACTCCAATCTTATCCCTCGTAGGGAATGCTTCTGCTATCTCGGTGTATTTCTCAATAGTCGTCTCTCCTTTTATGAACATATTAATTTCCTTTCCTCTTCTGCCCTTAAAAGACTAAACTTACTGAAAGCTCTTTCTCCAACAAAATGGGGAGGCGATCCCTTTCTCCTTATTTCCTTGTACAATTCGATTATCCGTTCCAAATTCGACTACTGTTCCTTTATCTATGGCTCTGCCTCAAAATCACTTCTTTCCAAGCTGGATATAATTCAAAATTCTTGTATTCGTCTTTGCCTTGGTGTTCTTAGATCTTCTCGAGTACCAGCAGTTCTCGCTGAGTCTAACTCGCCTCCCCTTTTCATTCGCAGATCCTATTTAGGTTATCGTTTCTTGTGTAAACGCTTACCGTTATCATCCTCCAAACTTATTCCTTCGTATCTTTCTATTCTGCAAAACTGGCGTTTTACTCCCAAGAAAATTCCTATTCTAGCCCACATTGCTTTGCGGCTGAATTCCTTTTTATCCTGCACAATTTCCTATAACAATCTCCCTTACTTTTCTTTCAATTTTGCAGATCTCTCCAATCCTCCCAATGTATTCTACTTTCCTTTTTCCTCCAAATCCCTTTCCTATCCAACAGTTATACAGGAATTCCATAGTTATATCGAATCCCGTTTTCCTTCCCATATTGCTATTTTTACGGATGGTTCGAAGGGGCCTAATGGAGTTGGAGCTTCTTTCATCATTCCGAGCATTAATTTCTCTGAATCTTTTCGTCTCCCTTCCTTTTGTACTATCTTTACGGCCGAGTTAACGGCCATTTTACGTGCCATAATCCATATTTCCTCACATCGTTCTTCTTCTAAATTTTTAATTATCTCTGACTCCATGTGTGCTCTTAAAGCTATTTCCTCTCATTTCCCCTCTCACTCCTCTGACCTTTTCATCCTCCGTATTCGCTCTCTCATTCACACTCTCTTCTCACTTCACGCTATCCGCATTGAAATGCTCTGGGTCCCCAGTCATATGGGGATAGAGGGTAACGAAATGGCTGATTCTTTGGCTCAGATTGCTGTATCCTCCCGCTTTTTTTTCTCTAAAATTCCCGTTTCGAATTTACTCCCATTGTGCAAAAAGTTTCATGTTAGATTTTGGTCAGATTTTTACGTTTCCTCCTTTTCTAATCATTCTTCCTTTTATTTTTCCATCCAACCTAATCTTCCCACGCGGCCTTGGTTTTACGATTTTCCTTCGCTTCACCGCTCCGTTATTGTTCCTATTATCCGTTTACGTCTGAATCATACTCTTCTTCCTTCCTCACGCTTTCGTTTTCATCTCGCTCTTTCCCCTTATTGCCCTCTTCATCCTGACGACGTAGCCGTCTGTGATCCTGACCATATCCTCTTTGAATGTCCATCCCTCGTGAACGAACGTACCTCTTTGTATTCCAATCTGCTGTCACTCAAACTCCCTACTCCTTATTGTGCCTCGTATATCTTATCGTTTCCGTCGATCTCAGTTGTTCCTATCCTCAGTTCCTTTATCTTATCAATAGCTGACCGAATCTACATTTAACTGATCCTTCTCCTTCCTTTCGTTTCTGGGCGAAGATCCTTTGTTGATATGCCCAAAGGGGGGTTAAAAAAAAAAAAAAAAAAAAAAAAAAAAGATTTACTCCTTATTTAATTCCGAGCATTAGAATTTATATACTGCTTTAATTAATTATTTATTTTTTGTTAATAACAGTCGGCGCAATAAATATCCCCCCTTACACTTATTGGGCCCAGTGTCCTTCGCAGTAAAAAAAAAACGAATAATGTTTAAGATTTTTTTTTTTTTTTTTTTCCCTACCCTGGGCGCGCCAGCGGCCTTGACCCAACAACATGAAAAATTAACAGTTATAACTAAATAACCAGGCGGTCAGAAATGGAGAGGACAAAGGACAGTAGCAATGGGATAACTGAAGGCAATGGGAAGGAAAGAATATAGGTAGCGTTAAAGGGAGTAGGAAGACCCAAAACTAGAAGTTGGGTGTAAAGAATAGAGCGTTCGTTAGAGAGTGCTGAACATTCGAATAGGATGTGATTTGAATCACAAATACAAGAAGGCTCAGAAGCGTGAAGAGAGCAGAAAGGAGAAGGGGACAAAGCGAATCGAAAGCGAGAAGAGGGGAGAAGAGAATGATTGATTCTAAGCCTAATTAAGGAAACAACAGTGGAACGACGACAGATAGGAATAGATTGAAACCAAGGCAGGAAACTAGGAACCGGTTGAATAAGACGGTACTGAGAAAAGCGATTTGAGAATATAGATGGATACATGTCAGACCAAAGTCTGGAATGATTAGAGCGTGATAGAGAAAGAATGTCTGAGAAAGGGAAAGAGTCGAGGAAAGGACCAGTGCGGGCGGCTGAGCGAGCTAAAGAGTCAGCTGAGTCATTTCCCTCAATATTGGAATGACTAGGGACCCATAGAAAGTCTATGGAAATGGAGCGGAACGAGAACAAAGAGGAGACAAGAGAACGGATAGAGAGGATGATACCGTCAGAAGTATAAGAAGGAGGAGAGGAGATGGCTTGAAGAACGCCTTTGGAATCAGAGACAATCAGGAATTTGTGAACTCCACTCGTAGAGGATATGAAATGAATTGCACGAAGAATTGAGATCGACTCGGCCGAGAAGATAGAGCAGAAGGAAGGAAGTCTGAAGGACTCAGAGTGTAGGAACGTAGGAGACGTATACGCACCACCCACGCCCCCATCACTCTTGGAGCCATCCGAGAAGATTAAGGCATGGGAAGGAAAAGAAGAGTTCAGCAGCTGAAAGAATTCGAAGTTGACTACATTGTGAGAGGAACAATTAGCTCGGACTGGAAGAGAGGAGAAATTGATGGGGTGCCATATGCTATTAAAGTCGAAAGAAAAGTAAGGAAGACTGTTATAAGAGGAAACGTAGGGAGAAAAATTGGAAACACGAGCAGCTATATGCGATAAAATCGGAATTCTATGAGGCGCCAAGCGCCAGTGATTTTTGATATAAAGATAGGAAGGGATAATATTGGATGACAAAATGGGGAGGCGTTTTATTAAAAATCGATAACCGAGGAGTGAACGACGAATGGAAATAGGTTGAGTGGAAGATTCGGATAGAATCGCAGGAATAGGAGAAGATCTTAAAGCACCAATGCATAGGCGAAGGCAGGAATTCTGAATTGCGTCAAGTTTCGAAAGGAGAGACTTGGAGGCACTGCCATAAATGAAGGAACAATAGTCGAGTTTGGACCGAATAATCGATTTATATAGAATTAATAGAATGCACGGGTCTCCACCCCATCTGAGCGGTGATAAAGATTTGAGGAGATTAAGTCTTTTGATCGAGGAATTATAGATATAATTAATATGTTCATGAAATGTAAGGCGACTATTTAAGAAAATACCTAGATAACATATGGAATTAACAGTGGGAATAGGTGTATCAGATACGTTGATGTTTATAAAAGCACGATTAAAGGGGCGGAGAGCAAAAATTATACAGGAAGACTTGGAAGGGGAAAGAGAGAGGTGGAGTGTAGATAGAGCATTGCTAAGATGGGACAATGAATGGTTTAACTCGTTGGTGGCAGAGGACAGATCATCTGAGGTGGAATAAACTAAAATGTCATCAGCAAAAAGGAGAGAGAAAGAGGGAATAGGAAGCAAAGCAATATCGAAAGAGTAAATATTAAAAAGAATGGGGCTAAGGCAGGATCCCTGGGGAAGCCCACGATAGACGCATCTAGAGGTGGAAAGAGAAGGAGAAGATAGATAAAGAGTTCTATGTTGAAAGAGGTTGAGTATAAGAGAGATAAAAACCGGTGGGAGATTAAGATAGAGAAGTTTGGAGCCCAGAGAAGGAAGATGCACATTGTCGAATGCAGAGCAGACATCGACAAAAGAAGCGACAGTAAATTTCTTAGAAAGGAATGATTTATAGATATCTGCAAGGAAGGTACTGATGCAATCTACCGGGCCAAGCCCGGGGCGAAAACCGAACATATTAGAAGGAACTAGATTATTATGCTCAAGCCACCAAACAAGACGATTGTTTATTAAACCTTCAAAGAGTTTGCGCAGACATGAGGCTAGGGAGATAGGACGGAAGGAACACTGATTTTTTTTCGGAGTTGGAATGACGAAGAAGTCATTCCAAGTTAAGATAAACGAAAATTAAATAAAATAAAAACCGGACGCAGACTACTTTAATCAACCGAAATTATAAAAGAACTATATAACATGCGAAAAAAAATACTAGTCTATGTCGCGACAAACTGGTATAAACATCGACTGGATAAACAAAATTTTATTATAATTCTCTACGCAACGCTAGCCGAACTTTTGACATCAACCGAGCGAAACACAACATCGTGTATTATTTAACCGCTTCGAACAACTCTACTACGACAACATGAGATTCTAAATCAGTTTTTCGTCACTCAATGGTGCTCGCGATCTCTGCTATTGTCGAAAGAAATGCCTGAGATAAACGAAGTAAATGAATATCGCCGGAATTCATTTATAATTTGGACCTCATCGGAAGATGGCGGTAAACATACCGACTCCGTAAACTACTATCCCGCGTTTTTCCAGTAATTTAAGACTTCGGCTTGTTTAGTTTTGTTTGGAACATACTGGCTTTTAAAAAATGTAAAACTAACAAAGAAATAAACAAATAAAAAATCTGAAATTTTTTCGAAATTTTGAATCTCTGTAATCATCCGAGATTTTGGAATTTTGGGTGTGCGTAAAGGTTAATAGAAACATAAATAGAAATGCCGAAAAATTAAATGGCTGGAAAAACTTTAGAGGCGAATTAAACGTGAAAAAGATGTAATATTCTCTAACAGTTATTTACTAGAATAGATTGAAACCTCCTGCGACCTACGTCGTACGATTTATGGTGCTTTAGTTTCAACGGTTTTTTTTTTAGGGTTTTCGCCCTTTTCCCGAATCCTGTAAAAGATAACAAATCATACGCGGAAATTGCCACATCACGCGAACTGTGCAAGTTTCCATGATACCAACCTATGGGTCCAGGCGAAGAAGAAAAGGATGAAGAGAAATAATAAATAATAAATAATAATAATAATAATAGTAATGGTAATAATAATGATAGTAATAAAATTCCTAAGATCCAAATCGAAAGAATGGAGAATTTCTTAGGATGTGAGGCCATAGACACAAATGATATTTCCGATGAAGATAGTTTGCTGGAAATAGAACAAAAAGTCTGCCTTCAAAATGAACAGTTATACGAGCGTTTAAGCACAAAAGGGACACAGAAAGTTGGACAAATAATATATACAGCTGAATAGAGAATGGCCAAACTGTTAAAAACGAAAATTATTCGCTTATGACATACACATGCCTTTGACATCGGTTCTTTTCGAAAGGTCAAGAGGAACCAATAGAACTGCCAGAAAGTCGCAATACGTATCGCTGTCTATTGCCAGCGTTAATCGAATTAGATGTGTACTCCTTAAGCCAGCAAACACTTGTCCGCTACTTCAGCTTCTAAACCGGCTTATATTCGAATTTATAAGGTGTTTAAAAAAAGAAAAGTGAACAAAAAAAAATACATTATTTAAAATTTAAATATGAGTTATATCTAGTAGGCGTCGAAAAATAAAAATAAAATAAAATGATAATAACAATAATAATAATAATAATAATAATAATAGCAATGAATAAATAAATATATATTTGTATAATTCCGTATTAATTCCTCTGAAAAAAACCTATCCACACACGTACGGCTGCTAGAATAACTTTGTATATGGGTAGTGGCCGGCGAAATTATTTAGGTTGGTCAGTGGGGTTCCGTTCTAGTGCATAGTACGCGTGTGTTCCGCTGTTTATTGCGTTTAATCGTTGCATCTTCAGAAGTTAATTAATTTGTCTGTGTGGTGTGATTTATTTTATTGTATTTAAGACAATCGAACAATTGTGCGTGTGTGTATGTGTGTATTTTTTCCGGTTTAGATAATTAAACAGTTCGCGGAGTAAATAAAAATGTATTTAAAACTCTGCTGGGAAGGATTAATCGGCTACTTTTGCGATATAGTACTTGGTGAAATTAAAATGAGATATAAAAGTGCTTATGAGAATGAACATAAAAAAGTCCTTTTCAGCAAAGTTCCTTCTATTATTAATCTTGTGTATTGCAATGTTGCTTTAATATTGGAAAGATACTTCAATTAAGGTATCTAAATAACTGTTTATAATAATACACTTTATAATCTATATATATATCGTGTAATACGAAGAAAAATTTTATATATATAAATATACATATAAATATGTATTGTAATTGGGTCGTTGAAAACGGCTCTAACGATTTCGATGAAACGCATTAATTACGAGTTCTTAAAGTGTAGGAATCGGCTGGTTAAGGACTTATCGCTGAGAAAATGCTATGAAGTGAGCAATTTTAAAATGGAGGCGACCGATGTTTAACTAATCATCGTATTATTAAAATGTAAATAATTCGCTCATTTCTCAGGGTTAATTAAAAATAGATAAAGACATTGCATATCTTTATTTTGCGATAAAACATTTACTTACGATTTATACGACGAATTTAAATATTTAGCACGTGCCGTGTATGTGCGGTTGATAATTTGTAATAATATTTCTCGCTTATGAATGTTTGTTTTCATTCATTTGCTTCAAAACAAATAATGCAGTGTACATAAAATTTATTTGCGACTTACAATGCGATATTAAATATTATAGAAAAACTAAAGTACACATTCAAAATTGAAAGATACAGTTGTGTATCTGTAAGTTTCGTATTGCGTGCGTATTGCTGTTCTATTTTTAAACATGTTTGTGAAACTTATGAATATTATTTTAAATGATCTGGTAAGTTTGGAATAAATCCGAGCGAAGCTCAGAATTTGGGAAAAAGTTTTTCAATTGTCCTCTTTTAATTTTAAACAGAACGTTTATTTACGTTATTATCTAACTTTGACTAATCTATCCTCATTTCCCATGCGCGTGAAAAAAAGATAAAAAAAAAGACAAAAAAAAACTTAATTTTTTCTTTATCCTCCCGATGTTGCGTTTTATTTCGGCCGCATCTGTTGGAAAACCGATCGTTGCGATCCTCGTTTAAATGTTATCGTTTTTCAGCGTTATTGTTCCGAGCCGAATTTCTGCATATTTTCTGTTCTCCTATTGAGAGTTTCAGCTACAATGCCGATTGAATGAAGAAAAAAGAGAGCCCCATCCGTTTTTCCGCACTGAAATTATTTAACTCTTTAGCGGAGATTAAAGACCTTGAATGTTGAGTCTGCGGAAACTGAAAATAAAATTTGAGTACTTTGAGCAAAAAACATCATTCTAAGCATTTTATAAATTGTAGACTACTTTGCATAACATAAATATAGTGTTACACACATCACGCATTACGATAATTAAATATTTTTCTGGTATAAAAACATTTTCGCGTTAAAAGAAAAAAAAAGTGTCAGCATGTATTCATTGTTAAGAAAGGCGAAAGCATTACACGTGGTGGAGGCGAATTTGGAGAGATAGAAATTTAATTCCGCCTCCACTTACAAAAAGGGCTTAATTTTTTATTCACTTCAGTTCTGTTCCTTTATGAGGAAAAAATTTTAAACGTGAAAGAGGTTCGAAAATTCAGAACAGAAAGTTTGCTAGAACTGTATGCCGCTGCTACTCAGATGGATATTTCGAAAATTCGCTTAACATATCCAGAGAGAGAGAGCGGTAGCTAACAAAAGCACTCTTTTGTGCTCTTTCAGAGTTTGTTAAAAAAGTTTATTTTCCTATATTATAATATTTACGGATGTACAATGTACATCGGACGGTTCTTGTAATGATTAGCACAAGTCCTTGCAGCGTGAGTCAGTTTGTTGTGGAATCAGACTGTTTTCGTTTTTTACTGGGGTTTTTTTTTTTTATTTCACTTCAAAAGACAGCTCGACATGATTCTGGTAATCATGTCGTTTTTTGAAGTGAAATAAAAAAAAAAAAAAAAAAAACAGTAAAAAAACGAAAACAAGGTGATAAAATTTATTTAGCTGTGCGGTAAATTTCTATTAGAACTCGGTGAATTTTTAATAAATGCACATAAAAAGTACCTTTATACGACGAATAAAATGACCGCTGAATACCACGAAACCATTAATTAACAGTAAGCGGATATACAATGGTCAATCGATTAAGGATTACATACTACAGCAAAAATCTACCACGCGTCCGCAGTGTAAACAAATCTTCTTCAGAACAACACATCTTAACCCAGCGCGTTATAAATTCATTCGCCCAAATCCGGTAACATCTTTTTCTGATTTATTGCGCTCTCTTTTCAAGTTCATTCCAGATACCGGATTGAAAAGCCATCTTTAAAAGTAATTAGGAAAATCATTCAATAATTTTTTGTTTTTTTTTTATGGGTACGCTAACGAAGAACAACGACCCAATCAATCAAGGAATCTAAATAATAGTTCCAAAAAAAAACATATCAGATTTTAATCTGGTGCAAGATAGGATGAAAGAAGCTAGAATAGGAACATAAGAGTCATTATATGGTATAGGAAGACCGGGAACAGGAATGAGAACGTTCCGAAGAAAGTAGGGAACATTCGAAGGAAACATGATTGACATCACACAGACAAAAAAGGAATCTTCGGGGTGTAGAGAACGAGGGAAAAACGAAAAAGTAAATGAGGAAGAAAGTTCAATTATCATAGAAGTTATATCCTGAAGAAAATGAGAAAAAAAAAATGTCTGATGTTCTTTTTTTTTTGATTGCATATGATACCGAAAGGTAAGTAATTTGGGTCGTGAGTAGAGCGAGGCTGCTAGGAATCTCGGTGGAGAATAGAAAAGTCACTGAAGCGAACATCTACGATATCGTCCGAAAGAAGGACGCTTAGCTACACCGCAAATTCGGAATTACTGCGGTGACCCAGAAAATCTAATCTGATGCGCAGCACCACTAAGCATCTCCGACACTTCCGATAAGATTTTTCCTCTTCGTGTTGGTATGGCTTCCGAGCATGTTTTATTTGCACTTCATGAATATTAACGACCTTTTGACCGATTTTTTTTGCAATTAACATCGATGTTCGCCGTAGTCAAATTAATAAAGACTGCATCGGCTACATTATTTCTTCCTTATGTCGGTTAAGCTTCGTTAGCCTCATTATCGTTCTTCACCTATACACTCTCTTTATTGACCTTTACATCTTTCTAATACTGATCGCATAATTATTTCCAAACTACTCATTTTTGTTTCCTTTTTTTTTTTTTCTTTCTTTCTGTAATTCGAATTGTTTCTTCCAGAATATGAGATTCGCAATCGCTGTTTTCATAGATTTTTTTACTGATTTTTCTTATTCTAGAATACTATTTTTGTAATTCATCTACTTTTTTTTTAAATTTATTCTTCGAACTGAAATTCAAAAAATTTTCACTAAAAAAATATAACGATTACAGGGAAACACGAATTTTATGGACTTCCCTTCGTTTATCATATTTTTCTACATTTGTTTTTGATGGGGGTGACAAAAAATAAGCAAAATTTTATCTTCCTCAATATTAATATATGTGTAGGCATTTTTACGAGCTTATAAAAATACGCGGCTCTTTAATATTATATATAAGCTCAGCTGGAGCGAGTGAGTTTAAACTGGTCTTTGTCGTTAATTTTTGTATTGAAATTTTTACGAGTACTGATTTCAGCGAGAAAACGAATAAAATAAAAATAAAAAAAGAATTCGATATTTAATTTTCGATTAAAATAAATTTGATAATTAATTTCGGAGTAATTTAGATTGCGAAGAAAAAGACTGGCACATTAAGAAAAAAAAGCAAGCACGAAATATTACCTGTAAAAAAAGTAAGCATTGAGGACGCTAAAGACTTCTGGGAAGGCGGCGATTGGCTGAGAGAAAATTTGGGGGCGGTAAGTAGTCCTGCATAAACCAAGCCTAGATGTTCGTACGCATAATTATATTTTAAGTGTAATTGTACCCGCATAGACACAATTTAAACATTCCACCGCGTATAATTCTCGTTTAATTCGATATAATGTTAGCATATAAGGCGAGCAAATTTCAAAACTAGGCAATCAATCACCTCACCCATCCGCAAGTTTTCATTTCATCAATGTCTGCGTTTTAACGTCTTGAATATAAAATCTCGAATTTTACATCCTAGTTCATGGTATGCAGAAATTTGTTTGTCAACACAGCAGGGTCATCCCGGTTAACTGAATAGAACTGACAATAAACGGGGAATTAAACATTAGATTCACATTGAGAATCTTAGATGCGGAAGCCAATCTCGCAACTGTATCCTGGGTTGTGGTCGATTGTTGTTTAGCGATTTATAATAACATTTCCATCGTCAAATTTGTCTGAACGTGGGTTTAGCGCTGTTGCAACATTGCTCGGTAATAAAAGAAATTCGCTGCATCTGAACACGACCAGTTTCGGCTGTTTCTAAGCGCGATATTAATAAACCCATATTAGAGTGCATCAGACTCATCCTTCACATTAGTGATATGATTTAAAGTTTTCTTTAAGTAATAATATAAATTCTTCCAAGTATGATCACTTATCCTGTAAATAATTTAATTGCTTTAGTTTTGTAAGCCATAATACCACAGTACAAGTATGATTGACATAATGTACTAAAAACCATTATTTTTGTTGATGTGTTTATAACGGAGTTCTTCATTTGATAAAGACTGGGTAGCGTTTTCCTCAGTTTATTTACTACATTATCTATATGTTCATTCCATCTAAACATGTTGTCCACTGTGACACCCAAATATTTATATATTTATACACTTCCTCTTATTATCCATTTTATTGCTAATATAAGAAACAAAATTAAAATCAATATTAGTTACCATTGAAACGTAAATCTGAAGAAATAATTATGATTATTATCCCTTATTAAAGGGCATCAGATTTAAAATATTTCGACAAAATCGAACTCCTCCTACATTTCCTCCAGATCACTAACCTATTCCACTACATCTAACTCTTATCTTTGGGAATATTTTGCAACTGCAATGGAAAATGGCACTGACCTGAAGATCAGTTTAAAAACCAAGGACGACATCGAAGCAGCGGTAGATGATATAACGGACTTAATACAGACAACATGTAGAAGTTCTACCACATATAAAACAGTACATAGTAACCAAAATAAATATGTTCCAGCGGAAATCAGGAAGTTAATAAAAGCTACTCGGTCAGCAAGGAGAAGATGGCAACAGAACCGCTATCCGGCATTAAAAGCTACATACAACAATCTCCGTTACAAGCTAAGAGAAGAAATTAAGAGATATAAAGAAAAAACATACAGTAGTTACTTGGAAACTCTAGATACACAGGATGGATCTTTATGGAAGGCAGCCAAAAGAATACTGCGGCAATCTTCAGAGACTCACAACATTCGGACGCAAGACGGTAGTTGGGCTAGAACAGATAAACAGAAAGCAGACGCATTCGCTTCGTATTTAGAGGCTACGTTCATGCCTCACGGAAACATTGATTCAGAACATATTAACGTTATACAACGTTATCTAGAGCAACCACTACAGCTTAGCCTTCCCACCAGGCCATTCTCTCCAAATGAGGTATACAAATGTCTCAAAAAAGCTCCTCTAAGGAAATCTCCTGGACTCGATGGAGTAACGGGAGAAATTCTAATTCACCTGCCCAAAAAATCTGCCACTCTTCTCTGTTTTATATTTAATGCCATCCTACGAATAGGTCACTATCCGAAATCATGGAAAAAATCTAAAATAATTATGATACCAAAACCCTTGAAACCGTTGTCTCTCCTGTCATCCTATAGACCAATCAGTCTGCTAAATACTCTCTCAAAAGTTTTCGAGAAATTAATCCTACAAAGAATAATTCCGGTAATTGAAAATAAAAAATTGATACCAGTACATCAATTTGGTTTTCGAACACAGCATTCTACCATACAACAGTGCCATAGACTAGTGGATGCCATATCATCAGTGCTTGAAAAGGGAGAGGTATGCTCTGCGGTCTTTCTGGACGTCGCCCAGGCGTTTGACCGGGTTTGGCATACTGGGCTTTTATATAAACTCAAACAAATACTACCACCGGACTTATATTTATTTTTTCAGTCCTATCTATTAAATTGGTCATTTATAGTAAATGTCAATGGTTCAATGTCTACGGAAGGTATGGTATCGGCCTCTGTTCCGCAGGGTAGCCTCCTTGGCCCGATTCTATACTCCATCTACACGGCTGACCTTCCTGTATCAAATCAGACAATTCTGGCCACATTTGCTGATGATATAGCAATACTGTCCTCAGATACTAATTTTACATATGCGAATAATGCAGTTCAGGACCATTTAAACAGGATAATGATCTGGGCCAAAAAATGGGGAATTAAATTTAGTGAGGAAAAATGTCAGCACATAACCTTCACGAACAGATACGTTACATGCCCTAAATTACAAATAAACAATGTAGAGCTCAAACAGGTAGACACAGTCAAGTATCTAGGCATGTACCTTGACCGTCGCCTTACGTGGCGCTTCCACGTTGCACAAATACGGAGAAAGCTAATCGCACATACTAAAAAGCTATCCTCGCTGATAGGCAATAAATCTAAATTAAGTATAAGGTTAAAAAGATCTATCTACTTGATGATTATAGCTCCGGTGTGGAGGTATGGCCTAGAACTATATGGAAATACAAGTAGAAGTAACCTTGCTCGTATTCAGAGTCAGCAGTCCATTATCCTCCGAGGGATTGCAGCAGCACCAAAATATGTTTCAAACCTAACTCTCCATCGAGATCTGCATGTTCCTTTTGTTAAATCAGTTCATACTCAACAGTACAGCAAATTTTTTGAAAATCTAAATCTACATCCCAATCCTAAAGTTAGTAGCATGTTTATAAATACTCTTCCGGGTAATCCGAGAAGAAGGTTAAAGAGAAGGAAGTGGTGTCGTGACGCTCTTCCCATAACTTAAGTGCATTTAGTTTTAAATACGTTAGCATCAGTTGACACGAAACTTTTATCAAGTATTTACTTCACCGGACTCTGTTGTCCGACCAAACAGCAACGGTTACTATGGGATCCAGGTCATCTGACCCAAATAAACATGACATGTATGGGTCACTCTTAACTTAGTGATTGCCATGGTGTTCGAGTCTTTATCAGATATCATAAGAAGTAGACTTGCTACGTATGGATAACGTTCTACAATAAACTTGACATGTATGGGTCACTCTTAACATAGTGATTGCCATGGTGTTCGAGTTTTTGGTCAGATATCATAAGAAGTAGACTTGCTACGTATGGATAACGTTCCATAAGGCGATTGCTGTGGTGCTCGCACTCTTGCACACTAAATGCGTGCCGAGCTTTTATGAAATACACTAAATAGCACTGTTATCATGACGATTGTGCTCTAAATATTACATCGTACACGCTGCTGTACTAATCTCATGTTGTTTTCTCTTAAAATCCATCCCATTCGCTTTTTATATCCTAAGGGCCATATGGTCAAAATTGTGCTGTACTGCTTATGTCGCTTTTCGTCCTTCTCTAGACTTTGTATCCCTTTTTATAAGTTGTAGTGAACTATTATAAGCCAAACCCCTCACTGGAGGGCTTTGGATTGGTCACATTTCTATCATCATAATACATATATTAAAATTAATACTGGCGCTGTTTGTGGTCCCTCGACTGGTACAGTGGAAAAAAAAAAGAAAAAAAAAAAAAAAAAAATTATTCTCATTGATCAACTCAGGGATATCCTGTTTGTGATATAATAATCTAGTTTAAAAAGAATGTTTGAAATATATAGTTTTAAAATGCGTAATTTTTGCGGACGCTTGAAAATTTTTTATTTTCAGAAGTGGGCGGCGACCGAAATCAGAGTTTGAGTGTAAAGTGCGGCTGCAAAGAAGAAGAATAAATAAATATTCTGGGTAAAGAAGATGAGAAGTGAAGAAGTGCCAACTACAGTCGAAAAAAGGAAATACTAAAGGGAAGCGCATTTCGGGCATGGTTACGGGAGGATATGAACTGTTAAAATTAACTGTGCAAGTAACGTATGTATCAGCAGTCTAATGGGCGATCGATCCCAACTTTAATCAAAGCAGCGATAAGATCTCGGGCTAGGAATAATATCTTCACGTGGTGCAGGAACTAACGACAAGAACGTGTAAATTAACAAAAGCACTTTTTTATTCGGAGTATTAGAAAATTATAAGTAGTAAGAGAAGATACCAGACAATGTATAGTTTAACTTATTTTTTAGATAATTATTTTAAAAAAACTACGTATTTTCTCTGTTTTTAGAAAGTTAATTTGAGCGTTTGAAGTATTTTTTTGGTTTTTTCTTTTTCAAATTAATAACTAAAGACTTTAGGTCACGGACCAGATGTTAAGCCGCTGTTGTTTGTAAATATTGAGCTTAGACTGACATTTGAATTTGACATACAGCGCGATGGTAATTATTACAAAAAATTCATTAAATTAAGAATCAGTCGTGACATCTGAAACAAAAAATTATCTGAAGTTGTATGAATACACTGAATAATGAATATAATAGTATGCGGAGGAATTATGATAGGAATTAACAGCGCCTTCTTTTAAACGCATTTTAGACGGTCTAGCCTATGTGTACTATTTCGTCGGAATTTTATTTTTGAAGAAATTATTCGCGGGTTACGGTCATGATATTTTTCTTTTTCTGTTTTTCGAGCATTGAAGATGCAAAATCAGCTTGGTAAATTTTAACGAAGCGAGGAAAGTGCAAAATTCTTGATTACTACAGTGTTTTTTGCTCTTTTTTTTATAAATTTATGTATATTTAATATAATTTAGGGCATTCTTTTCTATATATACCTACACCAATCAGGGGCGGATCCAGAAGGACATTGGAGGGGGGGATTATATAATTACGTAAGATCTTCTACGTCAGGTAGTAGATTTGAGAAATACCCTTTGTTTCATAAAGAAAATCAAATAGCGTGACCTTTATGAAAACTTAAAAAATGTTTTAAAAATACATAATTATTACAATTTTTAATTTCAGTTTTGTCTTATATTTAGGGGTGAAAAATAAAAGGAAATTATAAAAATTATACCTTAAATATGGTAGTTTAGAAATATAGCGAGAAAGATAGTATTTTTATTAGATACCTTACTTCTTTTTTATTTTTTTTAGTAATCCGATCCGAATTCTCTTTGTTCCCGTGGGCAAGTTTAAATATATATATTTCTCATTGAACTCTATTTTCATTTACATTACAAAATAAAAATTAAATATAACCGAAAACGGAGAAAATATCAACAACAGTATTGTGCTTAAAATAGAATAAAAAAGGAACATTAATAGTTTTACTAGAAAATAGAGTATTAAATATTAATCATTAAAATCCATAGGTAAAACTCATACAAATCTTTTATAGCATAAATTAAGTTCTTCTGTTATAACAAATTTTTTCAAATAGGCTTTGGTTCTTGGGGGGTGTCCCCTATCCCCTCCCCGTGGATTCACCAATGACACTGATACAATAAGCACACTTCCAACGTTACATTCATACATTTGCTGCTGGTTAATACTAGTGTCCTGGAACCGCCGGGCGGAATTGCTATTTTTCATATTAACTTTCTCTGTGAACTTAAATAGGCAAACTTTTCGGCTTTATCAGACCGATAGATGTTTAGAGTTAATACATATCCCATCCCGACGTTACTCCGCAAAGCATCAGAATGACGCTCATTTACCGTTAGCGGAGATAACGGAATATGTCGCGCAAGTGACGAAACTGGTCGGACTGTTTTATTGTATTTATTGTGTTTTTTATACATATATGTACATATATTAGTCGTCCATGAACGATTTAAGTCTAATAAACAATATAAATAATGTTATATATTTTTTGTGAATTGTGATCGTTCGAGTAATGAAAAATATGTAACAATAGTAATCGAATGTTAATGGTCAATTTCCATTGTTTACATTTATAATATATAGAGCGGTTTATGGTAGAAAAATATTTATAAGAAAAATAATTGACTTAAGCGATTAAGATGCCAAAACCATTTCGCGTACTTAGTAGTAATGGTATAAAAGAGGAATCAGAAAGAGCAAGTAGATTTATTAACAGAAATATGGATTTCTTAAAATTAAAATACGTTGAGATATTTAGTAATGAAGGAGTTGTACGACTTCATCCATAGGAAGAGAAGATCTGCAGAGGTCTGTTGATTATCATCAGAGGGTTTATTTACTTTTCTAAGATGATGTAAGGAGAAGATCAATGAAAGATTTTATTTCGGACGGATTAATAATACTTTCTTCATTTAGAAGGGCGGATAGACTGGAATGAATATTGCACAACAGATCGGAATGTGACCTATTAATATTGCTTTGATTGCTCATAACCCGTATCGCAAACTTTATTTGAGAATTACTATTAGATGAAGATATGTTATAATTATTAATAAGGACTGGTTTGGAAAGAAGACTTCTTGATTCCACTGAAAGGATGAGTAGCCTTAATGTACAGAAATGAAGGAGGTTTAGCTGTAGGTGCGTGTTTTAATTTACGTGATACAAGATACACATCCCGTATATTAGAATTATGAATCAGATGAATAAGAGTTGGAAAGTTATCAATGATTACCGAACTGTAACTTTGAGCTTTTGTAATGGTTTTGGATTTTTTGACTTCCATAGCTTCTCTGTAAGATGCATTTTCATGAGCCGTAATTGATTTGATATATGTATAGTTGATTAGAATATTTGAGATAGGGGCGGTCAGTTGCTAATGATCTCTATGACATGAAACACAACTAGCAAATGATGCGTTAGCTGGGCAAAGGTTGGTATCATGATTTTCAGTGCATCTAGTACAACTAACTTTAGTTCTGCAATGTTTTTAGAGTGCCCATAGCGAAGACAATTATAACATAACATGAGCCTGCCGATACACGGTTCAACGTTAAATTTCATTTTATAGACGTATATGTGCTCAGGTAAAGCGGAACCTTGAAATTTGATTTCAATTAAGCTAAAGGGTGTGTAATGTTTTTGTCAATACTTTCAATTAATAGGTAAAACGGACCTGTATGATTGGAAGGAAATACAATTATAATTGAAATGTTTTCTGAAAAAGTATTGGTTAAATTAGACTTATTAGATGTTATTAGTTTAATTTCTTTCTCGGCTACAGTGTTGATGACGGAGATAACGGTTCTGAAGTTTTGCGTTTGTTGTTGTCATTAACAACAACGAGCGGTAAACTATTCTTTCGCGCCGAGGAGGCTTTAGTTGATTTTTATTAGTGCCCCTGGAACCCCTCTCCTTGTACCACTGATTACAGTAGTAGCTGTTCCGGTGTGCTAGAATTGTAAGAAAAGGAGTAAAAAAAAATAAATAATAGAAAGAATTGCGCAGCATCAAAAGGAAGATAAGATCGTTGAAAACAAAAAGGTAGCAGAGATAATAAATATAATCACCGATTAATGCGAGAGAGAACTAGTTATCGGAATTATTGTAAATGGAAAGATCTTACCCGATTCAGAAAAACGCAGGAATACGCACTATCCATATACGCGACGTAAGCAACTAATTGCCGCCGTTTGTTTCTTGGCTTTTTGGTAGTTTTTACGTTAAATATATGCAATTTATACAAAAAGGTTTTGTTATTGGACACGTGGTTGGGCCTTTGTAACATCTTCTGCGTCGAGCATTACTGCCACTTTGTCGCGGTGGGATATTTTATTTTTGAATTTACTTTTTTGCCGATAATTTTTTTTCTTTTTCTTACGAAAAGCCTAATGCTCCACCGAAGGGAGCTATTCCGGTTCTAACATACCGGGAGTGTTACTGGCGCTCGTTTTTCATCGTTTTATTACTTTTTTTTCCCCGAGAAAAGCCAGTTCTTCACTATATATGTATATATATATAAAGAAGAAAATCCGGAAATATTTGAGTAGCCCAACAATTGTTAACGTACCGCTGAAACTAATAAATTTGTGGGAGCTGAAAATTCACGTGTAGTGTAAAGATAGATGCATTGGCGTCAAACGAAAATATATAAAAAAAAAAATTATTTTCAGGGATGGAAAAAGGGGATAAAAGTTAGAAAATCGCTAACTAATAATCACGTTACAGTCAAAATCATTTACACCAGATAACTGAAATTCCATGTAAACATTACCCTTATACCACAGATGTCAAATAAGAAAGCTTTTTTGAAAATTCGAACATCGAAGGGTGAAAAGAGGTTAAAAACTATTCTTCAAAAAAGTTATATTTTCAGTAAAAATAAGTTAACCAAATTATAATTTTGCATAAAGATCTTTTATACCTAAATACGTGAAATAATTTTTTTGTCAAAAGTTTTAACGGTGGAAAAGGGCTGCGCCCCGTTTATGGACAAACCGGAAATTACATCCAGCTTAAATAAATGATAATTATTCCGTAAAATTTCCCGTTCGTATAAGGTATAAACTGAAGATGTTAAATAAGCAAGTTTTTTTAAAAATTCTAACTGTAAGCGATGAAAAGGGGTTAAAAACTTTTCAAAAATAGTACGGTATGATTTTTTGGATATAAATAGGTTTATCAAATTATTATTTTGCGTTAAGATTCTTTATATAGTCTATTCGGACTGTGTAAATTTTTTTTTTTGTAAGACTTCTAAATTTTAAGTCTGGAAAATGGCTTCATCCTGTTCTTGGCGTAAAATAATAATCGCGCCCATTAGTGATAGAGAGGGAGACAACGTATCGCGGTCGAATCATGCTAGCGACATAAAAAGACACATCTTTGTTAAACAGTTTATATCCGTACTCAAAAAAGGCGAGAAAAATTGTTTATTTATTAGAGTGTTAATGGTTATTTATGTTAAGAAGAGAGAACGCTGTTTACAAAATAGAATTCTGTTCTTTTCGACTTTAGTGATTTTTAACAGTGCGTGTTCTCTTTCCGAATTCGTTTCCACGTTTTGGTTTGTTTCGCGTTCATCAAAACACTCCAGGTAATTCTGAATAGCGACAACGTATAACATTACTAGCGACTGGAAAATTAAATAATAGTAAGGTTAATGATTTCCATCTGTCTGTCATGAAGCGGGAAGGTTATATATGTTTTTTGAGCAGTTTTTGAGCTAAATAGAATTTAACCGGGGCGATACTAATTTTTCGGAAAACGTAAATGGAATCGGGAATTTTTTTCTTTTTGTAATTGGTGGACAATTTTTAAAAAATCTCATTCACCCTTCTCTTCGGTATTTTTAGCGTTCGTATTCAAAAAGAGTTGTTCGGATTTGCGTATTCCTTTCATATCGTTTAGAGGTGGAAGTTACTTTTGTTTTTGGTAAGTTTTGTTTGCTATCGTTGTTTTTTGGTTGTTCAAAACCATGTGTTTTGAATAATTGTCGCAAATTATCGTAGGCCATATAAAACTCTGTTGCACTTTACAATTTCCAAAGAACTGATAAATGCAAATAAAAATGTTACGAAAAAAATCGCCATAAACAGGTATTAACGCAATCTTGTTTATATATAAATTGTAATTAAAAACAGAAAAATAATAATAATCGTTTACATTTCAAGCGAAGAGATAGAGTTTATTGAGTAAATAGTGCGAGACTGACGGAGTGCAAAGAGGGAATATAAAAAAAATTACAGCAGTGACCAAAAAGAAAATGTATCCAAAAACTAATAGCTTGTTAAGTAATATATAAGTACAACATTTTGCTTAAACAGAAATAGATGAATTTCGCAGACGAACTTTTAACGCCGCTCAATTTTATAATTCAGCAAGCCGCACAACCTTAGGAAAACTAAATTGCATTCATCATCAAGGCATTAGATTAGCGACAGGAGCGTTCAGAACCACACCTACGACAAGCCTCTGTGCAGAAGCTAACGAACCTCCCCTCAAATATCGAAGAATGATCCAAACTGCAAATTTCCTAATCGCCGCAGCAGCTATACCAGATTTACCAACAGGAAATCTTCTATTTAACAACTATTATCGAAATAAGTACAAATCAACCCAAAAGGAAGATCAACATATTGCATTGAAATTTGAGGAAAATATCCGAATCTACTATACCCCGAAAACATACCGCTCGCTTCCCTAGATCACCGTACGTCCTGCACCATGGTCGAAACCGACAAGCCAAATCATCGACGAGCTGTTAAAGTTATCAAACAACTGCGCAAGTACTGTAGACATGCAGTCAAAATTAAATAGTATTTTAGGACGATATCCAAACAGTGTACACTGTTACACCGATGGATCAAAAACAGCAATGGCAACCGGAGCAGCTTTCTTTATTCCTAATACAATAAACAAAGCTGTAAAACTACCGTCGTGGAGCTCAGCTAAAACTGCTGAACTGTATGCAAAGTGTACGTTGTGCATTGCAAGAAATATCGCGAATACATACAGAGTACCAGTTCATAATACCAACTGACTCGGCTAGCGCCCTTGCAAAAATATTCAATTAATATATAAAACCAACCCGATAGTGCAAAGAATCCAAAAAATAATAACAGAATTACTTTCCAATGGACTGGATATTCTATTCGTATGGATCCCAAGTCGTAAAGGAATAAAGGGTAACGAAATCGCAGATAAATTAGCAAAGAGATTGAATTCGCTGTCCCTGGATACTAATACCGAAACCATAATAACCACAGATGATCTAAAGAAAACATATAAAGAGAAAATTATAAATTTGTGGAATGCAGAATGGAGTTCGACCGCATCCACAAACCATCTCAGAAGCATAAAAGAAAAGATCGAGGAATGGGAGTCATCTGATTGAAAATCGCGAAAAGAAGAAATAATTTTTATTAGATTAAGACTCCGCCATACCAATGTAACACATTCATACCTTTTCAATAACACACCACCTCCATCCTGTCCCTTTTGTAACACTCCTCAGCTTACTCTTCGACATATCCTAACAAATTGCAATAATTTATCCGAATCCCGCCAAAAATTTAATCTGTCCCCAAACCTATCCCATTTACTACGTAATAATAGTTCATATATAAATGACCTCTTCCTATTCCTCAAAAACTGTAATTTATATTATACTTTATAATTAACAACATAAGCGCGGCTTGATAACCTCATTGTTGTGTTAAAGTCGCATAATAAAAAATAAATAAATAAATAAAAGAACTTTTAACGCTCCAATATCCCGACTAAAATCTTCAATGTGCGCACGTAGCAGATTTATACTGTCAGAATAGCGCCTGGCTATTTATTAGAAGTTGGTCGGTTTTTTTTTTCAAAACAGATGCTCGATTATTTTTAATTTACTTTTTACAGAGAATACGTTGTGAAAATTTTGGCTTTTAAACGTTTCAAAAAAAATATGTGTGCGCCCCCCGTACTGCTGTAAATAGCTAGTCGCACAAATAGCTTTTCAGCTAATAAAAAAGTAACATCTCTAAAAAAAAAAAATAAATAAATAAAAACAACTCTCTTTATTAGAAAACTAGAAAAGTGTTTTTTTTTTTGTTTTTTTTTTGTATATGTGTGTGTGCGGGGAGGGGGCTGCCAACAAAGGGCATTTGGCAAAAATTAATAATTGATTATTTAAATTAATTATGAGTAAAGAAAGGAAAGACGACAGAACGAAACGTTCGAATAAGATGTGATCTGTGGATCGCATTCTTCATAAGAAAGATGTGATTAAAAAAGTCCGTAAGTGAAAAACAATAATGAGACCAAGGAGGCTATGATTGAAACGTAATCGACGTAAGGAAGAATAATCTAACGCGATAAAGAAAGAAAGTTACGAAACCGAGAAAAAGGTAGAAGAAAATATTTTTATATAGAAAGATAAAAAAAGGTAGTTGATTAGAAACGGAGGAGGAAGGATGTGAGTGCGACGGAACTTTAAAATAGGACCTCTTAGAAGCATTAACAGGGCATTATTGGCCTTGTTTTCGTCAATGGAGAGTAGTGCATTAACAGTTAGACAAGTGGGGTCGAGAGCTTTATTAGTGTGCTTTCTTTGAAAATGGAATAGCAAAGATCAATCGAGGGGGGATATAATTTTCAATTGCGACGAATGGAATGTTAAAAATAAGCTCGTTTATAGATTTTCGTAAAGTGTATTCTCACCTCCGCTGTCTGAAGAACTTAAAAATGAGATTTCCGCAAAGAGAACTTTCGTAAAAGTTAAGTAAAAACAAAGTCGAAAAAAAAAATCTGTATAAGGACATTGTGTAAAATTATGGAGAAAAATTTTCGAATTAAGAAGACGCAGAGCGGATAATTATTTTAAAATTGTACAGTTTCATAGAATGCAATGCGTCTTTGAAACTTCAATTTGTGCAACACTAGCCGAATTTTTTCTGGAAAATTTTTCAGCGATACTTAAGACATTGCAAAATTAATCGGAACAACATGTTTAAAGATTTCTTTTGGAAGTTTTAAAAACGATGTAATATTACATTTTAGGCGAAAGCTAATATATAATCCGGAAAAATATAGAAAATTCGGAATTGCGCGAACTATTGCAGTTAGATTTTTAAATTCAACATAAAAAGCATTTTTCGTTTTTTAAATTTCTTTCAATGGCTTAAAAAAAAAAAAAAAACAACTTTTTTTCGCTAAACAATACGATATGTGTATCATCGATTTGCGATGTTGAGATTTTGAGATTAGTATGTAATTTACTAGAGAATTTCCCGTCGATGTCCCCGAAAATAAGAAATGCATCTCGAAATTGAGTTCAATTGCTGACATTTCTTCAGTTAACTTCTCATCGTATTCTCGTTGTGTTTTTCATGTTTATTCGTTCGCTTTCGTTTTCCCTAGACGACTTAAACGTTTCAGACACAGACGCTGCGCGATTGTCAATTACAAAGCGAAATAAATAAATATCCGTTTGACTATAATTATATCGTTTTCATGCGGCGATGGCGGGCACGCTTATTGTATTCAGAAGAGAAGCTACGATAAACGAGCGAACATTAGAAACGCAGCGAAGATTAAAATACTCTTTCGAACGTTTCGGTTCTCTCTGGCTTTGTCAAATGGTAATGGACGAGAATATCAAAAATTATGTTTTGCATACTAATATACAATTGTACGTCTGTATACGTTGCATATACGCCCTACCGCAATGCCCGTATGTTTGCGCATACACCGAAAAATATTAAATATTATAATTGCGGCTTTAGATGTGCGAAACGTACAATTAGGTTTAACGATATACACACTGACATATTATAGACACGTATTATTACATTTACGTGTTAGTATATTATAAGGCTGTTTATATTTAGCATGTATTTGGTCGTCTAGAATTCGTAGCTGTTTTAACCATGCCAAACGTGCCGAGAACAAAATCTTTCAGGAATGGGTATCTCGCGTTCATTTCTCGCATATCGATTGGCACACAATATACATTTGGAAACTCTGTTTTGCATTGCAGTTTATTATAAGTAGAATTGGAAATGGGAGACCAGAAGTCGGTCTTCTTAATATTTCGTAAAGAGGTCGTCACCAACATTAAGATGTTGATGTAGGATTTAATGTCGATGCGTTCAGTCGACTGTAAGCTGATTAGCCTATAGCGATATTGTTTACAGTTAAATTTCTAGGTAGAAAAGGCCTCCTTTGGGAAAATGAAACGGCTTCGGCTGTAGCTGGATTAATCGCCTATCTTCCAGTAGATAAAATATTTTAGCGCGCCATTAATTTCCTGTGGTCCTCGACAAATCATCTGCGGTTGATATGAACTGCAAAGCGGAGCAGTGTCGACTGCATGGACGGCAATTTCTCCGTGTTCATCAATTTTGGAAAATCACATAAAAAGACTGCAGATAAAAACGAGTTCGGGGTAGGAACACTAAGCTAACGTGGTTCTAGGAGTGGGTTTGAGCTACCAATCTTAACGCAGCAAAGTCTCTGTTAGATATAGCCGTTTACTTAAGATGCCACATCGAAAAGTACTACTTCTGTGCGTTTACTGCAGTGAGATGTGACAACCATCCCGCAATTCTTGCGATCCGCTGTTGAACCAAAGAATGTTGAGGACTAAGATTATAAATCGTACCAGATAATCTTACTACGTTCAACACGATCTGTCGTTCTTTTTAGTTTTTCAGCTATTTTATTTATAAATTACCCGGTAAACAACTTATAACGTCTAGAATATTATTAATTATTGACGCATCTATCTTTGCCCCGGTTTTGGAGTAGCAGTGATTTTAGTTATTTTCTACGCTTTTGGGAGCTAGTATTCGTATTTAAAAGAAGTGGCATTTATTGGTGCCATTCAATTAAATTAGACTTTTGGAAATAGGAGATTTTTATGCGTATGTCGCTGACATTATAGCGTCCAACTGTGACGTTTTCTGCTTTTAACGTTTATTACGCGAAGAGATTTCCTTCGAGTATATCTCTATGGTAATGAACAAGTTGGTATCGTACCGAAAGCGCCGCACCAATTCCGATTATAAACGTAACTTGTCACAAAGTTCTCTCTCTCTCTCTCTCTCTCTCTGCCTGACATATATATTCTGTACAAAAATAAATATAATCTAGAAACGATTATTTATTTATTTTTTTATTTATTTTTTTTCATCTATAAGAAAAACTTGTTTCTGTATACTTGTTGCCAAAACGCTTTGATTGATGTCATATTTAACTTTACATGACGATTAACGTGCGAGTTGCGGTCCAAGTATTTTGAAAATCTGCGGTTTCTAATTCAATTTTAGATCTGATTATTCTTAATCAGTGTCCTCACCCACAGGTAAAAATTTATTTTTCAAACATCTAACTGGTGTTGAAATATTTTTTGAAACCGGCATTCCTTTTGAAAATATCTATTCTATAACAATAGAACATTGGAGATATGTGACGTTGTTGTAATATAGAAGCGCTACGGCTACGTAATTTGCTTTCTACCTTGTACATTGGCCGCTGCGAACATCAGAGTTTATTTAACCTGCGGATGCCTTAAAACATTTTCTTCGTAAAGTCTTCCGGCCATAACAGTAAACCATAGTTATCTGGTCGCTTTTCCTTCCTTTTTTTTTTTTTAATTTTGCCTTTTTTCCTCCCTTTAACGCTATTACTATACTTTCCATTTTATTGTCGCAGGTCTTCTCATATTTTTCTGCCGGCCCAGTCATTTGCTGATCTTACTTGCTTCGTTTTTTCCTCCTGACCAATCCTGTTCGCGTAATCTCGGCCATCTTTCTTCTATATATATATATATATATACTTTTTCAACCCGTTTCTCCTGGTAAAACCTCTCCCAGCTAATTTCGCCATTAGGCTAGAAGTCCGGATAAATTTACTGTATATTATAAGAATATGATGATAAAAAATTCTTCTTTTTTTCCAGAACTTATACTTTAATATTTCGGAAATTCCCCATGTAAACTATATTGAATTTATACCAGTAAATTTCTATAAAAGGTATTATAATATGAACGGTTAAATCTTCGGTGTGTGGTAATTTACTTTTCATTGATAATAAACAATTTTGCAAGAGAATTTTCTTCTCACTCCCATCGTAAGAGTAACGTAATTATTAATGCATGTATATATGTATATTGTAATTTGCGCATGATACAGTCGAATAATAAAATGTAAAAAAATATATATACCAAAAATTAAATAAAATAGGAACGTGGTAAGGGAGTGAGGGCGCGTTTGCACGATAACTAGTTGTTGGCTGTTAGTAACCGCGATCCACCACCGTCATAAAGTTCAGTGGATGAACGGAGATCATAACGAGAGCGGGGTTGAAGATCAGAACTAAAGAAACGGGTTGCAAAGGTATTGAAGATTAGTGTTCAATATTCCAAAAGTGCTGGTCGAGTTACCGGAGAATCGACATAGAAATTTAAGCTGGTTCGGAATATTTTAAATCATTTACAGTTTACTAAACTAGTCGAAATGATCAGATGGACAGCTAAAGTCGAATTCTTTGTTTTATCGCATAAACTGAAGTGAATAAATTCGATTACTACACCTTTTCGACTGCTGTAATTGGCATCTGAGTCCGCAATATCAACGTACAGCTGTCTACGGGGACTTCCGATCAACCTAGGTGCATCATACACGTATTACCTCTGTTTTGTATAATTTTAAATACTTATAAAATCACGTAAAAGTCAGGCGGAGAGGCTAACTTGATATTATTTACAGATGATCTAGAATCATCGATGCGATTATTACTTTTATCCAATGTTTAATTGTTATTCGGTCCTTACCCAATCGGTTAGAGTTACACATTGTTACTAATCGTCGTTATCGTACAACAGTAATTGTTGCAACGTATTCTGATCACCGACTTTTCGTTTCACGCGTTAATTTCCGTTGAACCATGCTACGTTTTGGAGCTGTATAAGTCACAATTCTGTCAATATTCGTTTTTTTTTTTCATATTTACGTTAGTTGTCGATGAGCTCGTGTTGTATTTTCGTGGAAATTTGTGCAAATTCGTAGAATATATGCGGTTTCTTCGGAACTAGTCTTATTTTATTGAACATGTGGTGTAATCAGCATGATATCTCCTGTACAGGAAGACCACCACCATTCCCAGGCGGGTTCGCGATTTAAATCGAGCCGGCCATCGACGAGGAGAGTTTCTTTTGGTATTCTTAATTTTTTTTTTTTTTCGAATAAATTACCGAAAGCTTGATGCTCAACCGGAAGGAGCTTATCTGAGTGTGACATTGCAGGTGTCGCTGACGCCCGTTTCTTTTTACACTTACATTTTTTTTCCTTTCCTTTTGGAAACAAGTCAGCGAAAGTTACAATATATATATATATATATATATATATATATATATATATATATATATATATGTATAGTAGGGGATTGATCTCACTGGCCACTTCCCGGCCCGTTCCTTCGGACTTCAAATTGTTTTACTCTGTAAATTTTCATAAAGATTGCAACGTTCACACATATTTATTTTTTTTTAAAAAAAAAAGAAAGATGTACACGAATACGAAAATTAAAAAAATGAAATTTAGATTAAAATACCTGAAAAACAGGAACTGCTAGCAGGGTAATGTATGTGAGAGGAATATATTACATTTAATTATTTTTTTAAAGTAAGATATGAACAATATTTATTTTTTTAAATGCAACGATGAAATTTGTTTTCTTTATTATCGAGTCATTGTTGACCATCACATTAATCATTTCAGAATTTGTACGCTTAAATTTTACAATTGTGAAGTTTTTTATTTTTCTTCTATTGCTAATGATTAAAAAATGTCAGTTGAAAAAAAATTAATCCTAGAGGATTCATTTTTTTCCAACTGACATCTAGCTGCTATAAAAAAGTATTTAAATTTTTTTTTTTTCAATAATGTACTCGTAGATATAGAAATAACGTGTTGTACTTTAGCATAATAACGTTTTTGTTTTTATTCTATTTCATATATTGTGTATTGATTTTTCAGTTGAACATAACTGCTGGAATCTCCTGTATAATGCTTGAAGGGGATTTTATCAATCAGAAAATAGTTTAAGAATAACCTGCGGGGTTGGTTGTTGAATAATAGTTACACGTAACGATTTAAAGCAAACCGGTGATAAACTGATAATACAAAAGAACTCATTTGAATATGAAAAAATAATTACTATTTAGTTTTATAACTGCTACTGCAGAGAATAGTTCTCCGTTCTCAGTGGAAAGTAAAAGAATCACTCCATTCGGCACTATGACCGTATCTGTGTTAGCGGTGCTCGCAATACTCCATGGAAAAATAAAAAAAAGAATTATATTTTGCATTTTTTTCACCTTTGCGTCAACCATAATGCTCAAGAGATAATAGAAGAGAAGGTTTGTCATCTAGAATCATTATGGCTGCGTCTGTATGAACAGTGCCCATAATGTTTGACGTGAGAGGGAAGAACGGAAATCTATTAAGCATCACCAGTTTCCACAATACTTGACGGAAAGCTGAAGGAAGTAACACTATCCAACTCTATAGTACGTTTTTGTGAACAAAGTCCACAGTATAATGGACGTGTTGCGGACATAATTATGAGTTGTTATTTATCCTGCATGTGGAGTATTTAAAGAGTAAATAGCTACATTTTTAATATATAAATAGCCATAAATTTACATATATTTTTTTGAATAAATAATATCACTCTGTTAGTGTCTTTTAAGAGTCACTAATAAATTTGATTTGTGGAAAAAGAGTTTAAAACGTTTAAAGTAAAAAAAAAAAAAAACAAAAAACAGAAAGGCGAACTATAATTTATATAACGAAATGGTGAAAACGCGATGAATCCAAAATTATCGAATCGGTAGCTTTGAAATAGACTGCGGGGTAACGAACGAATGACGAAAACATGAAAACAGAAAGAAAGCTAACAAAACCGGAAGAGAGAAACGATTAACGGAGATAATTTTAAGGAGAAACAAAGTGAATGATCGAAAAATGGAATAAATTGACAAAACGAGCAAATTATTGGAACGGACAAAAACTGCGCAACTGACCACGACAAAACGGACATATATGATTACAGTGACGGTTTAGCCAAGCAGCACAATTAATCGAAATAGATAATTATCGCAACACAACAAACACAATTATCGCCATCTAAAATTAAATTAACCGAAATAAATAACTCTGCGAAAATGAAGGTAAATATACGAAAATAAATCAGACGGTAATAAATAAACATAATAAACTAAAAGTAATTAAAATAAATTAAATAAGGAATCTTCTTTAAAATAAATGCAAATCTGCACTTAGCAAAGTTCACAAACTGTATAGGTTCATAGATTTCAATAATGAATTTTTTATATTTAACACACTGATTCAGTATACATAGATAAGTCAGAAATAATATATTATTAAATTAACTCTGTTCACACAGAAACGTTTAAGAAATAATGTTCTATAATCTTAGATTAAATATTTTTGAATTTCAGGAACTGCTACGTTTCCACTGTAACTAACATTGATAATTTTTGTTGAACTCTTAAATTTTGAAATTTTAGATATTTCACGTTCTTCTTACGTTTTAATGAAATGACGCTCATTAAAAAAAAAAAAAAATTATAGCTGTTATAAGGGCTGTTGACTTTTTTCTTATTTTTCTTTCGGGTGCATTAGATATAAAGCAAAAAATAGAGAAAATGTTTCTAGTTCCGTTATATAGCAGCTGGAAATATATATATATCTTATGTCCTTTACGATGTCTGGTGTGCCAAAGTTGATGTTTTTAATTGTATTTAGGCATCGTATTCCCAATGGCTTCGGAGTTTTTGGGTATTTCTCATATAGTTGAATAAAGTTTGGCGAAATAGTTTTTTCGGAAGTAGGATTCGTTAAATTTGAAATCATTTTTGTATAGTATTTCAGGGATGAGAAAATTCTTCTATGTTGCAATGGAAAGATGTTTGATTCTACGTGAAGGCTAGCAATTGGGCTGGTGTAAAATGCTCCTGTAATGAGTCTTAGAGCTGAATTTTGAACGGTGTCCAGTTTTTTCAGAATATTTTCTTTGGCACTACTGTAAATCACGGAGCCGTAGTCCAACTTGGAAAGAGTCAGCGCCGAGTGTAAAGGGGTTTTTTAGAGATTTTCTATCTGCACCCCATTTGGTATGAGAAACCATTTTTATCACACTAAGAGATTTATGACACAGTTTGTTTTTATTAAGTCTTCTATGTGTTTTCCAAAAGATAATTTTCGATCTATTTCTAGTCCTTAAAGTTTTATGTTATCGAAACTTTGAATTAGCGTATTATTATTTAGGTGGACGTTACACAATCTGGAGGTTTAATTCGTTTTTTACCGAATGTGATCGCTTTTGTTTTATTCGTTGAGAAGGAGGACAGTCCATTTGATGAAGCCCAATCAAGCAATTTGTTCGTTGTAGATTGTACAGTGCTATTTAGATTACCTAAGCTTGAGGAAGTCATATAAATGACCAAGTCGTCAGCAAACAGTTCGTATTTGACTGGAGGATCTATGATTTTAGATATATCTGATATACCAATTATGAACAGAGTTGGGCTAATTATAGAGCCCTGCGGTATGCCATTTTCTTGTATTTTTGGGAGGGATAAGACATCTTGAATACGAACCTGGAAAGTCCTATTTGACAGAAAGTCTTTTATGTAATCAAGCATATTTCCGTTTATGTTCCATTCCATGAGCGTTTTAATGATTTTATGCCTCCATATTCTATCGAAGGGTTTTTCAAGGTCAAAACTTATGAGCATGGTGTATTGACTCGTTACAAAACCGTCACAAATATGCTGTTATAACTTCGCTAGATGATCTATGGTGCTTCTTCGAGAGCGGAAACCATATTGCATTGGATCCAGTAGTTTCTTTTGTTCAAGAGTCCATTTTAATCTGGTGTTTATTATTTTCTCCATGACTTTACATAACGTGTTGGTAAGCGAGATTGGACGGTAGCTAGAAGGAGAAAGGGAATCTTTTCCTGGTTTTAATAACGGGATTATGTGAGCGTTTTTCCAATTGTCTGGTATCTTTTTAGATTTCCAGATAAGGCTGAGGAACTTGCTAATTGTGTGAAGAGATGCAGAATTTAATTTTTTGACCATATCTATATGGATGTCGTCTGGTCCAGCGGCTGAGGATTTGATATGTTTCAGGGCCTATAAAAGTTCGTCATATGTGAGAGGTCGGTTGAAGTCATGGTTAGGCTCATCTATGTAATTTAAAAACTTTATGTTCAATAACTGCATAATTCATTTCTTTATTGGTTTTGTTGGTAGGTGATACACCTTTTTGACATTTCACGAAAATTTTGAAGAACATCATTTGGATAAATAAAATCTGTGGACCTCATCCACGGAGCAAAAAAAATGTTCAACTTGAAGATATAACTTTTTCGCCACCATAAAAAACTTCTTGAATTTTACCTTCTCCTATCTGTAATAAAAATTCAGAATATTTCTGATCGTCCGTATGGTAGCTTAAGGATGACCATAATTTGTATTGTGATACTAAATTCAAAATAAAGATATTACAAATTTGTAATGTCGTACGTATTTTTTACCCAGCATTTTCGTAAATGTGTATTTTTAGCGGGTTTTTTTTTTTCGAATTTATTTTAAAATTTAGAAAGCTTCGTTAATGATGTCGCAACCCGTAAATTTCATTATTTTATTACGTTACAATAAAAATAAAAGATATTATATCCGTTACTGTAATATGAATTTGACTTCTTTTAATAACAAAATTAAAGAATATTCATATACAACGAATGCCATCATTGCATACAAGCAAAACCGTGGATAATAAAAGAAACTTCAAAGAACACATCACCAAATAAATTCGCTAAATAGGAATAGAAAAATAAAAATATGAGAACCAAATTCAATTCATTTTTAATGTTATCATCGAAATAATGACGGAGAACTATAAGTTTATAACTTTTTAAATTTTTCAAAATACTAGATTAAAAAATAAATAAATAGGAACATTGACCGATTATTAAATCATCTCCATATGTTTCTTACTAGCGAAACTCTTCAATATATATACGTAGCAGAAGTCTGTTTGTTTACTTTTTTCATCACCAAATTCTTTATTTCAGAGGAATACCGAGCGATGGTGCAAAACAAGTTTCTAATTTATTTACATTTTTCCCAAATTTCGAGCTTCCTGCGCTTCGAGGAGGTCTAATTTCGAGGAGGTTTAATTTCGAAGTTGGATAGCCGGATTCTCCGTATTAGAGAAACAACCGGGAATTTTAACTTTGTTCAAAAATTTTAACTATACTACTGGGGTGCCGTAAAGGGCGTGGGACCACATTTTTTGCACTTTTCTGATTATTCCGATAATTTCGAAAATTTCGTTAAGGAAATTAAATGTCGTTCCCGTCAAACAAATGTGATCATGGCGTCCAAAAAAAAAAAAGAGTTTTTTACAAAATTTTGAAATTTTAGCTCTCCGAGTGTCTGTGTATGGAGTTGTAAAAGCTCGACCATATTTTCCCGTAAAGCGCTCCTTTATGCACCTGTTTGAAATGTATTTTGGATTCTTTAACTTTTTCACTCGGGCTATTCTCTTTTTTTTTTCCAATTTTTTTCCTCCAAAGGAAAAAGAGATTAGATAATTTTTGGCGTTGGTTTTTTATTTTATTTTATGATTACGTTTTGTTTTATATTTTGAATTTCACTTTTTTAAATAGTTATCTCGCGATGAGTTATACATTTTTGAGGAACATTAAGGTAGTTTCCATATTACATGTATTCTTGACGGCTTTTTTTCCGTCCGAGGTAATGGATTTTGTTTAAGTTGTAGATTGCGTTAATGAGAATTGTAACTGTGATTTATGATCCATTAATTCTGAAGTTAATAAATCAACCGGTTTCTGAGTTACTGCGTACGCTTTATTTGATGTTTTTGTCGTCCATCTTCTTATTAGGATTCCGTACATTATATGCGTGCGGAATGTTAAAAACAGCGAGCTATGCTAGGCTTACACTGCAGTCTCCTTTGTTGCATGCGAGGTTATTCTATGACTACACTTTGACCGACAGTCACTCATGCTTGTCGCTAATATCTTCCGTTTCATAGTGTAAACACCGATTTCAAAACTGCATGATATCTATCCCGGTTTTCCTAAAGATAAATAACCTTCAGGCTGCATTCTTTAGAAAATACAGAACTTTCGATCGTATGACTATCTAGTGGTTTCGAAAATATCGTAATAAGTCGATAAAATTCCAACTAGCAATAAGTTTTCGAATGAACTGTTCGGCTCGCAATAACTAATACGATTACACATTTCTTTGTATGTTTTATAATTTGAAAAAAAAAAATTGTTAATGAAACTATAAATGTATTAATTATAAAAATGTGTATGATACCACCATGGGTGGTCACGGAAAATGCTTCGTTTCGATCACGATCTGTGCAAAACTCTGCACAGTGAACATTAAAGGATGTAAACAAACGTATAATAGGGGAAACGAAGAAAAAATGATGCGTGCTGATAACTGGGAACTATTTATTTGACATCTTCTAAATAGGACCAAAGAAAATTCTTTCGAATTGAAAATTAATTTTTTAATATCTATGTGAATTTGCCGGAAAAAACAAAAAAATTTTCGTCTGTTGCAAAACGGATCTGAGGGAAAGTTACGATGTCACCGAATCTGAGGATTATTTTAAGCTAATTTTTCTCAAGGGAGAGAATAGAATGATTTTTATTATAACAGCGTTTCGAATTTAAAATTGCTCTTTTACAAGTTTTCGAAATGCTGATATAAATATTTTAGAACGAACCAGGAGGGGAGATAAATTCGAATTAAATATTTACTGGTGCTTGGAAAAGTATCCGTTTTATACTTTGGACGTTATTTGTCTTGTCTCGCGTTAATATTCATTTACTGCCGTCATTTGTAGTTACGTTGGTATCAGTTCGCTTATTACTATTTACTTTTTTAGCAGTACTCGTTTAAATACAGTCGCTCAGAAAAGTAAAAAAAATTATCCTCGCTGCTCTGCATGATATGAAAGGTAAAAAAAAAGTGTGATAATAGGAAAAAAAGCTACGATGGCGAAAGTAAGCCAGCTTGGAAATACGTGTATAGTCGGAGCACTAGCTGAAACACATTTTTCATTATTAACCGATAGCCTTACCGATGTAATAACGTGCCGTCTAAGGGGACAGTACGTTATGGTTCGAATTAACTGCCAGCACGCTTTTTCGGGTAAATTGAAATTTGAAATAACTCGAGTTAAGCAGTGCCTCTTCCTAATTTATAACTCTGGTCGAAAAATACTGTAATTTGTTACGGTGTGTGTGTTAATGCTTCTAAACGTTTCGGAAATGTGTAATATACGTAGTATTTTAATTATTTCGGTCAGGAAAATGATAACATTTTCTTATTTTGAATTTTATTAATTTCTGGCATCGTTTCTTTTCTCTTACGTTTTTGATAATCCTCGAAAATGTTTTTTTCTTTTTTTTTTTACACTTATTTAATACACGTATTTTTATTTTTACGACGACTGTTTTTTAACTGAAAAAAATAATAATTAAAAGTAGGAAACAGGAGCCTCGCAGATGTCAACAGTACTTCATCCGAATCAAATAAAAGCATTAAAAAAATGTTTTCATTCTAAGGAAAATCCATCGAATAAAGCAACAGTTAAAATGGATATAAATTTAACACTGCAAACGATGAAGAAGAAAACGGTAATACTAACGCAGTAGCGGGAAAGAAAGGCACCCAGCGAAGCATGGCAAATATCTAAAAACATTATGAATAGTGAGGAAAACAGAAAATATCTAACTCAAGGTTCCATACTTGTCAGACAGGATCGGATGTCGATAAATAACTATCAAAAGTACAAAGATAACACAACTTCCAGAACAGTCAGCATGGAAGGTGTAACCAGACAAAGGAAACCATAGGGTAGATAACTACAGCGTGTTGCTTGCTCGCTGCAACATATTATTTATTTGGAGAGACGTAATATTGTAGCTGAGAATTCACAAAGTAATAGCGAACAAAATAAAATCACTCTGAACCCCGTGGACAAGAAGAAGAACAAACAGCTCGGTGATACAAGAAATAGACGTAACGAAAAGATTATCGCGTCGGGAGTAATTAGAAGAATACTGTGAAATAACCTTTAGTCATGTGATAGGAGCAAATGGATTATTGGAGACGAGAATTCTGGAAGGAAAAGTAGAAGGAAAAAGAAGAAGACGTGGTCGCGTTCCAACCAGATGGTCAGACATGATCCGGACAGCTGTAGGGAAAAGTTTCGCAGAGTGTGTTCGACTGGCCCTCAACAGAGATCAGTAGCGACATCTTATACATCATATGGACAGATCAAAATCACGATATCTCCACGAGATTCACGACTCATTGATGATGATTAATAAAAAAAGTTCGATCAGCTATTTACCGTGCCGAATAAATTTGAAAATTATTTTAATATTAATCAGATAGCTAATATATATATATATATATATATATATATATATATGTATATACATGTGTATGTATATATATATATGTATATATGTATGTATGTATATATATAAATCTATATATATAAAAATCCCGTGTCTTTATGTTTGTGCAGGATAAACTCGGAATTTACTTAACCGATTTTTATAAAATTTTGAAGGTATATGCGATTTGGTCCAACTTAACAGATAGGATACTTTTTGTTTTAATTATTTACATAAATATTTGTTATATTAAGTAATTTAATCAATCAATTAAAAAAAACAAATTTAATTGTTGGCTATTACTTTTTGTTTTAATTATTTACATAAATATTTGCTATATTAAATAATTTAATCAATCAATTAAAAAAAAACAAATTTAATTGTTGGCTATTACTTTTTGCTTTAATTATTTACGTAAATATTTGTTATATTAAATAAAACAAATTTTGACAATTTTATTATTTTTTGAGCACCAACTACTTTTCGTGGCGACTTTTGTGTATCGTGCGATGTTAATCGAAATGCAACCATCTTTATCGCTGGCGCATGGCGTTTTTATCGATGAATGATTAAATAAATTGTGTTCGCTGTTGTTTACAAAAAAGTTCGTGTTATTACGGAATTGCTGTTTATGAAAAAAAAAATATTGTGCGATATTGTGCGGCATTTAATTTATTTATATTTCAGTGTATTTAATAAACGTTCTGCCTTGATAAAAAAAAAAAAAAAATTATTTAAATATTCCGACAACAATAGTGTGGCAGTGATACAACTTTCTGACATTGTTGGGCATCTAAGTTGCTTTATATTTCAGTATAAGATAATGCCGCGGAGGCAATCGAACCTCAACAATGTGCATAGCAGAAATGCACGGCGTATGCGTGTTATGAGAACTACTGAATCGGAAGAAGAAATTGCAAGAATAAACGCATGTTGCCTGCTCACGTGTGGGAACTCCATCAAGTCTATTTGTGTTAGCAAAAGACAGGTTGACCAAGAACATTGTGCACAAATTAGTGCTTAGATAATTTTCAATTTTATAAAATAAACATTTAATTTTTATGTAACTAATTTATTTAGTATATTGCGTAAATAAGCCATTGATTACAGATTAAAGTTAAAGATTAGATAAATAAAATGTAAATTCAATAAGTTAGTTCGTTAATTTCATTCTCTACATATGATTCCAAATCGGCTAAATAATTTCAGATTTATTGGTAAAAATTAATTTGGTTGCATCAAAATAATAAGTAAAAAATTAATTTAATCTATTATAACTACTAAGCCACAGCAACGCGTGGCTGGGTCAGCTAGTATATGAATATATTTGAAAAACCTTGTTTTCGTCGCAAAGACATCAGCTGATAATTGAATACCAGAAAGAGTTTGTTTTATTGAGAAATAACTCTGCACGGCTGCATATTTTTATCATTAATTACAATTTTACTGGTAGGAGTACAAACGATTTTAATATGTTTTGATACTTTAACAATTAACAGTGTTGCGAGGCGTAATCGAAGTGAGCAAGGATAAGGGCCTCCTCTTTGGGATTGGTGAGAGAGGGAGCCAAGCCTTCTTTAGTCTATTATAAATATAGACTGGGAAGAAAAAAGCAAAGCGAAACACTTTATTTATATCTAGGCAGGTGGATAATCATATGCAAGTTATAAACCGAATACTTATCAAAAAACTAACAAGGAATCTTCTTCTTCTCGTGCCACCCGATTCGGGTATTGCTTAATCATCATGTATGGATTGGATTATCTGCTGGAATTGATTTCGATCTTTTGCTATTCTGACTAGATCTTCTGTTTTCTTAATTCCGGTCCATTTTTTTATATTATCTATCCAAGCGGTCTTTCTTCTTCCCGGATTTCTTCTTCCTTCTATCATGCCCATTATTATTGTCTGTAGTAATTTGTATTTTTCGCCTCTCATGAAGTGTCCAAAAAATTTTATCTTCCTTCTTTTTACTATTGTCATTAATATTCGGTCAGTTCCCATTAGTTCCAGTACTTTTTCATTTTTTAACTTTTTTGTCCACGGTATTTTCCACATTCTTCTGTAGCACCACATTTCGAATGATGATATGCGCTTCCTCATATTTTCCTTTATGGTCCATGTCTCGCTTCCATACAGTAGCACTGACCATACGTAACATTGCAATATCTTGTTCTTGATCCTTAGGCTTAATTTCCTATCGCAAAGGGTGTTTTTTAATTTCATAAATGTGTTTCTGGCCATCTCTATACGAGTACGTATTTCCATATCATAATCATTACTTTGTGTTATCCAGCTACCTAAATATTTATATTTTTCCGTTCGTTCAATTTCTTCGCTATCTAAAAATAATTTTTCATTTAGATTAGGCTGCCTTGCAATTACCATGAATTTTGTTTTTTTAGTATTTATACTGACTCCTTTCTTCTTGCTTTCTACTGCAACTATGTCTAGTAGCCTTTGTAGGTCTGTTACATTTTCCGCCAGTAGTGCAGTATCGTCAGCAAAGCGAATCACTGAAATTCTTTCGCCTGCAATTTTTATCCCTTCACTACGTTCATCTAATGCTTGAGCAAAAATTGCCTCAGAATACAGATTAAATAGTACCGGCGACAATACGCATCCTTGCCTAACCCCTCGTTTTATTGGTATTTGATCTGTTAGTTGCTCATCTATTAATATTCTTGCATGTTGTTTTTCATAAAGCGTTTGTATAATGTTAATATCCGTCTACTGGTAGAGATACCTATATCTTTTAATGTTTTAATTAATTCCACGCGCCGTACTTTGTCGAAAGCTTTGTAATAGTCTATAAAACAAATGTATACTGATTTTCCGAACTCCAGTTGTCTTTGGATTAATGTTTTCATACAAAATAACGCTTCTCTTGTACCCATTCCGTTACGGAAACCGAACTGGTTCCATTTCATGTTTTCTTCGCATATTTTAATTATGCGTCGATGAATTACCCGCAGAAATATTTTTAGAACGTGGCTCATTAGACTAATTAATCTATATTCATCACATCTATATGCATTTGTTGTTTTTGGTATGGTAATGAACCTTGATTCTAGCCAATCTTCCGGTATTTTCCCATTTTTATAGATTACATTGAAAAAGCCAGTAACTTTCTTGATTTCCATAGGACCCAACATTTTTAATATCTCTATTGGTACCTCATCAGGTCCTACCGCCTTCCGTACTTTAGCTTGCTTGATTGCCATCTCCACCTCAGATTCCAAGATTGGCAACGTATCCCCTTCTTCCTGTGGCATCCTTTCTTCTTGATCATCAAACAGCGTTTTCACATACTGCTCCCATGTTTTTACCTTTTTATCAGTATCCGTTATGATATCTCCGTTCTCCTTCCTTAGAAAAGTTATATGTCTTTTTTTATATGTATGCGTCGTTTCTCTAATCTTCCTATGTATGTTAAATTCATCATGTTTGCTATGTAATTGCTCAATCTCTTTACACTGTTCATTCAACCATTCTTCCTTTGCTTGTATGATCTTTTTTCTGATGCTTTTGTTAATTTCTTTATATTTAAGTGGGTTATTTTTCCACTTTCTTCTATATTCCATTAGGTCTAATATTTCGTTGGTCATCCAGTTCTTGTGTTTTCTGTTTTGTTTCCTTGTAAGTTGCTCTTTTGTTATCGTATTAATTGCAGATTTTATTTGTCTCCAGTCTTCTTCAATATTTCCAGTGCCTCTCATATTTTGTATTTGATCATTCACCTGCTTTTTTATTTTTTCCCGTATTTCATGGTTCTGTAGAATTTGTAGATCTAATCCTATTTTCTTAGTTTTTTGGATTTTCTTTACTCTTATGCGTATCTTTGCTTGTAGCAGGTTGTGGTCTGTATTCGCATCAGCATTTGGCATAGTCTTTACAGATAATACGCTATTCCTAAAACGCTTATTAGCAATTATAAAATCAATCTGATTTCGGATTGTTGTTCCCGGTGCATCGGCTGGAGATTTCCATGTATATAGCCTTCTCGGTGGTAACTTGAAGTATGTGTTCATAATAGTTAAGTCATTTTGTTGGCAAAACTGTACTAAGACATCCCCTCTGTCGTTTCTGGCTCCCAATCCAAATGGTCCCGTTATCTCTTTTGTAATTGCATTTCCCACTTTGGCATTGAAATCCCCTATGATGTATGTGGCTTCTTGTTTTTTACAGCTTTTTAGTACTGCTTCAATATCCACGTAAAATTCTTCAAGCTCTTCCATAGTTGCTTCAGTTGTAGGTGCATATATTTGTATAATGTTTATGTTCACTGGCTGTGCTTTTATCTTAAGTGCTATTATTCGATCATTGTAAGGAACACAAGATATAACGTTTTTATCCCATTCTTTATCGATTATTATAGCAACTCCTCTATGATGATTTCCATTTTTGTCACCTGAATAATACACTGTCATATTCCCTGTTGCGATCTTTCCATTTCCAGGCCATCTTACCTCGCTGAGGCCAAGTATATTCAATTTTAGTCTTTTCATTTCCAGAATCACATTTAATAATTTCCCCGGTTCGTATAATGTGCGCACATTCCATGTACCCATAATAGTTTCCTTCGTATGATTTGTATTTCTTCGCCCCATTGTTTTGCCTCTCCGGAATCTTAATGTCCCATTCCTCTGTTCAGAAGTCTTATCGCAAAACTGTCGGAGATTTTTTCTTTCGTGTGCTGTTATTCCACTTGTGTTATTGTCCAGTCTCTCAATTTCCACACTAGACCTGGGATCCATCATAGCATGGCCAGTCGCATATTTCCCATTACCAAGCCTGGAAACTTGATAACGCCGGGCGCCAGCCGGACCGTGTGGCATATATATCCTTTCCTTTTTCACTTTCATGATGATATTTCTTGGGATGATACTGCAGTGGTTTCCCGTTGCCTTCTGCAGGATTTTCTGTCGGGGTTTACTCCCCTAGCCGAAAAGACCCCGTTTTAGGGCGCGGGATACTCGCCTACTCGCTCTAGATTGATGTTCACCAATCCGACTGGGGCACATACGTCTCGAGCGAGTTGCTGATAGTCTGCTGTTATAATTGCAGTAAAAAGCTTAACGGTATTTATTGGCAGGCAAACCTTCGGCAAGTGAACCTCCCTCCGTTTTCCCATCAGCAATATAATGTGAGTTCTGATTTAGCTTTCCTGATCAGCGCCTAGCCCGCCGAACAGAAAATTACCACCCTGCACGACGTGGACGTGCAGAACTCACATGGTTGTTGTTTCGTTTCTCCGTCGGCGGGACTAGCACCATATGACGGTCGAGTGACTACTTACTAGAGAAGGTAGCTCTAGTTACAACAACCTGTGCCAAGGAATGCATACGTGTAATAGATATTGCAATAATCAATGATAACAACGTTAATGAGAAATATAAATGAAGAAATAATTAAATAGAACTGGCAACAGAAATCAAGCAGATTCGAAAACGGTAAAATGTAGCAGTCTGATAGTATGAATTACAGAGACAACCGAGAGTTCGTTTATAGAATGATTGACGTTCAAACCTCACAGCAAACGTACACATAAAAGCATAAAAAGCAATTATTCTATAAGAAAATGTTTAAACCATAGCGCAGCTAAAATAGCAAGAATAAGCTATGTATAATTAGAAGAACGATCCTAATATTAATATAAATTAGAATAATAAAATTGAGCAGTGGAGATTTGATACGATATCACTGCGGATAATAATATTAATGATGGTAATGGTACTATTAGACTACGGATTATGTGCAATTATAACTTTTTCGCATATTTTCGTTTAAATGTTTTATTTTTTGCTTTTCTGTAATCTTTTTCTTTTTTACAACACGAATTTAAAAAAAAAAAACAAAAAAAAAAGCGATTATTTTGTTCTTTAAAATTGTGAAACGGAATTAGTAAGCAAATTTGGTTCACTCCTTTTCAATAATGAAAACAATATAAGCAGCATGGGCGTCGCCAAGGGCAGTGGCCGGGGGCGTTGCCCCTCCTGGGGTTTCGAAACTTTTTGATCAACTGGCCATGATAAGTATTCATAGGCGCGTAATCATGGACAATTTGGAAGACTTTTATAATTTTATTATAAAAATTTGCCAGAAACACACGAAAATTATGTTTTAATTAAGATTTTATTCTTGTTTAATAACATATTAAGCCTTTACAAATTATAAATTTTGTTTTTCCTATAACTCATATCCTCTTTCTATCATCTCCCCTCCACCCCTGGCCCATCGGCTGGCGACGCCCTTGATAAGCAGTCATAGCTTTCGATAATAGTGGAAACACCGGAAAAGTGTAAAAAAAAAATTGAACGCAAAGAGAAATATCCAACTTTACTTTTTCCACCGGAATAATTCGCTGCGGAGGAAGCGTTGATTTATTCTGCATTGAACATTTTGAAGATATCAAAAAATCTTCTGAGCGAACCTGGCAGTATGTTAATTTCGCAAAGTAAGCGAGCATTTCAAAACGCTTCAGTTAAAACAGTCAGTATGTACTTTTCGCATATACCAGTGCCCGATTTGTTGAACATTTCCGCTAAACGAAGAACAGTTGATGTTGTGAAAAGAAATTCGGCAGAAAGATGTTCAAATAAGATGAAAATCGGATATGATTTTAAAATATAATCGAATATAAGTCGTTAAACAGAAAAATAATGAAACCGGTTCCGGTACTGTATCTTTTCAAACAACCCGCCTGAATTCAAAAAGACTGCCCCCCCACCCTGTTACTGGATATGGGACGTTTTATTTCCGGTTGTTGGACCGGTTTTTTGTATCGTGGAACACGATGTACTTTACAAATAATAAAATAAACCAATGTAATTATCTCTTCTTCTAGGAAGTTAGCAAAATTGTTTTACTTTTTTCTTTTGGCATATTTTGTAAATATTTTTCAAAGTTCTTGTTTGTTGCATGTAACAGAAAAACATGGGGCCGATAAAAAACGATATTTCATTCTTTCTCGTTCCGTTTTTGTTAGCAATGATTTTATAGAAAATTAACGGTAACGTACCACGCAGCGGACAAGGTAGACAAAATGAATTTAGGAAACGATTTTAAAACGAGTATTTTTTTAGAGAAGGATTTTCAAAGTTTAATCGCTCGTCATCACCGATACGTCCTTTTGAAACTTGTTTAAAAGTACGTAAGGAAACATTTCTGAACACACATCTCTAGTCGCGTTCGCAGCCGCTCAACTTCCGTTACCTGTGGCTGTGGCCTGACGACGGTACGCACAACGTAAGTGCGAAGAAAAGCAGTAAAAAGGGTTTCGAAATAATGATAATGTGGCATTACCGAAAGTGGAATTTTCGAAAATTGGCCCGTTACTCGAAAGAGATTGATTAGCGCAAGTTTTTGGACATCCATATTATTTTGATGTCGTTGGTGCGATATACTTTATATGATTTATATCTATTTCTTAAAATCCTATAAATATCGTTTTAAAAATATTTATGTTTTTAATTTCATTGCGAAACGTTCAGTTTCTTCTAATAAAGAATCCGAGGGGGCGCAGTTAACATAGGTGATTAAATTTTTTAATTTTTACGTCGTCACGAATTTAAGAAAAATCCTTAGTATAACGATATTTTTAATTATGTAAAAAATATTAATCTTTATTATCTATTAATCAAACGTGTTTCGCACATCAGTTGTGAGCGTAATAATTTCGTTTCGGAGCAACTGCTCCGGCAGAGCAGCAAAAGATCACTGTTTTTTTCGAAGAACTGCATTGGACGGAGAGCTGCTCTGGCAAATAAGTTTGCCGGCACATCTCTCTAGTCTATACACTGTAAAATGACGCGTACGCTCAGATGTACACGCAAAATAGAAACAGAGAGGGAGATTGTTTATGTGGGTGTGTTCTTCTCTCTGTACATTGTATGAAAGAGAGAAAAAGCTGTTTGTATGTTTTATTACTAAATCGAATTAGCAAAAGCGAAATATTACGAAAATAACCGAATTACTTTGTTAATCTACGACGATATTCTGTTACAATATGCGACGTTCGTTGTAGTCCCCCCTCCCCCACGTATCATTACAAGTAAAAATGTGTTTAATAATTATTTATATTTTGTTTTTAGAAGACTCGGGAAGAAGTGGAACTAAACTTCCGGATCTTACGACGCGGTCGAGTTAATTATCCGGTAAGTGATAACGGAAATGATCTAATAATATAATTTGTTTGAATATTTTTAAATGTTTAAATAAAAAAGAAGGCGTAAAATTTCTTCTTATGTGACGTGCGAAGATAGAAAAAGCGTTGACTTAATAGACAAGAAATACGTCTATGTTTAATTTGAAAAATTTTAATTTCGCTTAAATATCTTTTAATCGTAGCTAAATCTTTTTCTTTCTTTCCTTTTATTTGTATTCTACTCGTTTTTTGTTGTTTTTTACATTTAGGTATAGATTTAACTTTCCGTGTTAAAATATCTGCCACCCAAAATCTCACGGCTGAAACGACTATTATTGATGCACAAATGTCATAAGTATTTGTCTTTATTTAAATGTGGCCTAATACGAAATATTATTTCGAAACTTTGTACTAACCTGTTGTGCATTAAATGCTTATTTTAATGTTACTTAAATACGCGATAATGCGTGTTTTACTTTTCCGATATTACGGTAACCAAGAAAAAGTTTAATACGGATCCTCTAATTTATTTTGCGAACCACCGAGCGTTTCTGAGACATAAGCGAAAGTCTGTTTTTTGTATTTCTTATTTCAAAATATTGAGTTTAAAAAATCGTTAAAGTAAACGGGTTTCCCAAAAATTATCTTACCAGATTTCCGGTATAATAGAAAAACAACAACAATAATCAGCTACCGTAGCGTAAGATCAGGCAGTAGTGCTTCGTTTGGGTAGACTGTCCCCTCACTACCGCACGTTGAAACTTCCAAAAATTTCACTTACATTGGATTATAATGTCCGTAGTTGATGCGTCCCCCCAAAACAAAAAATATACAATAATGTTCGCGAAAAACCTGTTAATGTAATTATAAAAAAAATTCTGATATACGCTCATTATTAATACTCGGGACGGAGGAAATATAATAAGAAAAAAGGGGGGAAAGGTAAATTGTTTTTCGGTGAAAAATTAAAATCAAAATCAAAATCGATGGAGAGGGAAGCAGTTACGTTTTGTCTTTTATTATTACTGTTATTCCGTATTCTTCCATCCTGCCTGTATTGCACGCGAGTATTATGACACATCTATAATGTGTATCGGAGTTTTCGTACACTATAGTAGGCCGCTATTAAAAAAAACACTAGCTTATTTTTTCATTTGCAGATAAGTCTTATATTCTGATAAACGCAGTGTACCATTATTATTTTAAGCTTGGAATCCCCGGTAAAACTGGCGAAATAACATTATTCGACTGTCTAAGAATTTTTGATGTTTAGTAATAAATTCGGAGAATCACTAATTGTTGTCGGTAAAATTAATTAATTCGCTATAACATCTCCGTCTTCAATTCGATTATAAGTTTCGACTTTTTTTTTTTTTTTTTTTTTTTAAGTAAATATTATTTTAAGAAGCTCTGGATTAATGGTGTGATAGGTGGCAACGAGCGACGGTAAGTAAGCGTTTTACCTTAAATGTCGGAGACATTTATAGCAAACAGAAACATATCTGATAAAACCGAGTAGACGGGTACTCTCCGGAATGGCGCCTAACAGATTTCTTTGAAACTCAAAACCCAAAGGTAGTTGTTGTAGTCTGGACGTAATCATATCCTCCCCTAGGTAGAAGTATTTCGTAAAATTGGAAATTTCGATGAACATAAATGTTTCTCTGATCGTCTGGCTTACTTTCGTAGTCCCCTTCTTTAATGTTTCTAAAAGTGAAACTGAATTCTTAAGGGGCGGAGCCCTATAGTATCGCCTCGGACGGATTTTTATGCAGTGGCCGCTCTGTCTTGATAACCTAACTGGTTTCTCTTTATGCACTAAGGTTGGAAGAAAAAAAAAAATATTCTACTGTCTGTTGACCTTCCCTCGGAGGAATAATAACGAAAAAACGTGTAGAATGTTAACTGGTTTTAAAGATTTCAGATAGCGGGAGCGCTAGATGATTCTGCCGGATGCATTTTATCTGGAAGTGCGAACACACTGCAATATTTTCTTTAAGGGTTTTTTTTCTCCGTTCTCGCGGTTTACATTTATTTACACGGCCGTATTATCGACGGCGCGCATTTGATGCCGAATCTTTTTACTGGAAAACCGGTTCGTAATAATTGGATAACAGGCCATTTTTTGTTGCCGCCTCGTTATGCAGCATAAAACGGCGATGAGTTTTATATGCCGTATCGGGTTTTGCCTCTATCTATGATTTTCAATTCGGAGGTGGGAATGCCGGAATCGATCGACCTATATTTATCTGCCCCTGTTTCTTTCGAAGCGCATGATTGCGAAGTTATGTATGCGTGATAGTAATTAAGTATGCTCTGGGTCGAAAAATCACATCGGCGTAATGTTGAGGAGGATGGATTCTCACCAGGATTAATCTTTCCAGCGCATTTGCTTTGATTATTCAGAATTATTCGTAAGAATAACTTTCTTTACTGGCTTTGAGAAGGATAAAACTAACAATTAAATATAAAGTATCGGAAAGGCGAGGAAATTGGAAATAAACGGACTTTTGCACTATGGTGGAAGAAAAGACTTATTCTAATTCGAAACAGATGTCGACAATATCATGAAAACGACCACAGAAAATGCAATATTGAAGCTTCAGTTTTCAAAAATATTACAGAATGATGGAACACATTCGTGAAGAAGTGAAAAACATTCGAAATATGATCAGAATTACGTACGTATAATAATGACTGTTGGAATGTAGCGGATGATGTGGCAGGGAGAGCTATACATATATTGTACTTTGACCTTTCCGTAGGAATACTGGAAAGGAAGAGAAATTAGATCTTAGATGATTTTTTCCTTAGACCCCAATTCCAAAATTATGGATGGGGAAATATATTTATTATAATATGTGTGTGTTCGAAATACAGGAATATCTAAAAAGGAATGATGGGTGCAAATGAATGTGTAGTTTGAATAAAGGCGGTGTGTGCAATAGTTATCTGCAAGATGTACTTACATTATTGGAAGGGGACGAGAATTTACATAGTCCCGTCACCGATCAAGTTGTATGTGAAGTAGTCTGTAGCAACAGTGAAGAAAGGACAAAAAGACGAGTTTATAAAAGTAGAGAAACATGTAAATACTGTGCTATACAAATGTGTTTTTAAATATATAATTTAAAATAATACATAGAGTAAATCAAGCATGATGCCGAAAAGACGACGCCGCTCAAGCAAATCAACATTATCGGGTTAACGGTTGAATTAGTGTGTGGAGAAAGCTACTGTACAAATTTAAGGCGCACAGCTCCTTTAAGATTACTCCAGGAAGACCGCATGGTTATTCTTATCAAGAGTAGGAGATGTATAGAATGAAGCCATTTTATAAGCTTTACGAATGCCGGAGAATATCCGAACAAGAAAAATGTTTATCAGTAACACCCGATGGACACACAGAGTACAAGATGGGGCAGCAGCAAGCTTAATGCTAAATAAATAGGAACTTGTCATACCCAGATAATACCTGCGAATTAAAAAAAATTGATTTTCATATATTTAATTTTTAAACGTAATCGAACATCTGGCAGGAACTTATAAGTTTTCCTGCCGGTGAAGTCAGTGCCCCATCGTCTTTGCCATTCGGAAATAATTAGCTCGGTAATGAGTTTTTTTTTCAAAAAGTTTATTAGAAATTGAATTCTTAGAAAATTATTCTTCAGAAGCTTCGATTGTTTCATAGAATTTATGTCTCTAACCAGCCTGTGTTACCATCGCTCTACCAATGAGATACAAATCTATTGGCGGGACAACGCAAATCGCACAGGCTGCGGATGTTAGAGAAATTTTATAAAGCGAGGACGTAAAAGGAATTTCCTTTGTTGTAAGTTAACCCTTGAAAGGATTCTTTTATTAACGTAGACAGCAGCACCCTGCCCATATAAGGCTTGAATTAAACCTTTATAATAGAGTATCTCTATAAGACAATCTTCAGACTTTTGGTCGAATTCTGGCTAACCTATTAAATAGAGCAGCACATTTTGCAGTGGAATGAAAGTGAGATTTTCATCTACAACAATCACTCTTAAATACTTTTACGATGGGTTGTCCAGAAACTAGCAGAAAGTCAGCTATCCGTCCAGCCAGCCCACGATCACCGAACATCGAGAAACTGCATTTGAGAACTCCAGACCAAAATCACCAACAACTTCCTCGAGATATTTCGAAACGATTTCAATTTGTTTGAATGGGTAGTTTCGATGGACTTCAAAAACTAAACAAAGATTAAGAAATTAAGATACACGTGTTATTAACGGATTTACAAAAATCTTCAATTCTGCGGTGAACCATCAAGTATAGCAAATTCCATAGAGTTGGTCCTAAGATAGATCCTTGGAGGACACCACATGTGGCCTATCTAGAGAGGGACGGGGAGCCCAAATCCAGACCTGCTACTCTATAAGTAAAGTAATTATTAGATTGATTATATACGGATTGAAATTGTTTCTTATTATGATACCAACCATTTTAGACCATCCGCAGTTGTCAAAGGTCCCCCCTGATATCATAGTAGATGACAACCGCAGACTTGCTGGCAACGGTTGCAGGTTTTTGTTGGACACCTCGTCTAAAATAAATCTGTGAACAAGCCTCTCAAATATTTTACCAATTGAATTCAGCGGAGATATCGGGCAATAGCTAACTAAGGAGGGGTCTTTTCCAGATGTAATCGGTGTAAAAAAGCTAGTGGCGCGAATTAGTGGGAGGCGCGGAAAAAATATAGAATATTACTAGAAGAAGGGAGATCATATCGTAGAGAATATGTTTTTTCGACATTACTCCTTAAATTTTGATTAATATTTTTTCTAAAAAACTAAAAAAGCTTCGCTAAAAAAAAAAAAAAGTCGAAATACGGTTATGTTGCTGCGTTTTTATACAACACACCTGGTAAAAATATTGTAGTTTTTTCGAACTTCCAAGTTCCGGGCAGTGTTTAATGTAGGTTGTATTTTCGCTACAAAATTCCTTTTCATATGTTGTACACGGTTTTCGGTTTTTAGCTAATTTGCAAAGATACATATTTTATTCTTGTTTCTTTTTCCAACTCAAAGACAGATGTAGGCTAAATTATATTCGATTATCGAAAATATTTTTACTTTGTGAAAAAGTTTTTGAGATATATGTATATATTATATATGTTCTGAAACATTTTTAACGGTGTGATGCAATTTTTTGGAGGGCTATTTTAAATATTCCTTACATATATTTTTGGCAGTTTTCCTTTTAAGCGATTTTTGCCTACATGATAATCGGTTGACGTAAAAAATTTGTATTTACTTCCGCGGAAGAGCCCTTTAATTATAATTGTGCTGCCTTAGAGTTTTTCGTTTTCATTTTTTTTTTAGTGGCTTTGTCGGTAAATTATTTAAATAGGAAGTTCTACAAAAAAAAAATTAGACTGGGCTCAGAATAATCGAACGCATACACATTTAACTTCATTACCCTGCGCTATTAAAGCAGCGATAAGATGAGGGTAGTGTCGTTTACTATGGTCAGGAAAAACTGACGGAAGTTGTGGACGAAGCCTGAAAGAGCGAATAGACATTTTGCTCTTTGAACGCGAAAACAAATACAAAAATGTTTGCGTCCAAATGCGTTATCCTTTTGTGCGTAGAATTAATGCATTTGCCGTTTCGCTCAACTTCAGAATAATAATTGTCTTCGATTGTGTCTGCACTAACAATGGCGCTTCCAGGAAATATCACGCATAATTGTATGCAAATTACGTATATGATCTTCGCTAAGTAATAACGGGACTTGCTTCCTCGGCATAAAATAAATCCGGATAAGTACGAGTATGTTTACTTTTGTTGTTTGCTGCTCTTGGTATCCTTTTAGAATTTTCCACTGCACGCTGCTTTCTGTTTGTTTGTTTGTTTGTGTTTGGCCATTCAGAATATCTGCCACGACATCTAAGCAGCACTTCGAAGTAGTGCTGGGAAAGGGGCTTTTTCGACTGGTAGTTTGCACTTTTGTTGCGAAAGTTTTTGAATTTAATTGTTCCAGCGACCTTTCGGCGAATGCTTCTTCTATACAAAAAAAGTTTCCGGCTATGAACATCGCGCACCTACCTATTGTGTTAATTAGGCGAGAGAAGTTTGTTTTTTTCTCTGTTTATCCTATCTTCTTAAAAATATAAAAATTCGGTATTCGTTTGCATTAGGGCTTAGTTTTTTATACAGAGGATATAACGGAAATTTACAAGTCTTCTCTGTACACCCTGTGAATACGGTCTGAATGTGATAGTTCGGAAACGACAATTAAATCGGAATCTAACATCATGCGAGTGAAATTTGGTTTGAATGTCTCGTTTTGAATATATATCGAAAGTAGTCGTCACTGCCCCCCCCCCCCTCTGGGCTGTCCCTTAGGTGACGTGTTCCAGTAAGTTAAAAAAACTCGATTTCTAGGTATTCAGATTTTAAATAAATGCTAATCAGTGAGAATGCGGAAAAGTAGTGTGCGAAGAGTGAACAGCGACCAAACTTTACAGTAATGAATAAAACAGGCCGAGAAATTTAACCCCGGACATATTAAACGGCGATTATTTTAACTCCTTCGCGTAAGAACTTTTTCACAAAAAATAAATAATATCGATAATTGGAAAAAAACTAACTTAGCGGCATGGATATTACTTCGTACGGGACAAAAAAAAGAAGAAAAAAAAAGCGGTTAGAAAACCAAAAGCGAATGACAAATAGTAAAAGTGCATATATGCGATTTTTGGGCGCGCTGCGTCGTTATTGCTGCCACTTGATGCTAGCGTAGGAAAGAAATTAGTGCAAAACTTCTCCAAAATATCCGTCTCCGGTTTTTTTTTTTGTTTTTTTTTTTTTGTTTTTTAAACTGGGTTTGTTAGCAAGAATATCAGCCCAAATTTTCGATTTCAAGCCTCGTAATTTCTTTTTCAACGCATTACAAATCAATGCATCTGCGCATCAACTGGTTTACACGGTAATCAAATCAAATTAAATCGATATATTTTTTATAAAATTCCACAGCGCGAGCAGTAGAGTACAATAGATAGAACATTTTTTACAAAAAAAGATTTTACATAAATTTCTAAACTTAAAATTATAATATCATCTGGTACATTTTAAATTAAGTGCTTATCAAATAAAACAGAAACAAATTGAATATATAAACAAATGAAAAAACTTCTACATTTATCACCCGTTCACCGAACTCTTACAAAATATTAAAACTAATTGCTAAGTAGCTATCATTGGCCGAGTGCAATTTAGCTTTTAAAGAATTAAAAAAAAAAAAAAAAAAATTACATTACATCCATTCAGCTATAATAATATTCCTCCATATGGGTATATTCATGCTAAAAGTCTAAGTATTCTGAGTACATACACACTTCCACTCATATCGTAACAAGCAAAGTATGTTTATTAGAACAGCTAAATTTTTTATTTCTTTATCCATTTATAAATTTTTATTCATGTTACTATGAAGCTACAAATTATCAGTCCAAAAACCCGTGCTTCAGTCGTGAGTACGTTTGTAAATTGTGAGATGCAAAATCAATTTTTAACTGTTTGGTTCCATTTTGCCTAAATTTAGGGTATCGTTTATTCGGCAGCTAAAAAAAATCAAAGTGTACGCGTCGTAATGGTCAAAAAATTCAGACTGAAGTCTAAAAGGTAATTCTGATTGGGGTTCTGCGTTCATTAAAAATAGGCGAGTATGGATTATACGCAGCATTTTTTTCGCGCCATAATCATGTAAAAATTTACGTTTACCTTATCCATAAGCTTCTTTTATATTGCGGTATATTGCGAATTAATTAAATATATTTATTTATAAATTGCACTAAATAAATATTCTTGTTAATAACGAAGTAATTTTTACAATTCCTTTATAAAAATTTTGTTATGAATGAAAGCTTAAAGGAACAGTTTTTGTCTGGTTTTAATCTAAAAACAAATATTACAAATTATAGGTAAATTTATTGACTTACAAAAAACCTGAAATATTATGCGATTAAATTATTAAGAAGCTTAACTTTACTTCTGGTCTATTCGTTTTTAAAGCACACTTTTTCTGTTTCTTTTTAAGGTTCAAAAAGTGAATATTAAAAACAAATTCCTAAGTCGTAAAAAAATGTTAAAAAAAATTCTCTGTTTATTTTTTAAATAAGGAGTTTACTGTTTCCAGTCTGTGAATTTACGTTCGCTTATAAATTGCATCTAAAGTATTTTCCCTCTCTTTTTTTTTCTTTAGACCTTCTTATTTTAATGTACATATCATATCAATAAGCCTTTCTATATGATGACACTGATAAGGAAGTAGAATTTGAAATGAATTCGAATGGAATAATTCTTGCAAATATTCATTATTGGAGTCATTATGTTTAAACTTAAAAAAGTTTTTAACAGTATTTTTCACTTCTATCTTTCATTTGATTCCGCTTCTAAACGTTTTTGTTGTTTTCCTGAAAGAAAAGAAAAAAAAATGATAGCAACGGAATTAATTGATCTCGGAACCCGATTCAGAAATATCTTCTTCAGCCTCAGTCTGAATTTCAATCATTATAACGTGTTGTTGCCAGTACGAAATTATCCGTACGCTTGTCTGTTACTTTTTATCTGATGAATAAACGGAATCATAAATTTAGGCAAAGTGGGAATTAGGAGAAATGCGACCAAACTGGTGAAACATATCTTTACCGGTGCGTTAACATCCCGCAATATTTAATAAATTCAACGGAAAATCGTGTAGACTCTTTCCACGCCACGTCGAGTGTTGGCATTACAGCTCGCAACTTCTCATTTTTGGTATTTGTTAAATATCAGATATTTCCAACGTTTGTATTGCAGTGACGAGACTCTTAATGCCAACTAATGGTGGATTTGGCTAAAGTGTCGTGTATACTCCATGGATTTACTGAATATTTTAACTGCAGTGAATAATATTTAAACAAAAAGTTTGCGTGTATACACGAGCGAAAGTGATATGTATACTTTAATGGCTGTTGCTAATTTTTACGATTCTTCGTTTTTCCTGCAAACCCCATACTTTCATGTTGTCGATTCGTCGAGGCTTTTGTTCACCTACTCAAAGAGCAGTGGCAGCTCTCTATGTAAATCAGTAATTTTCTTCCACTCTGCCTTGCTTTTCTTCGTTCTTTCTTTTTAATGTTCCACCCTTTATTAAGTGAGCGCTTCTGAAATTATTGTAACTACTTGTCTCTCCGAAATTTTGTTCGTTCTCGCTTGTAAAGTAACTCTACGTTTGATGCTCGTCCCATCCTTTACAGAATATGCATATATGTATATAGTTATTTATATCAACTTGATGTATTTGAATTGCGTTTATTAAGATTGCTCCATTTACATATGTGTCTTTCTTCATATTGATAATTCGATTTAAAGTCATTGTATCTTGTTAGAACTCCGGAAATTAAAAATGAGTTTAATGAGTCCTCGAACGTTTGACAACATACGCGTGTTTTGTTTTATATTAACGTAGGCGCGAGTTCTTCGGCATCACCTACAAAAAGTCATCCGGTTCGTCCTTTGTAATTCTCTAAAGTCTGGCCAATTCACTTTTGGTAGGGAAATATTCAGCGATACTCATCGGAAACCTACTATTAGGCTTTTTTCAAGCCTTTTCTTATAAGCTGCACTGCGAATAATAATAGAATTTCCGCGTTTGGTTAACATTAGACCGATAGTAAAATGTTATATTTCGGTTTTTTCGTTTTAAATAATCTCCAGCTACAGAACAAACGGGGCAGCAGCTGCAGATTTTATTTGACGAAAGAGGTGTTTTTGGAATTGCAAAACAGGTGTGGTAATTACCTCGCGGAGGTCAGATGAATACGTTGTTACGACGGCCCTTACACGGAAGCGCCATGAGTCTTATTGCTTTTTTCTTTTTGAAAAATACCTTTACGATCATTCAGGCGCTATCCGCTTTCTTTTCTTCTGACGTATGCTGTTCTGAATAACTTTATTTTTTAGCATTTCATAAAAGGTCAGTTGTTTTCGCGGAGTTCGTTTTTTTTTTTTTTTTTTGCTCATAACTTTTGCCCGTACGGACGGATTTTAATGATATACGCGCGCGCCCTCTATTCTCAAGTGCATCGGCCAGTTTGATTTAAGTGTAACCAAAGGCGCACTCAGGATTTTTTTTTGGTCGGGGCTAGAATTTAGAAGATGAGTAAGGGGGTGGTAACTCGGTACCTCGACTAAGTACCAATCTATTTTCGTGGTTTGTAAATTAAAATAAAAAAATTTAAAAAAAAATACAAAATTAACGAATATTATTTTTAAAAAAATTACAAAACTGACGAATTTTATTTAAAAAAAAAAAAAAAAATAATAATAATAATAATAATAATAGAAACGTAACATTATGTTTGTAATAAGCACAAATTAGGTAAGTATACGAATTTTATTTTTAAAAAATTAGCTAAAAGTATATAACATTATACTTGTAGTGTAAGCAAAAAGTAAATATGTATGTTTTAAAAAAAAAATAAAGTAAAACAAAACATTACAAAACGAAATTAAGATTTCGAAGATTTTTTTGGGGGAGCAATGGCCCCGTGGCACCCCCTTGAGTGCGCCAATGAGTGTAACCGTTGAGTATTGATGAGAATGTACGTTAAGAAAAAAGCAGGTGAGGTCCATTTAAAAAAAAAAAAAACTTTATTAATTATAATAAACGCGATTGGCACTTAAAATAATATTTTCAATGTTATCAACCGTGTAAACGTAAATTATTAAAATAAAACTAATTTACAATATAGCCCATCAAAAAACTAGCAATATAATCTTGGTTAATTGGCATTAATGATATTGATTAACGAATTTTGAAACTACCATAAACAAAAGTGTTTCTTAACATTGCTGCGTATAATTGACAATGTAGGCTAACTCCAATGGTAATCGATCCCACAAGGGTTACTAGATAGTCGTCGAATAACTCTCTCTTTGTTTTCATTGGAATATAGAAAACGTATGAACATCCAAAACTTATGCAGTAAAAATATTTTTACACGTAAAAAGTTGAAAAATATAAGGTTTTTTTCTATTTTTTTTTTTTTTTTTTAAATACTGACTTTGAGATTTATTTTTGAATGAAAATGCGCTAAGTAGTAAAAAATAATTATTCGATAAAAGAGAGTATATTTTATGTAGTAAGGTTAATATGATTATTCTTAAACATTAATATTTATCAAAGTCTCGGCACATCAAATTCAAAATTGCGACAGTAATTGAAGCCGCTTTAAATATTCCCGATATTTCCAGCAGCACACTTGGTTCATAGAAAACCAACGCGATTCTATTGTCCATATTTAATTAGTTGTTGCAAAATTGGAATTTGTTTTGCCGAGACTCTAATAAAATGTATTTTTAAAGAATAATCGGTATATTCTTTCTGCAAACTAATTATTCATCGAGTATTTTTAATTTTTAACGTATTGTTATTAAATTTTTCGGTATAAATCTTGAGGTCGGTATTATTTGTTAAGAATTAATTAAAACAACTGCGTAATTATGTACGAATTGACGTTATTTATTTTGTTTTTTCCCCCACGATAAAGATAATTTCTAATATTTGTGATATTTTTGTATCTTATTTATGGCGAACTGTTGAAATTTAATAAAGTCAAAAGCTTTTTCACTTGCAAAGAGTTTTATGCGATAAGTCAGAAAAGCTTACATATATGGAATTAACTGTTTGGACGAGAAAAAAAGTATGGGAAACCATAGACCATTTTTGATAGTAAAAACTTGTCACATTGTTGTTTTACACATTCGGAAACGTTAATACAAGCAAAATTCAAACAGACGACGTCCAAACTCGAACACTTATACACGCAGAACACTAAACGGTATTGGTCTCCAGAGTACGTCAGAGGACGGAACTTGTAACTGCAATGACCTCCCCTGTATAGTTCCGTCATCGTGCGTAGTTTTGATTCCAATTTTTCGTACGATTTTTTTTTTTTTTTTTTTTTTAACCCCCCTTTGGGCATATCAACAAAGGATCTTCGCCCAGAAACGAAAGGAAGGAGAAGGATCAGTTAAATTTATTTTACGCCAGTCAGTTATAGTCGAGGTTTTCCCCATTTTCCACGTTATAAACTTCTCTCATTTTTTTTTAGATGTACCACCGGGGGGGACACCTTTGGTTTCTTTTCGTATCTCCCGGTGCTTTCGATGTGCCGCAACGTTACTGCGAATTAATTATCGTCAAAGAATCTCGCGCAAAATTTATCAATATCAAATCTTCGCAGTTAATTATCGGTCTCGTTCGTGCAATAATAATTTCGGCGTAGACAGCGGGGGGCAGTTTGCCGACGAGAAAGCTGGAGGCAGAAGTAATTTTACCGACATTATCGAATTAATATAATCCTCCGAAAACACACAGACCTATATCGCGAGCGTAGCTTTATATTAAAAAGCCCAATAATACATCATCGCGTGTGACTCATTGAAAATCTGATTTCTTGTTTGAGCTTTCATTTTTCAAGCATTCGAACGGAAATTGCGAAGAAGTTTTCTTCAGATTTCGCTACCGACTCAACGAGCGGAGGTTTGCTTTTCAGTATTTTTATTTCATTTTTCGTTTTCCTAGTTCGCTCTAATTCACTTTTTACGATATAATGATCCATTTAAGAAAAAACACGTTATTAACATGAAAAAAACCAAACGTCTCTTTCGTAGTATCAAATTCGACCATGAGAATATGTAAAGCGTTACCACGAAATTTTATTTTAATAATATATATATTCTTGTTTCTTTTTCCTTTTTTTTTTTTTTTTTTTTTGTTTTTTGTTTAATATAGATCAAATATTCTTGTTTTGCGTTTTATTAATTTGATTATAGGTAGTAACAGAAATGGTGTCGATATATTGTTTGAACGCGAAAAATTCGTATTTTTAAAAATCTATCGCTGGATTTTATTTTTAAAGGTTACGTACTATTTTCTGGTTCTCCTGTGTGAGGCAAGCGAAACATTTATTCGTGCGCACTTTTTTTCGGTTCAAATTTGTGGAAGTTACAGTGTCTGAGTCCGAACGCGGGTTCATGAAACCCCACTTCCTAACCCAATGACCGACGAAATCGTCAGAAAATTGGCGCACAGGTGTAAAAAAGTCGTATTTACAGAAAAGAGCTTTTGCATCTATCTGAAATAAGGGCTGTTTCCGAAGGGGTGTAATGAATATTTTAGCTTGCTGTGAAAAATAAATTAGCGAGCAACTTTGTGCGTAAATAACCGGGCAACAAGCCGTGCAGAGCTCACTCTTTTTTTAAAGTTAATATTTCAGTTCTGGGTAAATTTAACTTGAAAAAGTGCATTATAGTAGCGAAATTTCAACGTACGTATTTTGAATAATTCGTTCTTCAGCATCGTTACAATATCGCTATATAGTAACAACAAACAAAAGGAAATATACATTTGGAAACCGTTTATGTTATTACGATCATTATTATTATTATTATTATTATTATGATTATTATTATTATTATTATTATTATTATGATTATTGTTATTATTATGATTATTATTGATATTATTATGATTATTGTTATTGTTGTTGTTATTATTATTATTATTATTATTATTATTATTATTATTATTATTATTGGGACACCGAATGTACCGATAGCGTGAAATGGTCAATAATTTTTCGGAGGCGGCCTTTTGCGAATTTTTTCAGACTATACAAGCGCGGAACTGAATTTAATCCGCTAGGCTATGATGAGTGAGGGTAAATGGAAGCGAGCTTTTACGAGCGACAACAAACTATTAAAATTTACGACGGCTATAAACATTACGTAGTAGTTTTATCGCTCGTGACCGACTTGGTATACATTTTCATTTCGTCGAAATAATCGTCGGCGTTTTTATCAAATTAAAAAGAAGAAAAAGTAGCAAAAACTGACTGGAACATTTTTTTGTTTATTTCTTTGTTTTTACAGTCTTTGCGCAAAACATTTTCTCTTTTGCTTCCTTTTCCTGTCAATGAGACCTTGGCGGAGAGAGCGAAAGAGAGAGAGGAAGTGAGAAAGTAAAGATAACGCTTAAATACGGTACAGTTATGGCTCATGTTGTATATCGTTAAACTGAAGTCGATAATAATGGGGGGTCGGTCATGTCTTTGCGGCGTTTTAGTTACAGTGTAATAGCGTACGAAATGTGTAACAAATAGTTTTTCTAATACGTAGTTGATAATCCGGAATATTTCCGATATCTTTTGATAGGTTGCTTCGAAAGTCTTCCGTTAGTTTTTTCATTGTTTACGTAATTTTATTCAGTTGTTATTGTTTTTCTTTTTTGACATGTCGAATAAAAAAAAAAACAAAAAAACTCGCCTATTATACAAAGTGCAGCGTTTTCCAAAAAAGAAAAAAATCAAAATACCGAGTCTCCTTTCAATAGCTATTGCTAAGAACTAAGATGTTAAAATTTAAATACGACGTTTAGGACATGGAAAAGGTAGCAAAATGCAAAAAAATTAAGGAAATTAAATGGAAAAATATTATCGGTCAAAACTTCTCTAGAGGCAAAGGAAAACTAAAAAAAGGAGTACACGGAGCAGAATGATTATCACTGTATCTGTTTATTTCACTCATTGTTTCTTTTAAGTTGTACAGTAATTAATTTTAAACACCGATTTTTGAAAACAATTATTTAATTTATATGATTATGCTGATAGAAAAACTAAAAATTTCCGGTATGAAGGGAGCGGAGAACTGGTCCTAGTTCGGGAACGCTTAGTATAAAGATATTGGGCATTTTAAGCGATGTATTTCAATTACATTAGAGCTAGTTGCTGTTAACAGTAGCTCTTCTTGAATGGTAATTTTAGTATTTCGATTTTTTTCGGAAGGTTGCAAATTTTCAAATTAACCTGAAGGTTAACGGACGCAATGTTTTAAAGTCTATTCTGCGGAAAATTAGCAGTTATATTAATTTGTCATTTGCTGAGACATTTCGTGCTCTTTATCTTCTTATATGCTTTTCCTAAAGCCACTCATAATTTTTGTTATATTGGTTACACCGATCCGTGGCGTAGTTGGTTAAGTAATGACGTTCCGTTACGGGAGGATATGCCGCTGCCGTGACACTTACAAAAATTTCACTTATGCTGGGTTAGTGTGTGCTCATAGTTAAGCATTCTAAAAATGAAAAAAAAAAAAGCATCGGAGTAAAACATAATCGGCTCTTCCTTCTGCAAATTGTTTTTAGATAAAAGTCCTCGATTGAATTGACGAGCCCAAGATGAAAAAAATTCTAATTCTGCCAAGCAGTGAATAACTCCTATTCAAGTTATACACGTGATATTATTTTTAAAAAAAGAACTAAAAAAAAACAGAAAATTGATAAGTTTTTTTTTTTTTTTTTTTTTTTTTAAATAAAATAATAGTGAGGATTTCCATGCGCTGTGTTTAACTACTGAGGCTATTACAGCACATGGAGCCTACTTAGGAAGGTTAAACTCTATGGTATAGGCCGCTGCTACGCACGAAAGCCAACATAGCTGCGACCGCAGACGGAACGTTCGATAAGATCTTAGAGATAGAGGTGGTAGTGAAATAGGTGGATCTTGGTGCCGCAAAAGAGAAACATTCGAGAAGGAGGTGAGATGTAGACGGGGCGCTTGGTTGACCACAGAAGAATCAGACATTTGGGGGTGCTTGTCCCGTGAAGATATACCCGTGCGAAAGGGTTGTGTGACCTATTCGGAGGCGATTCAAGACAGAAAAATCTCTGCGAGAAATTTCGTCTATGGGCCACCAGGGTTCTGTGGTTGATTTTATGCTTCGGAGGAATGTACTTGCGGATTTCCATTCCTGCTGCCATTCTTCTCCAGTTTGGTGCATAAATAAATGGACCATTGTGGGGGGAAGAGGGGGATTACATGGCATTGGAGAGAATAGTGTCGCCTGAGCTGCTCGATTGACGCGCTCATTACCTGGGACTCCTACATGGGCCGGCACCCATAGGAAGGATATTTCAGAGTTTAGGTGGGATAGTCTGTATAGTAGGTAGTGGACTTTTCTTATCAGGGGGTTTTTGGGTTTTATTTCTGAAATAAGTTGAAGGGAATTTAAGGAGTCAGTTATAAGTAGGGCCTTTTGGGACTGGGGGTTAGTATCAGTATAGTGTTGAATGCAGAAAACAATTGCATATATTTCAGCGTCCAGTGCTGTGCAGCAATCATGCAGTCTGACTGACTCTGCTGTTTTTGATACTTCGAAGGAGCATGCCGCCGGTGACTGATAACCTTTTGCCTTCGCTCCATCTGTGTAGAGGCATACATGATCGGTGTAGCTCGCTATGGTGTTTTTTACTATTTGTACTACGTTTGGGGGATATTGTGCTTTATTGAATTTTGTGAGAGATATGTTTATATTCGTGATCGGCTGACTCCAGGGAGGTTCAGTTATTGCGAAATCTGGTAAAGCTCTTGGGATTGAGGGGATTTGGAAATGATCCATAACTGAAAAAAGTTCAGGCACTGGATCGTTCCCAAAACTCCCATTAGGGGATATGGTGGCCGGCTCGAGTGACGGGGTCTTAGTATTACTAAGGAGGGAGCTCAGTTCTTTAAAGTTGTAATATTTCCTATAATAGGATAGTGGGGGGACAACCTGCCAGTGCACACAAACTTACAACAGGAGTAGAGGGATGAGTGGAAAGAATAGACCGGAGGGCCGCAAAATGTACAGGATCTAAGGATCTTAGCACACTATTGGCGGCTGAGCAGTATACCCGGCACCCGTAATTGATTCGCGAAAGGATGATTGATCTATATATTGTAAGGAGTAGTTTTGGATTTATGTTGTATTTGTAATTCGACAGATATTTTAGGATGGACAAGGATTTTAGACATTTAGCTTTGAGCTCACGTATGTGATCGCGCCAGGAGAGTTTTTTATCAAATATTAAGCCTAGAAACTTAACTGATGGACGGTTTGGGATAGGAACACCATTTAGACTCAGGAATATGCTGGAAAGTGCGTTTTGGCGTCCCCTGTGGAAATCAACACATATTGTTTTTGTTGAGGAGAAGGTCAAACCGTTGTCATTGGACCACTTTTGGAGCTTTTTTATGGATTTTTTTAGGATATTTTGAGCGTTTATAGGATGGTTGGATGATAGGGAGATGTTTAGGTCGTCCACATAGAGCCGGGACGTTACAGGGGCGGCAAGCCAGTCGGTTAAGTCGTTAACGTAGTATATGAACAAGGTTGCACTTAAAGCAGAGCCTTGTGGTACACCATTTTCCAACAGCATCAGTTCAGACGTTGACGAACCAGTCGTAACTTGGATCGTTCTATTGTCTAAGAAGCTGTGTAGGTATTTACCCATTTTTCCGGCGATTCCCGCCGTTCGCAGTTTTAGTAGTAGGCCATGACGCCACAGGCGATCAAAAGCTTTCTCTAAATCGAAAAATACTGCATAGAGGTGCTGTTGACGCTGAAACGCCGAGAGTATCTGCCTTTGCAGGCTAAGTAGTTGGCTGACTGTTGATCTTGCCTCTCGCCCGCCGGCTTGGTTAGGAGAAAGAAGACTTTTCTGTTCGAGAAAAAACAGGAGACGCCTATTAACCATCTTCTCCAGCGTTTTGGAAATGACACTCAATAACGAGATAGGACGGTAACTTTCGGGAAGGGAAGGGTCTTTGTTTTCCTTTAGTATTGGGATTATATTTGCCGACTTCCATTGCGCGGGGATGTTTCCAGAATTCCAGATTTGATTGTATATGTGTAGGAGAAAATGTTTTCCGGAAATTGGGAGGTACTTAAGCATGTATGGGTGGATGCCGTCGGGGTCAGGAGCAGTGTTGGATGTATGGTGGTTGAGTTGGAAATTTAGTTCTGAGATGGTAAAATTACTATTGTATGATTCATTGGATTCGGGTGGAAAGTGCACTGGCTGTTGCTCTGCATGGTATTTCATGCTACGGAAAGCGGGGGGATACTTTTCTGATGACGATGCTGCGGTGAAGTGATTGGCAAACGCTTTGACAACGTTAGCTTCATCCGTTATTAGACTGCCATTGATGTTGAGAAGGACGCGTTTTGGGATAGTGCTAATTCCATTGATGGATTTTATTTTATTCCATATGGTCCTGTTTGACGTTGATGAGGAGATGGATGAAATAAACTGTGACCAGCACTCTTGCTTTTTGTCGCGAATGAGAGCTCTGGCATGGGCTCGGCACTTCTTGAAGGCTACTAAGTCAGATAGCGACCGAGACGATTTATACTTTCTGAGTGCTCGTTAACGCTGTTGGATTGCAGTGTGGATCTCTTTGCTCCACCATGGTACTTTCTTAGCTCGAAGATTGTGGGAGGTGGGTATCAATAAGTAGGCAGCATCTAGTATAGTATTAAGAAATATCTTTAAATTGTCTGATAGGGACTCACTAGGAGCTGGGATTTTAATTCCGGCTGTGTATGCCGTCCAGTCTGCCTTGTGAAATGAGAATCTTGGGGGTCTTGGGATTGGTGGTGATGGATGATATCCTGTGAAATGCAGAAATACAGGGAAATGATCGCTGGAGCAAAGGTCGTCATGGACAGATGATTTAAGTTTCGGGAGCAGTAATGGGGATACCAATGCCAAGTCTATTGTTGAGAAAGTGTTATGGGAGAGGTTAAAATGTGTATGGTTAGGTGGGGGGAGAATGCACAAATCGTGCTCCATTAGTATGTTTGTAATAATTGATCCATGTCTGTTGGTGGACGTCGCTCCCCATAGTGGGGAGTGAGCGTTAAAGTCTTCAAGTATGACCATTGGGCTTACTAGTTGAGATATGGCATTTTGAAGGTCTGCCGAGTGTACCATATGGTTGGGGGGAAAGTAGCAGTTGCAGATCGTTAGTGTGGACCTCGATAGATTGTGTAAGAGAACAGATATCGCTACCATCTGAAGGGGTGTATTCATTCTGACCGATACAGCCGTGATCGACGTGTGCACTAGAGTTGCTACTCCTCCGTTTACTCGGTTGCCTCCGATATTATCGCATCGGAATAGACTATAGTGTTTTATTCTTGGCTTGTCTCTAGGCTGTAAATGCGTCTCCTCCAAGCAGGCTACTAATGGAGAATATGTGGCTAATAGGTGTTCTAGTTCGGCTTGATGATTAATAAAACCTCTGCAGTTCCACTGCATAATTATATTATTACTCGCCATGTTGGGTGTTTCTGTGTTGTCTTGTGAAGTCTGTGAGTGTTGCTAGTCGATGTTTGATGTCAAGTTTGTCATAGTATTCGTGTGTTAGTGGGTAGAGCTTTCCTCTGACGTATTACCATCTGTGGATAGGCTGCTCAGACTTTTCAGTATGCGAGTACATCTATTTTTTAAACTTGTGCTCTTCAGAGATGGTTTGGCGGCTGCAATTAGGTGAAACAGTCCATCTTTATCCTGTGTGAAATTGTGTACATAGGTTATGTAGTCAGGTTTGGAAGCAATGTTGCTCAAGAATATTTTGAAATCGTCAAGGTTGATGATGAAGTTAGATTGGTCATTGTCAAACATCGGTTTGATTTTCTCAACTGCTTCGTCGATGTTAGTGACTTTTTTCTGTTTTGACTTCTGCTTAACCGGCTCAGTGATGTGCTGCATGTCTGGTGGTATTTTGAATTCGGTTTTCTGTTGGGCCTGTTGCTGTAAAACGTTCTTCCCTTCTGGCTGTGGTTTCGAAATATTTTTGAACTCTGATTGGATTGGTGGGCTATTTATTTGTTCTAGTTGTACTGTTTGGTTGTTTTCATCTTCCGGTAACGGGATATTAATTTTCTTTATTGCAGGTTGTGATGTTGCAGATAATATAGGGTCGCCGGGCAGAGAATCTGGTGTTGTTGGATGGGGGCGTTTCGCATTTGGAATTACTTGGTCGGCTTCCATTGTTCTGTCAATGTCTAGATGTTGTGGGGGGAGGGGGGTAGGCGATGTAATTGGTTGATTAGTTTTCCCTTTTTTATTTATGCAGCTGCGGCATGAGTGGTCGTCTAAGTGGAGGAATATTCGGTGTTCATGTTCATTGTGGGTTAGTATAAAGGAGTCAGGGATGTTGGAACAATTAACCTGCTCGATGTAGACTTGTCTGCGCCAGCTGACAATATGTCCGAATTCAGCGTCGTTTGGGTTGACTCGAAGGATGGCTATAGGAGTGATTAATTTCAGTGAAAAAACTGAGGCAAGATGTGAAAGTATAAGCTGGTTCGGGATAGTGGGAGAGACGTTTGACATAATTAGTTTGTTAGATGGGGTTTTTAAACGTCGTGCAGTGATTACTTGTGAGCTTATTTTAATTCTTCCTCCATGTTCAAACAGCATTTCAACGTTGGATTTCGATTTTAAAAATATTGCAACTCGATCTCTACTAATTCTCGCGCCTGCTATTATGTTAGCTGGTCCGCCAACTTGATCTTTTAATGCTAAGAAGTAATCACGATTGGTGCTCGTCGGAATGTATGGGAATATTATACCCTGTTCCTCTGTTGGGTAATTGAAATCGGTTAGCGGGGTTATTTTCTTTGCGGTTTTTAATTTTTCAGAGAAAGATACTGGTACACTTGGCGCAGTCGGAAGAGTTGTATCGGAGACGTTGTTTTGGGTTTTGTCGTTTAACGCGGTCGCCGCTGGGCTGTCTACATTAAGAGCAGTGGACGGCTGGCAGCGCGAGTTGATCGCGGAAGATAAATCATCTGTACGCTGTGGATTTGTCTGTACGTTAGGCTGGTTCTTATCGGAGTTGCTGATAAGGCTGGTGTCGTGTGTTGGTGTATTCTGTGTGTTTGTGTGCGACTTACCTGTTGTGTGTGGTGAGGACTTACTACCGGTTGCGCTGTTGTTCACGTCGGGTTTAGACGGCGCTTTCGGCTTGCCGGCCGGCTTCCCGTTTGCGGGCGGCGGGCGGTTCATCGTAATGCGATGTTCTTATCACTATGTTAATACTACCTGATTTGAAATAACGCGAACACGAGAAGACAACGATTCACTTATTACAACAAATGATAAGAGAGGTGAAATTTGCTTATTGCACCAGTCTATTTATTTACTTTATGATTGTCGTTGCTTTTCCGACAGTAGGACGGATAGAACAATGTTAATCAAATGTAGAGATATCACGGCTGCTACAAGTCTCCGCGAACTGTACGACTTAAAAAAAATAAAAAGAGTTTTCTTACGCTACAAACTGAGAAGAATTTTCGAATGTAGTTGATTTTTTTTTCTTTTCAAAAGTTTCGCCCAGAGAGTTCACACCGCTGCGGGATATTCTGGCAACGAGAATGATTGACGATGGAGGACTATTTCCGTAAACATAATGTGAATTTTAGCTGTTTTCTATTTCGACGTACGCTTTTGTATGACTAGTATAAGCAGTTTGATAAATCTAAACAAATACACATTTGGGTAAAGAGTTCACTTGTTCGGTTTGTAGACATTATTGAGCATTCGGACTGTTACAACACCTAAAATTAATACCGCGCTCCTTCTATATTTCTATCCAGCCTTCCATTCCTGCTAATCCATGGGGGTTTTAACGTAACTCCATTGTGTCTACATGTCGTCTTCGATTTGATCATTTACTCCTCCTCGCTTCTCGGCAACGAGTTCTTCATCTTCATTCTGCCCCCTTCATCTATCGAAGAATAATTACGTATGCGACGCTAACCGTGTGTTTTTTGAGTACTCTTCTTTATTCAATGTACCAATCCGTACTATATTCTAATTTAGTACAACTCAATATTCCCTCACTTTATAATATTTCATCGATACTTACGTTCCCAAACCCTCTCATTTTTCCGGTAATCGCATCCTTCTTTTGCTCAATAGCGAATAGTATCAAAATTTAAATTGTCTCAAAAAAAAATGAAAGAATCAGAATAAATAAAGACACGGATGAATGCTCTTTGTATTAGCCAAGCCTCAAAAAAAGAAAAATAAATAAATAATATTTAGATTCGTAAAAATTCCAAGTATTCTTACAAATCAGCCGTTACTAAAGTTGCAGATGTGAAACGCAAATCCAATTTTAAATTTCTGCGTACTTTTGGGTACTATACAAAAGTATCATTAAATAGGTACCAATTGTTACATAATATCATAGTAGGTCGGTTTGTGCATAAACAATTTTTTAGTAAAGAGATTTTCTATTTTAAGGAACTGAGATTTAACAATACTCCGATAATTATAATGCATTCAGTTAGTAATATACCTGCGCATGACCCTATATAATACACTTCATATTTTTTTTCCCCAGTAATTACGGAATATGAAATATAAAATTTACGCGGAATTTATGAAATCTGGGAATTATAAAAAGATATAAACATTTATAACTCAATTATAAAAATATTCCTTTTTTATTATGCCCGTTGTGAACATGCTCTGTTTTAAATACGAAAAAACGGTTGCGGTATGTGACTAAATTTAAATATTGCGGTGTAAATATTGCGTTTTCGAATTGTACTATATTTTAATTATATACTTAATATAATACTTGGTTTTACTACTAAAATAAAATCGTATGTTAGCAAAATTGTAAGTACGCCCGGGGGGGTGCTTAACTTCGGCTATGATACGCGATGAAAATTTTCAAATCAGATTTTAAAAAAATGACAACGAATTTTGTTTTATATAATTTACGATTGCGTAATTTTATTATTAAAATTAAAACTTTGAATTTTCCGTGTAATTTTATTTGCGATATAACGGAATTTTTAAAAGTAGTGCGAAGATACATTTAACTTTAATTTAATTATGTTTCGGTAAATGTTTTACGCGTTAGGCTAATGCAAAAGACGTGAGAATTAGGATGAACGCAACAATTTACAGTTACGATTTTTTGATCGTGCGTTAGATACGTTTAGAACGGCGACGTCCATATTATTAGAACCGTACGCCAGAATTTCATTTTCACGGGGGGGCATTCGGAATTTCATGATTAGTATCTTTGAAATGTAGAAATGGCTATTGTAGTGTGTTATCAGACAAAAAGGAACAGCTGAATTGCATTTAGATGAACACGCATGGACCTGATCCCAGATGTGTGCTTCTTCTTCTTCCGTTGTGTTGCTCGACTCCGAGCGTCGTGAATCATCCATGTTGCAATGACCAAATGCAATCATTTGTCGCGGTCTGCCGCTGCTCGCAAGCATTCTTCCATTGTTTTTCCTGTTATTTCCGGAATTTGATCTATATATCTATTCGGAGGTTGGCCACGGTCTCTCCTTCCGGAGACGACCTTCCCCTACATAATAATTTTTTCGAGTGACTCTGGTTCACGGCGCATAGCCTGTCCGAAGAATTGTAAGATGCGGCTATGGATTGTTGGTAACAGTCTTTCTTGTGCCTCGATTTCCAAACTAGCCAGTACAGACGTCATCTCTGGCCATGGAACCCTTAGCATGCGACGCCAGCAAAATATCTCAAAAGCTTGTATACTTTTTTTGCCTTCCACGTTTATTGTCCACGTTTCACACGCATATCTGGCAATAGGGAATATACCAGCGTTTTAACTATCCTTTTCTTAGTAAACTTGGAGATGTGTCTGTCTTACCATATACGCGCTAAGCGCACCATTCCTTTCCGGGCTCTTGCTAATCTACCCCTAATTATTACGTTACAGTCTCCCTTGTTCGATAAAAGTGCTCCTAGATAGATCAGCTGATCTTTCACTTCGATCCCACAGAGTGTCTTTGACGGGGTTATTGGCGGTGTTCATTACCTCTATCCTCAATTAGGATTTGAATTTTCTGTCTGTTTAAGGAAAATTTTCCGTGCTTACTTTTTCTACTCTCTCCAACAGTTCATTTATTTCATTGTATGAGGATGCTATTAGGACTGCGTCGTCTGCATACCGCAGATTGCATACTTTTTTGCCACCAATTGTAAATCTTGCTTTCCAACCATCGGTCGCCCGACGAATGATCCATTCTCCATATATATATTATATAGAAGTGTGCTACTGAACTGCTATCGGAAAGCTTTAATACTTTTGAACTTTTTACCGTTAAGTTAGCTGCGAATAAAAGTTCAACCTATTTCCTCCCTCTATATAGTATTTTAGTCAGCCATCGTCACGTTAGATTAGGTAGTGGTGTTTCGTTCGGGCAGATATCCCGATTCTGTTAAGAATACAAAAAAATTCTTCTTGCGCTGGGCGTCAATATCCATAGTTGACGAGGCCGGAGAAAGAAAGAAAGCTTTTTCAGTGTAGAACGCTTCTTATCAAACAATGATAATAGCAAAAAAAAAGTAATGCCGAGCTTTTAACAAAATAAGTTGTGTTCGATCATTTGAAAATAGAGCAGATTCTAATTATAATATGTAAAACGTAAAGTTTTGCGCTAATGATCATTCAGGCGGATTACTGTTTATTTATTTATTTATTTATTTTTTTTTTTTCATATTTCAGCAACGTCTTTTTATAATTACTATTTCTCCTCTACCTTAATAAAAATCGGAACAGCCGCAGACCACAACAGGTTATCGTGATACGTTCTCTAATCCGTTTTCCGAAATATTACCTATATTGAAATGTTAGCCAGAATTCAATTCTCCGAGAAAGGTACCTGTTCATTTTATCATCGGGTGTTGGAGTGTTTTATAAAAATATGTGTGCGCATATTTACCGCTAGAAAACACGCGTCTGTCTATCATTTCTCCTTTAGTTTCAAGATGAATTGTTTCAAAAGAAGAAAAAAAAGAAAAGTGGTAAAGGAAATGTTCACAAGCTTCCAAATGAAATATTTTATACAACGAAAAAACCCTTAATAAGTTTTTTTTTTGTCTTTTTATTTCAATGTGTTTTTTAAGCGAAGCAGAATGAGTAAAAGTTTAAAAATAGGTTTTAACGAAAAAATTTAAATCTTTCTATACATGTGTTTTTCCAGTGTTCATCTCTCTCCGTGGAGCGTTCTGCCTTGTATTCTTATTTGCTGAAGCTTGGACTTCCTATTCCTTATTGTGATTCCTATAGTCCTTTCCTTCCCCACTAATTATTCCTGCTATTTGTTTCTTTTTAGATAAAATTTCTGATCGGATCAAAATATAACCGACTTCTTTCCTTTATATTTTGTTTCTGGGAAAAGGTCCTTGGTTGACGAGCCAAAAAAAAAAAAAAAAAAAAAAAAAAAACCTATTTCTATAAAAGTAAAACGAAATTAATATCTCTTTTATCTGGAAAATTGTTAAATAAATGTTCAAGTGCTATTGGTTATTAGGAATCTGAAAGAACTGTCTCGATCTATCAATGAAGGCTTAAAAATGTAATTTTATTTCATCGTGGTTTCAATTCCGGCTCAAGAACATAGACTTGTAAACCTTGCGGGGGAGGTCACTTTATATTTTTCAATTTTCAGAGGCAACTGTTGTGACATGGATCCATCAGGCCCGAATTAAGCGTATGATAGGCCCGGGGCTACAGAAATATTAGGAGCCCTTTTCGGAAGTGACAAAATTATCAGTTTTATAGATTTTCTATAATTTAATTTAATTATATTATTATTATGAATTCACGAATTAACATGTAATTATTAATATAAACAAAATTAAATATCATATAGACAATGAGTAGAATTTTCGATGCTAAAACTAAATATATATATGTATATAATTTTAAACAATGAATTTTTCAGCAAAATTTTAACTAAAGATTTGCATAAAAGGATACTGTGTGGTTGCGTGTGTTGTGCGGATACACACGCACACACAATCATACAGACATTTCCTAAAAATGTAGATTCCGAATCGTTATACCTTAAAACAAATTTCTGGTACGTTTTTACGAAACTCGAAATTTTATTATTACCAAGTTTCCTCCTCCGGAGGAAAAAAAAATGAATATAAAATTATTAACAAATAAATGTACTAAAAAATGCACTTGCTCCTGTAAAGTTAATTCTATTTATTTAAAAAGAAGTTGATGTATATGACAAAGATTCATTTTTTATTACATGTCGGAAGTGGGTGTCTCTTAGGGGCCTCTTTATAAGGCAGGGCCTGGGGCTACAACCCCCCTCTAGACCCCCCTAAATCCAGGCCTGAGAACCATCGTTGATTTCCAGAATTTTTTTATTCAACCGCTAGATTAATTTGTTTTTTTTTCCTATCCTGGGCGCGCCAGCGGCCTTGACCCAACAACATGAAAAATTAAGAGTTATAACTAAATAGCCAAGCGGTCAGAAATGGAAAAGACAAAGGACAACAGCAATGGAATAACTGAAGGCAATGGGAAGGAAAGAATATAGGTAGCGTTAAAGGGAGTAGGAAGACCCAAAACTAGAAGTTGGGCGTAAAGAAAGGAGCGTTCGTTAGAGAGTGTAGAATATTCGAATAGGATGTGATTTGAGTCACAAATACAAGAAGGCTCAGAAGCGTGAAGAGAGCAGAGAGGAGAAAGAGCTAAAGAAAAACGAAAGCGAGAAGAGGGAGTAGAGAATGATTGATTCTAAGCCTAATTAAGGAAACAACAGTGGAACGACGACAGGTAGGAATAGATTGAAACCAAGGCAGGAAACTAGGAACCGGTTGAATAAGACGGTACTGTGAAAAGCGATTTGAGAATAAAGATGGATACATGTCAGACCAAAGTCTAGAATGATTAGAGCGTGATAGAGAAAGAATGTCTGAGGATGGAAAAGAGTCGAGGAAAGGACCAATGCGGGCGGCTGAGCGAGCTAAAGAGTCAGCTGCGTCATTGCCCTCAATATTGGAATGACTAGGGACCCGTAGAAAGTCTATGAGAATAGAGCGGAACGAGAACAAAGAGGAGACAAGAGATCGAATAGAGAGGATGATACGGTCAGAAGTATGAGAAGGAGGAGAGGAAATGGTTTGAAGAACGCCTTTGGAATCAGAAACAATCAGGAATTTGTGAACCCCACTCGTAGAGGATATGAATTGAATGGCACGAAGAATTGAGATCGATTCGGCTGAGAAGATAGAGTAGAAAGAAGGAAGTCTGAAAGACTCAGAGTGCAGGAACGTAGGAGACGTATACGCGCCACCCACGCCCCCATCACTCTTGGAGATTAATTTGGTCCGGTTTCTGTTTTGCCGGGGAAAAATGTAAAAAAAAGAGTTGAACTGTATTTCCGCGATTTTATTATCTAATTTTTGTATTCGTAATAAAAACGATAATATGCTGTATTTTAAAACGGAGCGATTAAATTTTGTTTTTTACCTTGCCACAACGATATTATATTGCACAGATGGAAAACGATGTTGCTTTAAAAAAAAAAAAAAAAAAAAAAACCGGCCCAGATGGTAGACTGGTGAATTTTCGTTTTCATCTCTGCTACAATCCGCTATTATTATAACAGTGACGTACTGACCACAAAGGGCCTAAATAGTTGTTTATTTGGTTTATATCATGGTGGAGCTACCGTTCGCAGTCCACCACTAAGCCTAATGGATCTGTTCAGTGTCCTGCTATTTGAGATCCTACCTAGGTCATTTCTCTGGTGTTCCGTATTCGACTTCGAATTTTATAAACGCGCGCGTGTGTGTGTGTGTGTGTGTGTGTGTGTATGTGCCTAAGATAGCTGGTATTTTGCAAGCTGTTGGTTTTTTTATTTCAAAAACCTTCTTAATTAGGTCGGTGTTGAAAATCTAACGGAATTTCAGCACTTTTAATAATTAGATTAGTCATGTTTTAAGGCGGGCAGTATTTTTTTTTTTTTTTAATTCACTTTTTTTCAACTCTTCCGATTCCTCTTAATGATCCACGTTCGCAACGATTTCGTAAACAGCTTTAATGATCAGTTGCGGGTGACAGGTTTGAGAATCGTATAGAGCTTTGCTTTGAAAATAAAACATTCTTCCGCTATGTTGTATACCATCTTCTCTATATTGCGGAGATGCTTTTTTATTACCGTATCTAAAAGTTCCATGGTAGAAATAGAATTTTCTTACAGGTCAAACGGTTAATTGCGGACCGGAAACAAAAAAGAAACAATATCCGAAATAACTATGTTTCTTTTTTCGGCATATATTCTCGCGGAGAGGAACATTGTTTTGTTCGTTTCTTTTTTGGTTTTTTGCGATTAAAATAAAAATGGCGTTATCTGCCAGTTAAATAACCCCCCCCCCCCCCACTGTAATATAAAATTACCGAGATATTTTTATATTTTCCGTTTATATTAAAAGATTTAGGAATTTCTATAGATTCCAAATTTGTGTTTTTCTAGTTGTATTTTCGTAAAGTAAAATCCCGGATTTTATTATTTGTACTTTGTTTACCAACATAAAAACAACACAGTTAATCATTCGAGAGTAGAGAAATATTATTTGGTGCCCGCATACTCAGCGGCAATTTCAATTGCTTGAAAAAAAAAAATACAAATTCGTAAAATGCGTTATAAATTTTTTTTCTCCGGTCAATTCAGTCGTTTAAATTACCCTGCACCTTTATATAGGCTGTGAAGAAAAAAAAGGTGTGACACTGTGAATAAATTAATAGGTGTTCAAAACAACTATTGTAGGAAATTTGTTTTCGAGCAGAGAACAAACAGCAGGGGGTGGCATTAAGTATTCTTAGCCAGTGAGTTATGTTGCCGGAGCCCCAAAAAAAGAAAAAACAAAAAACAAAGAAATATTCATATTATGTGGGAACAATTTGTAAATTCCCCTCTTACAAAAGGATTAAAATTAATAAATTCCCAGTTTCTAAACCGGAAATTGATTTGCTTCAACACGGAAGGTTTTAAATTATTAATTAATGAATATTACTTTAGCCGAGAGTTTTATAAGATAATACTTTTGTCCAAACGCAGGAATATTTACCGCAGTAATCTGCGTACATAATGCGGGTCTGTATATTGCTAGTGTAGGATATGTATGTATATTTTAATGTATGCTTTTATGTTTTTACATATATATATATATATATATACTTTTATACATTATGAGTATGCGTGTGTATATGTGTGTGTGCGAACGGGTACGTTACGTCTGTATATGCTATTATTGTTATACATTTATTTTGTATACATTGATTTAATGCGTAGTAGTAGTTACATTGTAATAATTGTGTTCTCGCTGCTATGCATGAAAAAATAGATACTTTCGGATTTCGGGCGATTATTTTGTAATTTACATTTTGCCCGTCCGAACAATGTTTTATTTCGAACTGGTAGGAATTAGTATGTACTTGTAAAAATGTACTCATTTCTACGTTGTCTTTCATTTTCTTATGCAGCTGCGTGTCGGGTCTTTTATTGATATTTACTTACGCGTGTAAATCTCCTTCGCCGACCATTGCTCTTATCTGCATTCCTGCTCTGGTAATGATTGATTTCCGATTTCTCATCCGCGATGTTAGTCTTCAGACATGCCGGCACTTTCTTCACTCGTACTGCGCACGTAGAAAAATCATTTCGTCCGCAATCCCTACAACACCATCCTTAGATTCTCATTATGCGGGGATCTTATTTTTCCGTATCCTTTCGCGTCTGATGACGTTACATTCGCTAGACAATGTCGTAGTTAACGCTCTCGAAATTGACGTGAAAACGCGCCATTGTGTACTTTACACGTTGGATCTTCGTGTCGCATTCAATTTTCGCTATTTTGAACTGACTGACGCTCGAGTGAGATTCGCTGCGTTACACGTATCTATTATTGCATAGACACTTCGACAATGTGTACTCTGTAAACCTCCGTTACAGATGGTGCTGAATTTTTCACCGGAAATTCTTCGGGGAAAGCAATTTTTCACCGAGTCTATTCTCAGCGGAGAAGCTGCTTTCAATTCTTACATCGGAACTTTTTAATGAAATGAGTTACACACGTCGTCCAAAATGTCTACACTGCTGACAGTTTTCTCGCGATGGCACTGCGTAGGTTGGTTTCCTGAAAAGATGCTCAATTTGGTCGGGAACGATTCAGAAATTCAGCTTGTTCTCGCACGTTCGTGCGTGATATATCAGTTTTTGAAACGTAAATAACCGTTGTCCCATCGAATTTACTTCCGATACTCTCTACTCTCTATATACATATCGAATGTACACTGTGACTGCTGAAAGTTGTTTTTCCCGATTATCCCGTCGGGAATTGTCGGACATAATCTGAAAACAGTTTTTCAACGTCGGTAACAGTAACGTTAATTACCGTTTTGCTAGGCTAGAATTATTATTCATGTCGCTCTAAAAACAACGTCTTTCATGGGGGGCTATTCATAAAACGGAACGTAATTTGTTCAAATGTCTAAATACGTTTCAACTATTCCTGTCTGCGTATTATTCGTGTTTTTTCTCCCTTTTTTTAACCGACTTCAAAAAAGAAGGAGGTATTCAATTCGACTGTACTTTTTTATTTTTTTTTTATGTGTGTTACCACAGAAGTTTCTTCTAGGTGAACCGATTTTGATGATTCTTCTTTTATTTGAAAGGTGCTGTTTCTCACGTGGTCCCATTTAAATTTGATCAAGATCTGACCGACAGTTTTTGAGTTATTCTTAATAGTAATGCTGCAGATTGAAGCTTTTTGGATGTTTTTCATTCATGAAATTGTTTTCACCGCCGTCGAATTAGATTTATTGACTTAAAATACTATAAATTTGCCAAATTACCATGGAAATGTAGCTTTTGATGTTTTCACACCGTGGAAATATCTGTTCTTATTAAAATGTTTTAATTTAATTGAATAAAAATACACTAAAAAGTAACGAAATAAAATGCTTTTTTAAAAAACATAAATACCGATACTTAAATGTTTATTTTAAAAATTTAATAAAAATGTACTAAAAAGTAAAAAATAATTACTCCCGATTATAAAATATATATCAGAGTGATATAACACTTAAGTGATGATATTACCGTAATTCTTATACAACATTAAAACCTTAATTAGAGTCGGCATCAAATTCGTATTAAAAGAATAATTAAAAACTGCGTTAAATGTTCATTAAATTGTTCCTAGATATTGTAACATGAATTTGATGCCAAGTCTAATTAAGGTTTTAATGTTGTATAAGAATTATCGTAATATCACCACTTAAGTGTTATATCACTCCGATATATATATTTTTTCTTATCGGGAGTAATTATTTTTTACTTTTTAGTACGTTTTTATTAAATTTGTATAATAAACCTTCAAGTATCGGTATTTATTTTTTGTAAAAAAGCACTTTTTTCCCGGAAAATTGAACGAAATCTACGACGCCCTATTCACGTATCGCTATTAGTATTTTTAACTTAATTTCGCACACATCTTAAATTATTGAAAAATTTGCAAACGAATTCGCGATGCGCCCTAATAGAATTAGGGAAAAATACTAGTCGTGTAATTCTGTACGTCGTAATTAGGGATTGCAATCCGGCGTCATATTCAATCCGACCTGATCCGACCGGATTGATCAAATCAGGATGATTTTCTCTTTTTGTTCCAAAACAGACTGTTAATGAATTAATCGAGTTAGTGTATTATATAGGTAGTTTATAAAAAAAAAAAAAAAAAACATATATATATATGAACATATAAACTTTATTTCCGATATTAAAATTAGACAATGAGCAAACAATTAAAACCTAGTAAAGTATAGGTAACTAGTTAAATTTTAACGTAACGTTACGGGTGATTCAGTCTTCGTAGATTTCACAGATAGAGATCAATTTTAGTAAGTAATTTTATAAAATCTAACATAATTAACCTTACGTTATTTACTGAGATCATAGTAATTAGGTATTTGAGAATGCTAATAAATCTTATTCTTATATTTATGACAGACATTATTATGATGAATGTGTTTAATGAATGGCATAAGTATCACAATACTAAGTTTATACCTCTTTAATTTAATCAACTCGAGATAATTAATTATTCCAAGTATTCATTATCAAAAAATTAATTTTGGTTTTGAAAAGAGGGATCGTAAAAAACAAATAGTGTTAATTTGGGTCATTTCCCAATCGACTTCTAATAGAGCTACAAATATAACCTGGGCCCAAAAAGGCCCTTTCAACTTCTACACTTGTCGGCTTTATTGTCAGCAAATAATCATGAATAGTAGACAAGTATTCTTCTCGAACTCCTTCACCTTCAAATGCAGAGTCATTTCCTTTTTTAGTACTTCATTCAAATCTTTCGCTTTTTTTCGCACACGCACACGCACCACGTATTTAAAGTACCTACTTATGCAACAGCGCAATTATTTTGCCAAAAATTGCCATCACCTGATCCGGTACATTGGTACCGGATAAGGTAAACGTTTAGTGACGCCGGATGCGCCGCAGTACCGGATCCGATTTTCCGGGTTGCAATCCCTAGTTGTAGTCTCCGAATTTGTGTACACCTTCTTTTTTTTTTTGCTTGTAAATAATAGTTTGCAAACAATATCTTAATTACTATTGCCCTACGCATGTAACGATGAAATTAATTTCCAAAATTTATGTTTAATACGGAACGGCCGTTGGAGCGTGTACACAGATTCTGGCATTTCATAATTTTCAGAAATTTTATATTTTCTCATAAAATTCACTCATCGTGGCGAGCTGTATTATTTTCGCTTAAGTTTCTTCTAACTTGTTTTATTTATTTAATTTTTTTTCCCCCCGTTATAGAGATGCCGGAATTACACAATTTATACCGTTTGGGCGCAGTTACATATTATATTTCCCCCTAAATTCCATGTTGTGACCGGGGGGGGGCTCGATTTGATACATTGAATTGCACGAACGGACGGCAAAATAATTCGTTCAAGTGCGACACAGAACTTTACGTCTGCGAGCGCGCATTTTAAAAAACGTTTTTTTTTTTTTGTTTTTTGAAAACTACACGGCAACATGAAAATATGGTAGAAAATGTTCAGTAACTCTCCTGTCGTCAGAAAGTTAAACAAAGAGTTCGGGCCTTCTACACACACTATACACTTTAAAAACTAGTTCGGATGTCATCGCGATAAGCGGTGTTTGTTTGGGGAAGTGCTTTCATCTCTTACAATTCCCGCGTAAAATGAACAGAAAATCCAAAAGCAAACAGAGTCCAGTCGTATCGAGTTATTTCATTATAGAGCAGGGGTCATGCGCATTCGGGATGCAATGCAAGCGAGCCGGATTTAAACCGGGCTTCGAGTAAACACACTGGCCAAGATAATGCGATGGAATTGCATCTTATTTCTTTAGCTTACAGTGTCATCAAAAATTGCTACTACGGGAGAGGCCGGGGGCCCCAGTTACTGATAAAAGTGTTTTCGTTTTATCATTATCGTGTTTATGAATATTTAAAGCGGCGGCCGCCTGTGGCTTTGTTTGCTCTGAAGAACTTATCTTACTGTTTCAGCGTTCGCGAGCTTTTGGTGAGAAAAATATTTTTCAGCCTCGTCGAAGAGGATTTTTGCACTGAGCGGAACGAAAATAAAAGAATAATAAAAGGAGCTGTTAATGTTATTATTTACAAACCGGTGCCGTGACACAGTTTGCGTCTCTTTTAAATTACGTAATATATTGCTAGCGATACATTAATACACTGAACTACCGTCCCATTCGCTAAACGATAGCGGTGAGGGTGGCGGGGGTTATTCGTCATCTGTCATTTTTATCATTATATCGGCTCTTCTCTTTAAATTAATACGTCATTTTTATATTTTCGGCCTATGTAAACAGACACTTGGCACGCCGTAATGTTGATAAATAAATGTTAAATGAGTTGCCTTTTCGCGTACTTGTGTCTTAGTTTGCCAGAATACCAGCGCCCATTATTAACGTTCGCGCACGTTGGATGTTTATTTATACACCCGGATGCCGAGGACGTCCTATTCTCGCGATCCCTTTCGAAGGCGATAATTTCTATTTTTATTCGTGCACACACACTTGCACGAGCAATGTCTACCACCGCCCGGTATATTTGTAAAATCGATTTTTAACTTGTTTATTTATCTTTTTTCGGGCTAGCAGACGATATCAACGCCGTTCGTCTGAAAATCTCGCCTAATCGCGTGTAATTAGCGCAGATGTACGCACCTCTTTTTTTTTTTCTTCGTCTAAAAATCCGTGTCAAAATTTTGCAATTATCGGGTTGACCGGCCGGATGAATAGGTGATCATTTTTTACGTACGCTATAATATAAAGCGGACAAATATTAAAATTAAGAAGCAAATATATGTGCCAAATAATTAAACAAATCCGCAATTTAAATAAACTTACGCAAAATAGATTTTGAAGGGGAAAATCTATCATACCGGAGTCATTTGGAGTTTTTAAAACTTTTCAAACATGAATATTGTCTCGAATCTCGAATTATACATAATCAGCTTAGAATGGAAAGAAATTCGGAGCCCCCGAGAATAGAAATTGAAGAAAATTATATTCAAATAATAAACAACGATTTAAATAACAATTAATTTTTACGAAATAATTACCAGATATTACAACGAATATGAATTAATTTTTACCGATGGTTCTATTGATAAAACTGCGAGACGATTCGCGTCTGCCTTCTATTAATAAAAAAGTTTCAAAAGTATATCGAATAACGTATGTCGGATCTTAAAGTTATTATACGTCGTATATATGACGTTAGAATATACATAAAAAATGTTTGTAATAAAAAAAAATTGATACTAATGGATTCCGTGTTGGAGTATTAAAAAAAAAATTAAAACATGTATTCCCTTCCCAAAAGTGACTAATGTAGAAACAAAAATCAGGAAAATAGTACCAGGTGTACAAGTATGAAATGCGGATTTGAAAAATCAGATGTTCACCAATACAATGTGTATTATAAAAATTTGACGCATATGCAATTTCGTTGCGCCATCAACATGTGTCAAATGTACATCAGTGATAAATTGAAAAACTGTTTGCGTAGTATTGTTTTACTATGTTCAATATGACGACATTTGTGCCAAATAAAGAGCATTCGCGGACAGCATTAATTTTTTGCTTTCATTTGAAGAAAACTGCTGCTGAATCATACCGATTGCTTCGAGAAGCTTATGGTGAACATGCTCCATCGTAAGATACGTGTGAACGATGGTTTTGGCGTTTCAAAAGTGGTGATTTCGATATTGTAGACAAGGAACACGGAAAACCGCCAAAAAGATACAAAGATGCAGAATTGCAAGCATTGCTAGATGAACACGATGCACAAACACAAAAACAACTCGTAGAGCAATTAAGCGTTAGTCGACAAGCTGTTTCCAATCGCCTACGAGAAATGGGAAAGATTCAGAAGGTCGGTAGATGGGTACCACATGAGTTGAACGAGAGGCAGATGGAGAGGCGCAAAAACACATGTGAAATTTTGCTCGAACGATACAAAAGAAAGTCGTTTTTGCATGGTATCGTTACTAGGGATGAAAAGTGGGTGTATTTTGAGAATCCCAAGCGCAAAAGATCATGGGTAGATGCAGACGCACGATACACATCGACCGCAAGACCGAAGCGCTTTTGCAGGAAGACGATGCTCTCTGTGTTTGGTGAGATCAGAAGGGTGTGGTCTATTATGAACTGTTAAAGCCTGATGAAACGGTTAATATCAAACGCTACCAACAACAATTGATCGATTTGAACCGTTCGCCGCTCAAAAAACGACCAGAATATCAAAAAGGGCAACACAAGGTAATTTTTCTCCATGACAATGCTCCATCACATACGGTAAAACTGGTTCACGACACATTGGAAGCACTCAGCTGGGAAGTGCTATCCCATGCGGCTTACTCGTCAGACTTGGCTCCTTCCAATTACCACTTGTTTACATCGATGGGTCACGCACTTGCTGAGCAGCGCTTTGGTTCGTGCGAAAATGTGAAAAAATGGCTCGATAAATGGTTCGCGGCAAAAGGGGAACATTTTTACTGGAGTGGTATCCACAAATTGCCCGAAAGATGGGAAAAATGTTTAACTAACGATGGAGCATACTTTGAGTAAACCACTTTTTATCATTCTTCCAAATTTAATGTGTTTTTTTCAAAAAAAAAATCCGCATTTCATACTTGTACACCTGATACATAGATTAGAATCTTTGACGTACCTATTTAAGTGGATCGCGGCCCACGTTGGAGTCCACGGAAACGAAATAGTTGATTACATGACAAGTTCTGAGAACTATATAGTAAAACGAATAAAGTTAAACTGGGAAGAACATTTGCCAGTTCTAAAAGAACATTTATTAAAACAGTGCATTATATTCAGTATAAAGGTGAGCCATATGGTAACTTTAATAAATCAATTGATGGGCTTCCGTAGTTCAACGTAGGTAGAGATTATATAACATTTAATATTAGATTCGGACATCATCGTACTCCGTCTCATCTCGCACGTTTGGGAATAATAATGCATGTGATTTTTGTGGTTTAGAAGGATCGTTAGAGCTTATTATATAGTTTGCCAATGCTGCAAATTTGAACAAAGAAGGAAAACTTTCATGGAACAATCCTAGCAGATCTGAAAACTTTACCTTTAACAATTCAATAAATATAGTCTAGCTGAACTAAATACAGCCGCTTGTAGACAATTATATCACTTTTTAAAAAGTCATGAAATAGTCATGTAAAATGGAAAATATGAATAAAAGAAGGAAAAAAAACAGGTGAATTTTCTCGAGTTTAAGATTTCCGACGGTCGATGTAACGAATTTTCTTGCAACAGTAGTATGCCTATAAAGTGTAATTGAGCGCACGCCGTTTTTCAGAGGTAAATTCTTTATTTCGAAATGAACGATCGGTTTAAAAAGACAAAAAAAAAGGGCGACGTTTTAAATTTTTTTCTCGGGCATCGACGCATCTTGTATATCGCAGATTTTAGATGACATAACTAACGAGCAGTTTTAGGAAATGGACTATTCAGCATATGAGAAAACCGAAAACGGAGATGTATAGCGTAACACATAACAGCTTCACATACACTGATTCACTTAAAATACATTCGACTCGGAACAAACTGATTATCGCATCATAGACGCGCGCAGAATTTTAAAATTCACGGCTAAAAATCTAACGGAAGAATTATATTTGTAAGTTTTAAAATAATATATTCGTATATATTATTATTATTCCTATTATTAGGTTTGTTTTTATTGTTGTTTAATTTTTTTTCGTTTTTGCTATTCATTTCGTTTATTTTGACTTATTTGCAACATTTTATAATTGTTACGAGTACTGTCAATTTTGCACGTTTCATTAGTTTGGTTTTTGTTTCGATTATTTATTTCTTTGTAATTTTTTCGTTTTCCGTTATTTTAATGATTCCTTCTATTTATTTTCTAGTGCCTTTACCAATTTCTTGACCAACTTTTTTTTTTTTTAATTTAATTTTTTTTCTTCTCTTATTCTTTTTTATTGTTACGACCGATTGGTCTTTGACAATATTTATCATGTATCGAGGGAATAGACGTGTATGGTTACACTTCCAACGAAGTGCTTCCGGCACTATAGATTTAACAGTAAATCATACGGTGTTTTTATCGTTTCAGTCTCCTGATGTCTCCTCCTGCATGATCTAGTAATTGCACCGCTTCGCTATTGCTGTGGTTTACCAATCTGTTCTCGTGCTTGCATGCGTATCTCGCGATTTCTTTAACCACCGTGGTCAACTTCAAATCCCGATGTATGATATCGTTTCTATCGCATCTGTACGCTGCTGTTATAGTGCGCAGTGCTATGTTTTGACAGCGTTGTATTACCTCCACGTTGGTCCTGCTGGCACGGCCCCGCAATTGAATGCCATAGATCCAGATTGGCTTAATAACTGCTGTATAAAAGAGTCGTTGTTTTCCACGGATAAATCCGAGTGCCTGCCAATCAGCCAATACAGCCCTCTCATCCTTTCCTTTATTTGTAGACGTTTTTGGCGAGCGTAATGCCTCCAGTTTAGTCGCGTGTCCAGATGCATTCCTAGGTACTTAACCGTATCCCTTTGTGGGATAATTCGTTGATCTAATATTAGTGAAATATTCTCTGTTTTCCGCAATGTAAAGTTTACATGCACCGACTTTTCACTATTTATTTTAATTTTCCAACGCTTCATCCATTTGGCGACGCTGCATAAAGTTGTGTTTGTAGCTGATCCATTGCGGTTTTTTGTTCCTGGCTGATTGCTAGTATTGCTGTATCGTCCGCAAACGTGGCGGTCCGTGTTTGTTTGTTGACCGGGATATCAGCAGTGTACAGCTGGTAAAGAACCGGTCCCAGGACGCTTCCTTGCGGAACCCCCGCTGATAATATGTTATTCCATTGCGTTTTTTCCTCTTCGTAGCTTACACGAAACTGTCGGTCGGTCATGTAAGATTCTAACATTTGGCACCAAGAGTATGGTAATTGCTCACGTAGTTTAATTAACAGCCCTTCTGGCCAGACCTTATCAAAAGTCTGGGCCACGTCCCCAGAAATACTCCACAACAGTACTTCTTCTCTTCCGATACGTTATGTACAGAATTTGTGATGCGATGTAGCTGATCGACTGTCGAATGCTTCTTCCGAAAACCAAACTGGTGATCCGGAATGAGTCTTCCTTTTTGCTATAATTGGCGTAAGACGTTTCAGAATGAGCTTTTCAAATAATTTCGACATACTGGGAAGAGTAACGATATGGGTGGGTATGATGATACTTCATTGGCGGATTTTCTCGGTTTCAGGAACATTATTATATCTGTTCTTTTCCATTGCCTTGAGAAATATTTTTCACATAAGGAGGCATTAAACAAATACGTCAGAAGTATCTCAGAGCTCTTCTAGGCAACTCCTTTAGTATACGAAGGCGCCTTTTTGGCATTTAAATTGTTATCAATTGCCACTTCTAAAGGCGTGAAATGTTTTAAATTTTCGTCTATTTTTTTTTAATTTGGCGGCTTAAATCTAGGTGCGAAGTGATTTTATTCGGCTGGAACACATTTTGTAGGTGCTTAGCAAACATTTCGGCCTTGTCTTTCATGCTACGAGCCCAGGTGCCGTTATTTTTGCGAATAGGCGCTACTTGTTCACTTGGCCTCTTCATAAGTTTTGTGGCTTTCCACAACGAATAATCTATTTTGTCACAGGCTGTGAGGTTATCTTGATCACCTGAACTTTTTTTTATTTAGAAACGGTCAAGCTTCAGGGCTACTTTTGCGTTATTTTACTGTATATCTTCAAAGCAATATTCGTAATTACTGTTTATTAGTTTTTTTCTTTTTTTTTTTTTTTTTTTTTTTTATTTGCAGTGCAAATATATTCATTTAAAGTATGTACAAAAAAAGTAAAAGTATTTTTAAAAAAATACCAATTTCAACGTTTGTAGAGGATGTGCTAATCGATTATTGCTATGAATTGTCCACTGAAACGAGGCGGGATACTATTGTGCCCACGAATTCTTTATGAATGAGACCGAATTGTAAAACGCAAAAATTATCCTTGAAACGAAATTGACATCATCGTGTCGCTATAGCGCGGATATGAATATTTCATTTTGGTTTTCTTTCAAAAGCGCCGTTTTGTTAGCTGGAAAAAATAAGCTTCTCAGAAAGTGAAGTTGTGTAGGAAAATTTACTTCTTTGTCGGTTATTAAAGTAGCGGCTAGTTATTAGCTTCAGCTGGGTGATTGTTATATTGTTCGTTTTTTTGTTTTTTTTTTAAGGCACAACAGTATATTCAAAAGAGACGTAAAAAACCCGGAATGTCCTGTTTGAATTTTTAAAGTTTAATTTTAATTAACCGGTCTAAATTTTGAAAACTTCACTTTCCGCTTTTTGTTTTGTTTTTTTAAGTTGATTCAGAAAAATACTTATTTTTCAGCTCTCTGCAAGTTGTCAGTGTCCTACCCGTTTTAACATTTATATCCTTAAACTCGTTTTCCTCTCAAATCATCTCCTCTACATTTCGCAGATGATATATGAAAAAATATTTCGGAAGCGAACGATGTTCCTAGCGACTCATTGAATATTTGAGAAAACTCCATTTCCAATATACATCTATTTCCTGCTCCAAATCTTCTCATGTGTTATTTTCATCTTACGTCCTTATAATCCATATTCAATAAACTTCTCCGTAAATAATTGTGATATGCTTTTGGTCTTATCCTTCCGCTACTTAGACATCTTACAGCCATCTTACTTTCCGTAAACATGTAATCAATTCTGCCTCCAAAAGATTAAACTTTCTCAAATCTCTTTCTCCGTGCCGCGGAGCTGGTGATCTTTTTGTATTCTTCTTGCTCTATATAAGTCTATTATCCGTTAAAAGTTGAATTATTGTTCCTTCTTGTATACGGCGATGCTTCCAAAACAACTCTTACTGAACTTGTGATCGTACACAATATGTTTCCGCTAATGTATTGGAGGCTTGAAATCCACTGCGGCGACCCTGTCAGAAACTAACATGGTTCCTTTATATATTCGTAGATATTTTCTTGGTTATCGTTTCTTGATAAATCGTCTTCCTATTTCTTCGTCTAATTAACTTTTACATTTTTCTATTTCCCCAAATTAGCGTTTCTTTCTTTAAAAAATACTTTTTCTTACCGATCTATACGACTTCGTTTTCTCCTTATGTTTCCTTTTTTACCATATTTCACGCCTAATTATTCCAATTTTCTATATTCTCGCGATAGACTGTTTCTCTCTTTTTTTCCAAAATTCTTTCCTAGCCAAGCAGTTAAATAAAAGTATAATTTCATGTTTTTTCCCGTACTGTTTATTAATGGTTCCAAAACTCCCGCAGGCACCGGAGCTCTGCCAGTCTTTCAGGTTGTCTCCTTTTTGCTCTTCATCTTCACCGCGAAAACAACACGGCTATCCTTCGTGTTCTCCTTTTCATTACTTCCACTAATGGTATTAATAAATTTCTGCCAGTCTCTAACTTTAAAAGTGTTCTAATGTCCGCTTTGTCTTCCCTTACATATACCGTAGATTTTACAATTCTTCTTATTCTTTTCCTCATCTATGGATTATACATCTTCTTTTGCGCCATACTGACTTCTTGTGCATTCCTAGTCATGTCCGCATTGAGGATGTTGAACAAGCTGATGTATTAGCGTGATCCGTCATTCAGACTGCTAAATTGCTATCCAAATTTTCCTCTTCTAATACTAATATTGCGTTTCAGGGAAATTGTCATCTCAAACTATGGCGTCTATCCTCTCTAATTTTCTAGCTCCGAATCCTTTTAATTCAACCTGCGTTTGCCGGATTCGCTTTATGCCTTCACATTTTTGATCCATCCATCCTGATGATTCCAGTCTACTTTGCGATACAAATCATGTATTCTTCGAATGTTCGCCTATATCCGCTGAGCGCTTTTCCTCTTCTATTTAGATCTCTAAACCTTGGCTTGCCTACGCATTACAGTGCTTCTCGTTTATTCTTTCATTTTCATCACCGGGAATGATGTCCTATATAATGTCATCTTTCATTTCTTCTATTTTCCAAAACATTCAGATCCAATTTTGTTTGTTTTTCTCTTCCCTCTTTGTTACTAATATAAAGAGCGAGAGAAAGCGTTCAAACATTAAACATATTTATAATTGCAATTAGGAGGTTCGTCGTACATGCCATTTATATACATTCATGAACATATCAGAGTTTGATATATATTTAGAAAAAAAAAAAAACCGGTTGGAAAAAGTTTTTCATAACATTTTTCCGTATTAACTCTGGTGCAAGAATGATGTCATTAATAATATACAATAATCTCCCTAATGAACATGTTTTTCAAACAAATGAATAGTATCTTCGAGAAATGATGATATCGACCCTTCGGAAAGCACTTCTCAAGTTTATTTATATTACCTATTGGTTTATTTTAAGAGGTTATTAGAATTTCATTTTATGCGTTAATCGTTTGCATTCCAACAATCTGGTATGTCGTGCTTCGATAATTTTTTCATGGCGGTTGGTGTATGAAAATTATTCAAGAAACAAAAAAATTGAACATAAATTAATAGTTAAAAACTGCAAGACGCCGAAGATACATACTTCATGAGTAGTTCGTTAATGAATAATGGTAGTAGTGATCGCGCGGAATTGCCATCATGACAAATTAAAATTAAATTTTCTTTTTCAAGAAATCAATCAAATAGTCTAGACGAGACGTTTATTATTAGAATTATAGTATTACGTGACACTCGTGCTTATAATCCTAAATCTTAGCTTAATTCATTGCTACCACCCTCTTTCTTTCTCGCATTCCGAATATCAACAACGATTAATTTCCGAACACTGCTTTAAAAACACAACGAAAAAACGCGTCTTTATTATTATTCGAGATGGAATTCGGTGTACGAGCCTCGACGATAAAATTAAGCTTTCCCTACACATTGCTGTGGAAATTCTTAAACATCGGTCTCCTAATATCGGGCCTTTTTACAGTGTCACGGAAGGAATGAGCGGGACGTAGATCGAGTGAAAGCTCTTTCCAGTTTGTTAAACTTTTCCAAAACGGATCAGGAATTTGGGAGAAAGTGGTGAATATGAAGTGCAAATTATGCCTGTTCTTTGAATGGTTACTATCATACGGAAGAACCGGTCGTTTTGTTCGATGCGGGCTTAAACCTAATTACGCGGCCCGGCGGTAGCCTACAGCTTCTCTGTGTCGGCTGCCTTTTTTGGATCTGCGTCTGGCTGGAAATTAATTAAGCCCCCACGTCGAATTATCTTTTCTTCAATGAGCACTTTGTTCTCGAGCGATGCAGTTTTAAATTACCGCCTGATCGCTAATTAGATCATGGTACGCAAAGCAAACGACAGTCGCGACCGCTGTTCATCGAATGGAAATAATTCGCGCGCGAATACCAGACGCTTTCCAATCGATTAATTTTTCTCTTTTAATTTAATATTTTCTTTCTCGAACTGTTCGATAAGGCGAGAGATTTTTCAACAATTCCAAAATGGATCTAAAACTTTTGTTCGTATTTAAGTCTGAATAATTTTTTAAGTAATCTGTCGAACGCGAAATGAACTGAATGTTTGGAATTATTGTTCAAAGTTTGAACAACATTCTCCGAGTATTATAGCAGCATGATGAAGAGGTTATGTCTTATTATTACGAATTCTGCGACGCCAGTGGGCATTATGTATGGTGTCAGCATGCTTCGAAATTGCTGTCTGCTACTGCGTGTCTACGAATTAGGCCAAGCCGTACGCAATGCGGATAAATTACTTTTTATTTGTTTGGAATTTCACAACACCATTTCCGTCCATTTTTTCACCCTTCTTTCGCTAAACTATTTGAAATGAACATACTAATAACTTTTTAAAAAAGCCTGCAAAATTATTCGACTTTTTAACGTGATTACAAAAATTATTATTAAAAGTTAAAGTACTTATATTTCATTCAAAGTTAGATATGCAAGCTGTATAATTTTTTAAAAGTTTAAAACTTTTTTCTCTTAACTCTGCGATGGTGGAGCTATTCTAAAAATTGAAAATTTTACAAGTTCGTATTGTTAAGATTCATATTTCAAACCCATCACACGCTGGGATCCAGGGGAATTCGTTCGCGGATACTGCGGCAAAAGAAGACTCATTATTCTTTCCGGTATCGAGGAATGTCAATGGATTTAAAAGCTCATATAGTGCCAAAATCACTTCAAACATGGCAAAAACAGTGTACCAACATCCCAAACACGAACAAGTTGCGCTCAATTCGAGATACTATTCGACCATGGAAAACTTCATTATTCACCAATCGAAGGAATGAAATCGTTGTCACAAGACTCCGCCTAGGTCATCCAAAATCACTCATAATCACCTCTTGTCCAGACGACCTATTCCACTGTGTTCTAATTGCAAATCTCCTGTCACGATCCAACATTTATTCGTCAGCAGTCCATCCTATAATTCATACCGAGCACAAATTTTCTAGTCGTCCAACCTTTCCGAAATCCTACCTGATCGCCACGACACAATTGAACGGCTTCTACGTTTTCTCAAGATCATTAACCTATTCCACTCTTATCTTATCCGTGCCCCTCGTCTACACGGCACGTTAATCAAAGAAGAAGAAGAAGAAGTTTCATATTTCAAAGTTTTTAATTTTACAAGTAAATAATCGACATTAAGATGTATATAAATTTATGGTAAATGTTTATTGTTGTGACTGAATATTATGACAAGTTTTCCAATGAGAATATAAGTATGAGGAGAATTTATTTGACACATTTATTAAATATCTCAGTTATGAAATCGTATTATGAAATTTATTAAATTTTTTCGTTACATTTAAATGATTTTTTTTTTTTTTTTTTTTGTTAATAATAACGTAGCCAATTAACATCAACTCTTCTATAAGTATTATAAAAAATCATCAGATGGTCCAGAGGTTTCCCTGAGACATACTCGTAGTTCAAAGGAGAGTTATATACATCTTATATCGTTATATGTACAGGATGCTATGAAACTAATTCATTACGCCGAAAAGCTCGTTTTAATAAAAAAAAAAAGAAGTCCTGAAGGAAAAATCATTTGGGCAAACAATTAATTAGTTATAATTAATTTAATTAATTCATTGTAATAAAAAAATAAATATTTTCTTTTTGATTCAATATGTTTTGAAATAAAAATGGAGCATCGACACACGACAAAAGGGTTGTAAGAAGGCATTTAGATGAAGTCTTCCCGGACAGGTGGATAGGGCGCCTCGGACCGATAGAATGGCCAGCAAGGTCTACTCCTTTGGATTTTTTCTTGTGGGTCTGTATTAAGGAAAAGGTATATCGTACATCAACCAACACACGAGACGACTGCATACAGCGGATCGTCGCAGCGTTTGACGACATCTGACGAACCTAACGGCACTTCTGCAACGGGTGTAAAAGCTGGTGGTATAGCAAAATAGTCAGCATATTGAGCACTTGCTCTAATTGACAAATCATTGTTGACTATACATTTTTGACTACATTTAATACGTATTTTGGGGTTTTTATTTTACAAAATATCGACTTATAAAAAAAATATGTTTTCATTTAAATAAAATAATTAAATTAATCATAACTAATTAATTGTCCGCCCAAATGATTTTCCATCCAGGACTTTTTCGTTCATTTTGACGAGATTTATAGCGTGAAACAAATTTCCTGAATTAGTTTCAGAACACCCTGCATGTATATACATATATATTTATGCGTGCGGTTTTGTGTGTGTGTGTGTGTGTGACGTTTGCTGAGAAAAGGGACTGGTGGAGAAAAAATATGGGTTTTGAGTTAAACACGGGTTCTGATAATTGAAAGTGTGTAGAATAAGACGCAATATGTAGTTTTCTCGCAAACGTATTCGTACAAAACGGACTGAAGAAAATTGGAAAAAAGTGGAAAAACATTACAAATTAAAAAAGATCGTAAAACTATTTTTCCTCTAGTCGTTAGTTGTTTTTTTTTTTTTTTGGCATTTTTTAATAATTTTTTATTTTCTTCCACTATTATTTGGGTACTAGCTTTTTTTATTTTTCGGAACTTCGGTTTTTTTCTTCGTTGGAATTTCGGTTTTTTTCCTTTTTTTTGATTGTAGTTTCAGTTTTCTTCTTTCTCTTTCGTGCCAACTTTGCTGCAGACTCCTCTACAATTCGTTGTATTCGACTGTTTTTTTGGCACAGGTTGGTTAGGTTTAGGAGCTACGGAATTGTGGGTTGTTTTTTTTTTGGATCGGTACTTAAAGAAGCATTGATTCTCGTACAAATAATACTTTCTTTTTAATGATAAACCACTAGCTCTGATATGGAGAAGGAAGGAATAAATCTTTTTTTTTTTTTTTATCGTTTACTGGTGGTGCGTTTTGCTGCGCATGTAGACAAAATTTTTTCTCTTCTAAGTCGACAAATTTTTTTGCAGGTGATTTCGTTTTTTTTTTAAAATTGAAAACGGTGATCTTCCTAATACCTATTATGAAAACAACACGGATAATTGTTAATGCGATAATATTAAAATTTGAGAGATGAAAATACGGGATCACGACAATACACTTGTGGTAATTGTTGATAAAAATCTTGAAATTCTGGGTGCCATATTCACCATTCGATTTTGCTTGCAATCACAGAAACATTGAATGTTTTTATGGCTGAATCGATTAACAACTTTTTCAAAATTTTCGTAGTAATCAAGGTTTGAGCGACCAAATTCTAACTTAACTAGGCCAAAATTTGTCAACGATGCTCTGTTGAGTTGGCAGCATATTACATACAGGCATTTGCGGTACAGTAATGTATTATATGGTAGTATTACTTTGCGCAAACTTTAAACTCGTTTTTTCCCCAGAAACTAGTTAAACCGCTATAGCGCAAATTAAAAAGCTCATTTTTGACGTCACGTTAGTTCGTGTAATATAGTCGATCATGTCGGGTTATTCAAATTATTCTTTGCTTATTATAAATTGTACCGGTTAATTAGTGTTATAATTTTTGAATTTTATGCAGCGAAACTCTATTATGTATTATTATTGTTTAAGAACTATCATAATATTCTTATAATTATAATATTATCACCCCTTTCCTTTAAGTAAATCTTGGAGTCGATCTTTTTTTTAAATGTTTTCAATAATGGAGTATACTGTAGTACTGATAACATAATCACAAAAATCCTATCCTAACATTTAACTTTCATTATATAAAATTAAGACATTTTTTCGTTACATTTTTCGTTATATATTTCGTTACATAAAATTGTGACATTTTTTAAATAACAATAACAAAAATTCTATAAAATATAACAAACGTTACATAAAATTTGGACATTTTGTGTTACATAAAATTGAGACATTTTGCGTTACATAAAATAGGGACATTTTTTTTAATGGGAGGTAGCCTAAGAATTACGTTATAATTAATAAACAATGAAAAACAAAGTCAGAACGGCTGGACCGATTTTTATGATCTTTAATTTGTTGGATTTGTCTCCGCCCCAAATAGCAGATACGAAGTTTAAAAAAAATTATGGAGAAAATTCATTTTTTTTTCCGCTTTTGGCCTAGAAGGGAGGTTTAAATAATTTTTTAACCGGAATTTTTGGATTTCATGAAAGGGTTTCTATGTTTTGTTCTATATTTTGAATTTCGTTTTTAAAGGGTTATCTGGTGATGAGTTATGAAGTTTTTAAAGGTGATTTTTGAAGTCGTTCTAAATTCCATATTATATATTCTAGACGGTTTCCGTCCGCTCAGGATAATTGCTCAGCTTAAAATGTCATAGACAGAAGTTTAATTGTGATTTATGATCCAATTCGGATAAGTTAAACCGTTTTCGAGCTATTGTATAATTGAATATTTTTCTCGTTTCTGAACCATCTTATTGGGATTTCCTACATTATATGTGTACGGAATCCTAAAAATCGGTATAAATTTACTTCAAGAAATTAGATTATTTTAGAAACACGTTGTTTTTTCGTTTATAGCCCATCATCAGCTAACTACACATTTTATTAAAAAGTATATAAATTGAGTGTGTACTCTGTGTTGTTAGCTGATGATATAGCCGGACAAAACATGTTTCCAAAGTAATTTACTTTAATTTTTCAAAGTAAATTTATACTGATTTCTGTTATTAAAGTGAATAATGCCTCGCTGCGATGTGTAATTAAAATACGTTTCAATGTAATTAAAATACTCTTTTCATTTTGATTTTTGTACATTTATTGAACTTAATTCATTAGCTAGTAGATATATGTATATATACATGAATGGAATGCTTGTTTTTTTGGATATGGCTTTTAATTGTATATTGTCAACTTGTTAATTTTGTAATTTACGTCAAATATAAAGTTCCGGTTCATCACTCGAATTTAGCAATGCTTTAACATGTAGAAAATTGTACCGACTTCCAAAATTTGAATTTTTTATCTATCTCGTTTTTAAAAATAATGAAAATGGCAGTACGAGTGAATTTTTAAAATTAGGTTGCTTATGATTTACTATTTTTTTTCCCCCTTAATATGCATTTGTAAGAAATAAAATGTGAATTCACCACTTAAAACAGAGTATAAAGGCTTTTGAAAAAGGCGATAAGGGGAAGGAAAAACATTCATAAATTTCCCGTAGCAATCTTTAGAGAGATCAGCGCGAACGAAAAAAGAGACTGGCAAAGAGATCACTCTAATCGCGGATTATAGAATAAAGATTTAACGTAGTTTGGCATGTTCTATTAAACTTTTTCTCTTTGGCGCATCTCTTCAAATGTTTTTAACTAATCCAAGAGGAAACTGAAAAATGCTTTACCACTTTGTTAACCAAAACATTCTTTTTCTTCTCAGGGTCATTGGCTTTCTTGAAATTATTACGTTCCTAGTATCCCTGTAGTAGTCGGTTAATTTTCAACGCGATTTTTCGCGGAGATGAAAATTTTTTATATTAATGTTTAAATACGTTTTTCGCGGCTAGCCTTAGCTGTGGATTAATTGTCGGTTGTCCTTCATTAGTCTCGGGAAAACTATGGAAAGATTCGGAATTTCAAATCGAAAATTTATAGCGAAAAATTTTCTTATTAAGGGAGGATTTAATTTTATCTATCATTCTAGTTGAAAATTGATCAACCGCGACTGAACGTACACGTACGCATCCCTACTCCGTGTACCGTCGGCTTACCTCTGAACACACACGCGCGTGCGTACATACATAAAATATTTTGCGTATTAAATTTCTTTTACAAAAGATCTGTTATATGCAACGTGGGTTAGGATACGTGTTCCTAATTAGCAGTTATCGTGTGATTAAACACCGGGGCGAAGAACAGTTAATTATAATTAGCCTTATTATTGTTTTAATGGTTTATTATCGGTGTGTGGAGAGTAACGAAATCGGTGGCGGAAATGAATGAGACCAAACTGTTACTTAGCTTCAACGTTTCATTTCATCTGCTCCCTCCCGTTCTTCCAGCAGTGTTATTCTTTCACAATTGGCTTCATTATCTCCAAACTGTTCTCTTCTCTTTCTATCGTTACTCTGACTTCTTGTGAATTCCCCGCACTCCGATATTGAGGGCACTCTTGCAAATAAATTCTCTGCCTAGCGCTTGCTATTTTCAAATCGTTCCAGATGGTGACTTGATGCTTACCGGTCCATATTCTATAATCCCCATTCGTGTACTACCTTCTAATCGAACCTTTTTCAAATCTACATTTTTGGTTTCAAGCATTTTCTTCTCTGTAACTTTCTGTTATTGGTTTCATAGTGTCATTTAGAATCGATTACTTTTTCCTCCTTTCATCATGTTTTATTCTCAATTTCCCGACAGTAATCATGTTCTCTTTGAATTCTCGGCTATTTCAGCTGAACGGTCTATCATCGATATCTAGCTCCGGGCCTTTCCTATATCTTTTCTTTTCCGCTTCTATCGGTAATTCGATTTTTTATATCTCGTCCGTTTCCAATCGGATAATAATGTCAAATGATTTCTTCTGTTGCCGGGGCAATGACTCTCGCTGACGCACCCCCGAAATAATGTTAAAAAAGAAGAAAAAAATCTGGTATACATATATGGACTGGTTTGGCTGAATGACGTAATAGAAAATCGGAAATTTATTAATTAATCTGCGAATGGGGGTGACAGAAACATCGCTAAAGTACGAAAAGACGGCGTAGAATAAAAATAAAAATTCACTTGGAAGTTTAGTACGCTGTTCGAGAACACTAGACCTTATCGGGGGCAATCTAGTTCCAAGAATTTGTGATGGGACATGATTGCACAGATTTTTTTGCTTTTTTCACTCCTTATTGTGTAATAGTTATAGAATTATAAAAGTCGTTTTTATCATATAATTCGCACAGATATTATTAAATAATTTAAAATTGTTTTATATAAAATTACTAGAAAAAAAATACTTAACCGAAATTTCTTGGAAATTTCAAATTTTAAATTGTTTTACCCGCAAAGATAGGGTATTACTAATGGCTGTATGAAGTTCCTGAGCAGCCGTACGTCATTACGATACCTTCTGCCACTCGTTATTCTACTGGGCACATCGAAAGAAGCAACTGTTACAATTTATATTTTATCGCCGCTAAACAAACGAATAAATAAAAGAAGTTTAAAATCGAGCACTATTAAATTATCAAATTACTCATAATTTTACCAATAGAGCAGTGTAATATGTATAGGTTTACCGTTTCGTTGAATTTTTACATTTGCTGTCACGATTTGAAAATTTTTCATCGGAGAAATGTGGGAGGGGCTCAAAGGTTTCGTTTAACAGATTTATTCCTTTAGATAGGGGCGATTATTATTTATCAGTGTTCTTGTTACTGGTATATGTACGATGAAGACATCGTTAGCAAATTTTCACGAGTCAGTCTTACGTTAATGAGAGGTCAGTTTTCATCGTTCGTTTTGAAGGTTTCCGTGTTAAGACAGCCGCGTTTCCGGTGGAATCCTTTGACGGTGTCAGCGGAACTTTAATAATTAACTGGTGGGTGTAAATTTCAACAAGCAAATTCGAAAGCATTCTTCGCTTTAACTTAAATTTCCCAGAAGATTTTGAACTTTAACGCAGTCTCGTATTTCTCCTGTTCACACATACATCCGCACACACCCACGCTCGTAGCCGGTATTGTTGGCGCAGGCTTTTGCTAATAGTAATTTTGTTTCGACCGAACAATTTCCTGCGGGACATTGTCAGGTTGTTTTTCGTGATAATCTACACGGTTACGTTTTAAATGTGGGGCTGCATTCGTCCTTATATTTATTTTGTTTGCGTCATGTTTGTACACATTTTTTTTCTCATCGCGCTCTCTGTTATCGCTACAGTCGTCCAAATTTACTGTGCTGGCTTTCGGAATTTCTCGACGTATTTATACCTACTTCACGTATGTAATTGTTCAATGTAAATCCATATGCTCTAATTCTTCCTGGCCGAATACATCGATATCCGAACAATTATAAGTTGCCACCCGCCACACCCACTTATCGCTACTTGGAATTTTCAGCAGGTTTTTACGCGTAAATTCAGCTATTATTTATTTTTTTTTTAAAATAACTGGTAGACCTTCAAAAAAAGTAATGGACTCGATCGCATAAAATAAAGTACACGCGTTTGTTAACCACCTCGTTTGTTGCATGGTTTTTGAAACGGCACGCTTATTATGTGTAAAACGGTAGCTTTCAAGAAAGCATGTAGGGGCCTGCTTTGGAACGGGGATAGTTGCACATCTGGTTTTCAAAATTTAGAAATAAGTCAGATGCTCTGATAATGGCAAATATTTTAGGTAATTTACTTTTATTATTTAATTGTAAGTAACCTTGGCGATAGCGGGATGGGCAGTGCATTTGCAATTGATGAAGCTGCGCTGAACGGCGAAGAAATCAGCGATAAGAGGTTTTGCACCTGCGCTCCGATGTCTTGCTGTTAGAGAGGGTTATTCTGTCGATTTTATTCTTGTAATTTATAATTTCGTTCGCATCGCGATTATTTCGTTCCGTTTTTTCCTTTACCGGGTCAATCGTCGAGATCTGAATAGTTTAGCTCGTGCTGTTATCCTATGATATAATATACCTATATCGTAATGTGTCTGGGTAAGTTCCACTGCTGACGTGCCAAAAAAAAAAAAAAATAAAATTATAATGTGTTCATTACATGCCAATAGTAAATAAATAATAAAATTAAATTAAATTAAAAAAAAAAAGAATATGAAAATAAAATTAAATATATAAATTTTCGAGAACGTGGTGTGAGTGAGAATGTGCGCGTGATTGAAATCCCGTTTGTCAGTTGGGGGGCGAATACATCACGCAGTCACTGGAGAAATTCCCACCCGTAAATGAAATGAACGGTGACTGGCCGAGATGAGGACAAAGGGAGAAAGGCTCGTAGAGACACGAGCGGTAAAATGGCTAAAAGTTGACGGCGAATCGATCCATCCATCGGAAGAACGGTCAAATTTTGGTAGCAGAAGACTAAGATAAAAGACAATCTGTGCAGCGCGCAATAGTTAATTCGCCTTCGAGATCGGTTTAAATAATCTCCGTCCCGTCGTGAAAGTAAATCGTGTAAAGATTCGTAAAATTTCATTCCACATTCACCGGAAATTCGCGTCTCTTTCTATTCGAAAAGGACTCATCGCCAGCCCACTCATCCGGGGACAAACAGTCAAACGTATATCGATTCTTATTTATTATATTTATATTTCTATTCGTTGTATATACGTATTTGTTAGTAATTGTCCTTTTCAGCGGTCGACCGACCAAGAAAAATTGGCGTGAGTAACTTTCATAATATAGAGTTTTTAAAATCTAGTCGGGTCAGTTGTGTAAATAATAATCTTAAATAAAAAGTAATACTTTTTCTAACATAAATCCACGAGCTCGTTGGAAACTCTCGTTTTTGGCATCCTTGGATAAAGCTAATTTGTTAAGCTTGCAACGGCAAGGACCGTTACAATATATATAACTCGCCCCTTCGGACCTCGAAATGGGGCAAGCTCCCTTCACCGCCAGGTCTAGTTCTTATATAAAAATTATAGAAGAGTAAACTTTTTCATTGGCTACGCCGTTCGACAGAAAAAAAAGTCTTTCAGTTTCAATTTTCACCACCAGGGGATGTAGAAGCGCTAATATTGCATTAGAACCATTTTATTAGTTTTCACGACAGGACACTTTTCTGGTAAGTTGCAATTTTCACCACCCGGGGCATTTAAGAGCGCTAATATCGCATTAGAGTCTTATATATGGGACAAATTTCGTGTCAGGATACTTTTCCTGATGACCCCTGGCGTAAAAATGGCATATCCATTAAAATATATATATAGTCGCGATGGCTAGAGCGCTTGGCTTCCATTGCGGAAGTCTCAGGTTTGATCCCGGGCGACGGTAGAAGTTATTACGAGAAATTAAAATTAAATAACCGCTAATAGTCACGTGGTAGGCAATGGCAAGCCACCAACACGAGATTAGTTGATATATAGAGTAGACAGACAAACGCGGAACTGCATTGTAACGCGATAACAGGCGATTGCAATCAGTTCCGAGTGTAGTCTTGCGTCTACACTAGCGTTGCATATTAACTATTACCATGAAAACCCAGGGTAGCAGGTATAAAATGCATCTCCCAATTTGCCTGGCCAGCACGGGAGATTAGGCTAACCTATCCCGCCAGCGATTGCCTACACCCAGCAGTGGGTTGACATGGGCATATCGTGATCGTGATATATATATATATATATATATATATATATATATATATTATAATCGTCGAATGAAAAGTGTATTGATTAAAATTGATGTGATCAAAGAGCCGTTTTGTGTTATTTCGAGAGCGCATTTCGGTAAGCGTAGTCATTGTGGCCGTTATCTGGTGACTACTCTTGGAAAGATATTTTTCCGTTCTGGCTTGAAAAGGAAGGAAGAATTCTAACGCTCTGTTGGATCGGCGTCGGAACCGAACTAAATTAAGCCTTACGACAACGTACATGTTGAGCGTAATATCAAAAGCGGAAGTGTCGAGTTTTGTCTCGTTCCGGATTCTAGTCGCTTTCAGGCATACTTGGCCTGACAGTAATTGCGTATACTAGAGAAATCGTACGCCTGAAAGTATAGGCGAATCATCCTGAAAGGAGAAAGGAACTGGTTTTGATTCTCTTTAAATCGCCCTCAATTGGAGATTACTTAAGGAACATTATGAAAAGAGCTTAATTAAACAATTGCCAAGGTTACGGAGCTCACTTCACTTTAGTTGTTCCAGCTTGATTAAGGCAGCAGTGTTTTTTCTATAATTCCATCTTTTCGACGAAATTCTATTTAAGTCTATTTAGTTTTTGCTTGAACTTTTATATTGAAACAGGATCAATGACGCGTCTCAAATTACGGAAAATATTCGAGTCGCATGCCGAGAGCTCACTATTCCGACTCGCGCAAGTAGTCTTCCCCGGATTATGTTCATGTTCAGCGGTAACATTTCCGATGACAACCAACGCTGCGCCGCATACATTTTTTCGGGAAAAAATTAAGAGTTTGTGCCTCGGTGTTCGTCGGCAGAGTGGACTTCTGATAGCGAGTTCCGAAGTCAATAGTCGGGAAGTAAAACTATTACGCATAGACTGAAAGCATAGAACAACATTGGCATGCGGTCGCTGATAATTTATCATCGCAACTGGATTTGGATATAGGAAATGTGAAAGGGTACTCTACGTTCGTCGACCGACATTCATCGCTTTCGCGTGTTGTTGTAGGATATTGTGAGATTAGGGGAAAAAGAAGAACAAAAAAAAAAACAAAAAGGTAAGTAAAATTAAAAAGAAATTTCGATTTAAACGTTTTCTGAAAGTAGAATGAAAGAACATATATAATAAAAAGTGGGGAAAGTCTGCTGTTACGTATGAAGCTCGGGATTAGATAGCTGGGGATCTAGATAGTTCAAGACTGTTGATTCGATTACGAGTTTGTTGATTTCCACGGCGTCGATTATTTAACTTTTGAATTACACAATCAACGATCGAGAATCGGGAAAGGGAAAAGTTTTGAAAGTCGGCTATGAGGAAAGAATTACTCGCTTCAGATTTGATTATCTGGTGTTTGGTGCATGCAAAAATAATTTCCGTAACCTTGGATTGTTGCAATTTTCGAACGCTTCGGGAGATCTGTAATTAGCGACACCGAGCCGATTGGAATTTCAGTGTCCGTTTCGAAGCAGTGCGCGCGATAGTCTGGAAATTGCTAGATAAAATTGGTACAATTTAACGGCCGCTGAAACGGGATGTTTGAGCGAAATTTTATTTTAAAAGTTCGTATTATTAGACGGTTGCGGAATTTTTGGATTTCGGCCAGAACGTAATTTATCGAATTGTGCGATGTAGCGGCAGACTGCGCCATTGCCGGTCGGCAGATTCGGCGAAGACAATAAATGAGTGCAGTTAATGGTGCATTGACCTTGTCTTTGCCCGTTCTATCTGGCGGGCGGCGGATATTATTTATATTTTTCTCGGCACGAAACGCAGCAGACGTGTATGGAGGTAGAAGGGCATTTTTTCGATGAAGAAAGATTAAAAAACGAGAGAGAAAGCTGCGTCCAGGGTGCTCTGTCGGACGTTGTAATTAAGTAGTTTCGCGTGCAAGTGCAAACTTTAAGCTCTGTGTAGCGCACTGCCTTTTACGCGAAGAATATCGACTCGTGACAGTGAACTAGTTTTACTGATTGCAAAAGTTGCACAGCTTGCAACCTAAATTTGCCGTTTCCCGCTTCGAAACATCGCTTCGACGAGCTGCACTAGATTTACAGGCGCTAAAGTTGCGACACTGAGTTCGTCGTCGTTCGGAACGGATAGCGGATGGATAGTTAGCGATAAAATACGTTTCAACTATAAAAATTGTCGATGTTTACAGCGATGGTCGTTAATTTTGATTCGAGGTAACGGGTAAAAAAACTCTTCGATAGCGATATTTTCGAGGGTACAACGAAAGATACGCTGTCTAATCGTTCCTGAAAGTTAGCCTACAAAAGTTTCCCTACTGGAGTTATTTTATTTTCGCACGTACTTCGACCGGCGAAATTGCGCCAATGTCTCAAGTACAAGAATGAAGTGGCCGCTTACATTTCGCTTTTGCCTGCCGAGCTTGGTATTCGGTGGTTTTGTACTTCTTGACGGTGTGCTCCATATTTTATGGCTTTTTCGAGAGTAAAACAATACCAGAGTACTCTTTGGCGTGACTTTACTCTTTCAGTTTGTACATCGTAAAAGTCTACAACATTTTCACATATTTTCTTTGCTTCCCTGCCGAGAGATGTTTTTTAAAAATAGTGTCGCTTCTGAAAATTAAGGACTATGCTCGCGTGCGGTCACATGGGCCGTAATTACGAATACACACGTTTATTTCGCTCCGAGAAATATTTCTGCTCGTGGAATGTGTTACGTCATAAACAGGACGCCACGTGTGTAGCGCCACTTCTGATACTTTCGACTACACTTTTAATGTATTTTATCTTCTTGCGTAAAGCGTGCGGTGCTAGTGTTTCGTTAGGCTGCTTTCGATTAACTTTTTGCAATTGCAACCATCAGCTGCTCTGCATATATACTAGCTACTGTGATCATAATGTATACATTTAACATTCCCAACTTCATCTAGCTCTCTTATGAAATCCGAAACGGGCCCTACGCGGCTCAAATTAAAATACTGAAACGAATAGTATAGAGATGCACGAGCCAAATGTCAATGACGGCGGGTTTATGTTTCTTTATTGCCCTTCGAGTGATTCATAATTTGAAGTATCGAAGTCGTAGCCGCTAATGAAATTTACATTAAACGTTCTCTCGTTTTATCAGCACGCGTATTCAATCTTACACTCTTAATCGTCTTATTTTCATAGTTGTATTATTATCAGTGGTAACAGCCGAATAAGAAGAAAGTACGCGATATTTTAGACAATTATTTTTAGCCGGAATTTTTAGCCGAAATTACAATTGTCACGTCTGTATCATTAAAATGAACTCTTAAAGAACCGAATTATCATCGCGCAACTTGAAAATGTAGCTTTAATAAATGTTACGTCAGCCATATGCGTTTAGTGAATATGTCGAATACAACGTAAAATAACTCGCGCCGTTATACATCCTCCTTTTATACTTTAAATTTCCGAATTTTACCCGAGTAGAGCGCTTCGGTCGGAAAAAAGCGAATGTTTTTTCAGGTGTCTACGCTCTTTTAAACTAGATCCGCAGAATTATCGGCGTCCGACCGGACATATTGACGATGCACAAAATTCGATGTTCCGTACGGTTTTTTATTTCGAAATAGTTTTTTTTCTTTTTTCTTTTTTCTTTTTTCTTTTTTTTTTTTTTAATTGCTGCTACGCCTGAACTCGTAATAGATCAGTTTTAGCATCGGTTTTATTAATTCGCCAGGTAGATAAAATTGGGATGAGGGACGCTGAGCGAAAAATTAACAAAAATTGTACCGACAATCAACTCAATTTGGTCAGTTGCTTAGAGAATTCCCCTTAATATTCTTCATCTTAAGAGTTAATCGTAGCTATGTTTTTCCGCGACCCAATCTTTCGACTATTAATTTCTTAAACCGGTAAGTAATACGATGATGCATTATTTAACGGTGCATTTTCGTTTTTTTTTTTATTCTGTTTCCAACGTAATGAAATTTACATAATCCGCTATCCTGCAGGTAGTAAGTTTTCTCGTTCGTCGGCGTCAGTCATGCTCCAACCGGTAATGCGATAAATTAAATTCGGACCAAATAGTAGTGAAAAAAAATCGCAAGAAGTCCAAGGCGGAGACTAGTTAATCGATCGCACACTGGCATTATTAGAGTTGCACCGAAGATCCGCTCCGTCCTGGTCAAATTTAAGTATAAATATTCGTTCAAAGTAATGCACGCGATGTTCAACTGCAATCACTAGGGGACCGATCAGTTGCGATTCTTTGTCGCAATGATGAGATATGAAGCTGTTCGGAGTATCGATAGAATGTTTATTATATAAAATTATATAAGCACGCTGCCGTATTAATTTGTCTATAATTATATTTAATATTTTACATTGAAATTTATGTATTAATGAAAAAGTTTGGTCAACCGTTTGACGTTTTCATTTTTTTCCTTTAGCACGCTTCATTTAAAAATCTGGAAACTATATTTCAATATTAATCAGAGATAGTCGAAAGTATAAATAATAAAAATAGACAACACTGCTCCGACAGCTGATATTTTTGAATATCCTTGTCTTCGCTCCTAGATTCACTTCCTTTCTCAACGTAATCCAAACGGACGTAACCGGAGAATAACGCTAGCAGCTAACCACCACCACAGTCTGATTCGCGGAACGCGTCCAGTATCCGACTGGAAGGTGCGGTGCCAAACGTACCAGCGATATTTGACCGATCACATACTGCTCAGAGGCATCGCTGACAAAGGTCCGCAGGTTATTTAATCGCCGCGCCGTAAGCTGAACGATCCTGGGCCAACCCTTCTCAAGGACTGGTAGGGTACTTTCCGGCCCATACGAACTGAGTCTTTCGGATCTTTGTTCGCTGACTTTAAAATCGGACGCACTTCAGTCACTTTCCACCGGGTGAGGAATACAGCCTGTCACCAGACACAAATGAAGTGGCGTACGAAGGCCTGTGGGCTGATCGACTTTCACTTCCCGATCAATTACACCGCGATCGGGGCTTCGTTCACATCGCTGATAGCTGCGCCGCTATCTCATCCTGGTCAAACTCATACGTGTTCATTGCCGAAACAGCCATCAGGTTTCCCGCGTATCTAGAGCACTAGGCTCCTCGCGGTGCAAAGAAGAACCAACGTGGTCATGAAAGAGGAAACTAATCGGAAATGCACCAGACCGTTAGCTATTTCAGTGCTGTGTGAATGATGTTCGCGCTATTTACAGAATCACTTTTAGATTAAAGCGGCGCCGTTTGCTAATGATTTCGAATACTCTACTGGCTGTTTTGACGGGTGTAAAAATGCGATATTCATCAGAGCTAACCGAATTTACGAATCCATATCAGAGCTGTTAATGGGAGGTCGCAGGTGAACACATACACTGCGGAAAAGGAGAGGGCCGATAAATGATAAACACGCGAAATAAAATAATAGAACGATAAAGAATAACTCGGAAATACCGCGAAGATGTGTATGAGATGAGATGACATGAATGTAAACAGTGTATTACAATTCGCTTTGAAGAAATAATTTGTATTCTTCCTGGCGCTTCGTCGGAATTGGCGGACAGCGATCTGTCATCAAGACGAGGCACGAACACTTAGCTGTCAGTGATGGATTACGATTAATGATATGCTCGGTGCGCTTAGTTGAAAGTCAAAAAACAGATTTGTCTAGTCACTCATCGTCTGTCCGATCGCTCGTTACCACATCTCATTCATAAAAAACCATCTGCACTACAGCGCTCGTTTTATTTTTCGCACTATCATACGCCCCCCCCCCCATCACCCTCTCAATAATTTCAGCCGTTGTACAATCTTCTATTTCCCTCAACCGGACCTGTTGCGTCGTGAACAGCACCGGTTAATTGACTTTTCATCGCCTATTAACTAATTAGAGTCAACTTAAATATGTCTTGTAAATAGTGTTTTTAATCATTAACACGTGCTTTACGTCATTCATTCTATTCCAGTGTCACGTTTAGTCATCGAAATAGTAGTTTATCGATCAAGCATCTTTCCTTCCACGAAACAGATTTTAATTCGCGTTAATTAAATTGCTTCGTAATCTGAGTATTTATTTATGCATCGGCTGTTCAGCTCAGATTACTTTGAAGAACGAAGGGATGTATTAAGCCTATTCCGATTAAATACCGCATTATGGTACTTAAACTGTGAGAGAATATCTGCCCGAAACTCGTAGATTGCTTAGAGGAACGAATAAGCCTTCTTGGGGTAGTTTTGCTTTGATTCAATCGAAATACTTCTTTAAAAGAAATTAGACATTTAGCTAGGCGTTTTAAAAATAAAAACGTCTTTCGTTAAAGATGTCAGCTGGTTCGCTGAAATTTTAGAAAGGCTTTTGAGACGGTAATTAGGGGAATAAGGGGGCTGCTTTGGTGGGCGGGAAACGTAAAGATTTTTTCAAACTCCATATTGGTTTTAGATCGTGATTACGTGCCCCTTCGATTACGCTGCCTACTTAGTAAATTACGTCTACGATTCCTTTTTAAATAAGCAGTTCCTTATGGCCATATTTCTGAATATTAAGGGGGACTTTCGATGAAAATTGATATATTATGTAAGAAATTTGTTACACTTGATACTCCGATTTTGCTGGCGAAGTATATTTGTGATAATTTTTTTCGAACGGAATTTTGTTCATTAGAAATCCGGACACAACTAGCACTGCGTTTGGAGGATTAGCTATGGAATCCGAATTCATATTTTATTTAACGTTATGCTGTGCTACGTCGATGATTTCGTAGTTTACAGCAAAAAACATTAAGTTTCCATATGCAGTGCAGGAAAATTAATACGCAGTCAATCTATGCAATAAAAGTTTTACTTATTTGGTTCTGCGTACGTCATTCGATAAGTCTTAGCAGGAAATTGTATTAAAGTAAACAATGTAGCCATTCCCATGTTACTAACGGTGAGACGCTTAGAGCTATCTCACGTGAAGACTCAACTGTAAGCCCTGTATGGTTAAATTATGCATGTGGTTAACTGAATAAAGGCACACATCTTAGAATTCAGATTCGGTAGTTCTGGAATTATTGTACGAGGATGTAATTCGTTCTGGACCGGCTTGCGGTGTTTTACGGATCGGCTTCAAAACTTCAAGAAATTAAACAGTTTGCAGAACATAAGTCTCTCATTGCGGAGAACATTGGGATGGACCATTCTTTGTTTTCAAGCGGAAAAAAATATTCCTCCTTTCTCAGTTAGAAGAAACTTGCTAGCTGACTGTTTCTTCTTCTTCTTCTTTGATTAACGTGCCGTGTACTGAGGCCAGAGGCACGGATAAGATAGAAGTTAGATGGAGTGGAATAGATTAGTGGTCTTGAGAAAACGTAGGAGGCGTTCAATTTTGTCGTGGCGGTCAGATAGGATTTCGGAAAGGTTGGACGACTGGAGAATTTGTACTCTGTATGAATTATAGGTTGGACAGCTGACGAGTAAATGTTGGATTGTGACAGGAGAATTGCAATTGGAACACAGTGGAATAGGTGGTCTGGACAAGAGGTGACTATGAGTAATTTTGGAATGACCTAGGCGGAGTCTTGTGACAACGATTTCATTTCTTCAATTGGTGAATAATGAAGTTTTCCATGGTCGAATAGTATCTCGAATTGAGCGCAGCTTGTTCGTGTTTGGGATGTTGGTCCACTGTTTTTGCGCCATGTTTGAAGTGATTTTTGCAAGCCTTTAGATCCATTGACGGAATTTCGATGTTCGGTAACGGAAAGAACAATGCGCCTTCTTTTGCCGCAGTATCCGCGTATGAATTTCCCTGGATCCCAACGTGTGATGGAATTCATGCGAATGAAACACGGATACTTGTACTACAAAGCGTGCGAATAATTTCCCTGGGACTATATTGGGTGTTGGTGAGGAAAGTTGTATTTTTGAATTGGTGTGATCGCCTTTAATGAGTCTGTGTACATATGAGGTGTGAGGAGTGAGGATCGGAAATTATTACATTTTCTATTGCAAGTTTTATAGCAAATAGTTCTGTCGAAAGAATATAGTGCCGGAAGAGAGTAACGGAGAATAATTTTTGTGTCGGATGCTATTCCATAACTTGTTCCTCGAGATGTTTTGGAACCGTCAGTAAAAACGATTTTGCAACTGTCATATTTGCTGATCATGCATTGATATACGGAACGTAGAATGCTCGGACATGTTTCTCTTTTTGAGAATTGCTGGAGTTGAAGATCTATGTCGAGATGCAGGTTTACCCATGGAGGCGTTGGTGCTGTGGCTAGTTGATATGTCGGCGGTAAAGTGAATTGCATCGAATCTAAGATTTCAGTAACTTGCTTATAAAGAGTGGGCACCGATGTATGGGGTGATGGTCGAAGTGAGTTCAGCGAAGGAAGGTTAATCGACGACTTAAGACGAATCCACATGTTTAAAATGCTCCGGTCTCTGTAAATATTGAGAGGAGGAATGTCAGCTTCACAAAGAACGCTAACAGATGGAGAAGTAGGAAAAGCGCCAATAGCGAGTCTCGCAGCAGTATGATGTATTGTATTGAGTGAGTTGATGATATTTTGATTAGCCGAAGAGTAGATTACAGCGCCATAGTTGAGTCTTGATTTAATCAGTGCTTGGTAGATTTTCAACAAGGAGGAACGATCTGAACCATACAATGTGCTAGCCAGTTTACGAATTAAGTTTAGTTTTTTGGTGCAGCCTGTTTTTAGTTGGTTGATATACGGTTTCCATGTAAGTTTTTCATCCAGAATGATTCCTAAATATTTTACGGTATCTGATGATGGAATGGTTACGTTGTTTAGTTGGACTGAAATTTCAATGACTACAGCGGCGAACTCTGCAGAAATGAATAGCGGTAGTTTTCTTTTTTTATGAAATTGAAGCCGTTGTGGACTGACCAAGCTTGTAATTTGTCGACTGTTTCCTGTAGTATTAATGTTCCGAGGGACAGGTCCGAATAGGAGATGAATATAGCTAGGTCGTCTGCAAATAAGGAGCATTGGACAGGCGGGTCTGTTTGTTTTATTAAAATATTGTGATTATAATTATCCAGACTTGGTCAACGGTATTTACAATATTAGTAGGAATTGGAGATTTATCAATCCAAATTACTATTGTTAGTAGCAATAATTATACTGTGCTACAAGTACAGACCAGCATTATTACCGGTACATGTCTCTACAATATTCTCCAGCCTATATAAAACAAATCTCCTACAGTTAAAGATATATACAATGCAGTTCTCCAGATATAATCTTACTCACCTTCCTTCCAGCATGGAAAACAATTATTTCATTAATTCAACCGATGAAAAATTTCCAAATTACGTCAAAACTATTACAGATGGTTTTATGTGTCGGGGTTGTTAAATAGCAGCCTAATAGGCGCGACTTTTGAAATAGATAAGATAACTGTTCAGAGTTTTAGGTTTTCACCGGAGCTTCGGTTTTTTCAGCAGAGTTTCTTGCTATAGACAAGGTTTGTGAAGATATTCTCAATGTTCTTAATGGTTCTTCGGGTAAATACGTGATTTGCGGTGTTAGTTCGTTGTCAGCTCTTCAAAACTGTAAATATAAAAGCCAGCCAACCCTATGGAAGATTATAGATACATGTATTGCTATTTAGATGATAATGAGAGGTACGATAAAACCGGTTCAATGTGGACTCACGCTGATTCCATGGTATCGTTGAGGTTGTCATTGCCCGTGGGATTAATGCGTAAATTCGTTACAGTGCTACGGCGAATATGTACGAAGACCTTGTGATAATCATGTCTTAAAAATCGCGGAGAATATAAATCGTTCATCGTTTAGCTGTAGTAAATACATAAATAGCAGGGCGGTGTTTTACATTATTAGATATGAAGATTTTTTCGACATATTCTTTTTGTTATTTACTTTCTTTTGGCGAAAAGACTGCAAGATTAGTTATCAGTTTTATTTTAAACAATAATATAATTATTTAATTTACACGGGAAGGTTTCGTTGGCCTTTTCTTCTTTCTTTGATTTAGTTTTTTGGTTGAAGATTTCGATGTTTATGGTTAGAATTCTCGTTTCATCTTCTTATTTAATTATGGTACTTTTAATTTGTTATTAGAAGAAAAAAAAAAATATGTTGAAAAATACAAGGGAAAAAATAAGCCAACACAAAATAACGTTGAGTTCTCAGTTTATTACTCTCGAATGATAAGAGGTCGATTATTAAATTAAATTTTCCAAAATATTATTAAGCCTTTTTATAATTATTTCTTTTTATCTTATTAAAACTCTGTGTGTGTGTGTGTGTGTGTGTGTGTGTCGTATAACTCCAGTAATTCTAAAATTCTTTCAAGTCCATGCATCGTTTGAGCATCATAAGCAGAAGAATTTCACGCTTGGTTTCCGATCGTTTTATTGATTCCGTAATTGCTCGTTAATGCGACGGAAGGGGGGATGCTGGTTCATATTATTACGAGTGCTTCCGTTTTTCGTCGTTCGCCTATCCTGAAAATCATTCTATTCTCATGTCCATTTTCT